>CM024643.1:18599220-19122805 GCA_014182715.1 Eucalyptus cloeziana | reverse complement strand
TAAATTTTGACAGGAAGCTTCTTCCCATTTTGTCTGGATCAGCCCATACAGAGAGAATTACAGAGAGCGACTACAAAGAATTTACATACGTTGATTGTTTGTGGTGCCCTTTCGGCCTGGTAAGAAATAAAGAAGAGTTCTGCAGGAAAATAAAAATAGACTTTCTTTATGCTCAGAAAGGGCATGCAAAGTACGTGTTGATTTTAATACAATTAGAGACAGAGGACCATCCTTCCTCTGACTGGACAAGGTTTTTCCACATAAATATTCGGTTGCAAAGTAATGCTTTAGAGACAGTCACATCAGGAGTAATAGAGTAGACATCGTCTGTGATTATCAAACAGACCATCAGAAGAAGCTGTTTGGAGATATCCAATTTTGCAACTGGCAATAATATTTGTCTATCGGCATTTGATTCTCTTTACTCTAATCAAAATGACTGTAGAAGCTACACAAACTGATTTCAACACAGGATTTGTATAGAAAAAATTAATGACATCCTGATCTTGAGATCAAGGGTGGGAAAGGACCAAATGTAAAATTTGATGTCCATTAAGAGCACACTCCATTCACCCACACCAAAAAAAAAAAAAAAAAAAAGGTTCCAGGATAATGCTTGTCAGAGGCTTGCCCCAAAAGAACCAAAAATAAAATAAAATTGGAGATACTAAAACTCTACTCTTTACATTAAAAGCTTTACAGATTAAATGGCCAGTGGAAAAACAGAATCACCTTCCTCCTGACTCCATGTCTCGTGGTGATCGATCAGGAGTAGGTGATAGGGTCAGGCCCATGCATCCGTGCCGCTCCGCTCATCCAGACAGCTCTCACTTTGTGAGTTTCCGCGGCCTGCGTGTCAGGCACATCCTCTCATTTGCGGCCTGTGCATTCCTACACAACTCCAATTCTTCAAAGTAAGCATAAGGCCCCCAACCTGCAAACAAATAGATTGTGAGACTTTTTTTTGGGAAAATGCTTATTGCTATCCCCATGTTCTCATCCCACCAATGCCTAAGAAAGATTACATAATCAGCTTTCAATGATCTCGCTCTCTTTAATTGTCTCATTACATTATGAGGCAGCACAACAATAGCCATGCCAAATTGGGGAATTAGCAGTGCAAGTAATCTTACAAGCACAATAGGGCAACTACAAGATAATACAGAGAAAATTGTTATTGCTATCCCGTGTTCTAATCCATCAATGTCAAAGAAAGAGCACGTATTTAACTTTATCTTGCTCTTCAGTTATCTTGTTATATAATGAGGCAGCTCGACTATAGCCCTGCCAATTTAGGGAGCTTTAGTGCAAGTAATCTTATGATGACAATAAGACAATTATAACACAGCATCGAGGAATTTTATGACTACTGGAGGCCAAAACAAGTAGCTTCAAAATGTACCTTGGGCGTGATATGGAGGTGGAAAGAACTGCAGATAGCAAAGCCCTGCTACTATAATCCTGCAAAATTTCTTACGTGTTAAGCAAAAGAATTAAACTCACCACAGTAATGACTCCCACATATTGCAGAAAACAGACAAACCTAACAGGCCTCAGCAAAGACATCCTGCCAGTGATGCCGGTAGTCATCTACTCTTGAAATGCCAACAAGAGATGCAACAAGAAGCGGGAGAAAGATGATGCATAATTTTGCAACATGACCTTTGCGATCAAATGCTTTAATCTTCCCAGCTAAATAAGCGATAAGAAACCAAGACCCGCAAAGGACCCTGCACAATAAAATCAAGCTATTCAAATAACAAGGTTTGCCTGTGTAATAGTCTAATAAATTAGATCTCTTTCGCATTGAGCATTTGGATAATACTATTTAAGATGACAAAAGAGAGATGCTTACATGAAAATATGCCCGCTAGGAAAACTCTTGTGCCCTTCATCTATGACACTTGTTTTTACCGTGACAGATGACATTCCCCAATTGATCATACACCTAGGAATCAATTCAAGTATTAAGTGCTGCAGGCAGACTTGCACAAGAATAGTCGGTTTATTCAGCACAATTTATATGCACCTACATCTTTCCATCTGGAAAACAACGCCAAAAAGTCTGGCCTCGGGCGGCCAACTGCAAGTTTTATGGCATTTGTTATAACTGCAGTGACTGAAGCAGAATACAAGAGCCCTGCCTAAACAACTTCCATTTAACATATTCTTGTGGGGAAAAAACAATCACCATTGAATGATGGGAAGAGAATACATGAGAATGGCACAAAAAGATACTTTCACCTAGTAGCGTGATGAAGATCATAGATATCTCTCCTCCGAAGATACAAGACCACAAATATCACCATTGGCAACAGAAGGGTATACATCTAATTTTGTTGGGAAGAAACAAAAGAAAAATGAGAACCCCACCAATCAAAATTCTTAGACTTACAGACTGACTATTAAGGGAAAAGAGTAGTGCAAAGAATGCTTACTGGAACAGCCCAGAGAGGCACTGTGTTGCTCTTCAGTGGATACTTGAGATTAGTCATCATATCCTTCCCAACGAGCGATAAAATGGATGTATGAGATGGAGGAGGGGCCCGATGACCACAATAACCATAAGGATCAGCCAATCATATATGTATGTCCTTGCGACCATCACTCCACTGGACATCATATTTGAAGTAATCTGGCTCCTCATTCTATGCTGTAGAATGAATGCAGATACCAGATAACAAACTGTTAGTATTACGTCCATCAAAATTGATGTTTCCTAAAAATACCAAAAAACAAAAACATCGATGCCGTTACAAGAGCACTTTGGTTGACAAGAACTCATTCCAGTTCCCCCCTTCTGTGAAGAATAGTAACAACCACTTAAGGTTTACCCAGTATGCAGACATATACACTAGTCAGATATGGATAAAAACGGAAAAGGTACTATCAATCTAACGGGATAAACCTGTTGGTTTTTCTGTTCTATCAAAGGAATCTTGATTGGCGGAATAGAACTGTTGCTTATTGCAGAAGAGTCCAAACTTGAGCTTTTTGCACCTCCTAGAAAACCATGCAAAGAAATTATCTCCAAATCTGAAAAATAAGCCTAACAACTTCTTTTATTTCTGAATAAAAGGGTCATCCTACCAAAACTTCCATTTCCTACAGAAAATTCAAGATGGTGCACAAATTAAGGAACCGATAGAATATCCCCACATCGTTCATCTGTGATAAATTAAGGAACCCATAGAACACCCCACATCGTTCACCTGTGAAATTGAATCTGCAAACCATCCAATGCAAATCATGCTATCTAAACACTCTGCAAATATTTCAAGCTCCAAGGACTCAAATCCTTAGACAAGCACAAAAGGGCAGTTTTCCAGGATCTTAATGAGAAAGAAGGCTTGCAAATTTACAAGGTGTATTGGTGCACTTAGATACATGTGGGATCTATTCTTACAAGTGTGAAAAATAACAGTCAGGACTCTTATGTTAATTGCATAATGGACAAAGTGAATTTCTCTTATTACTCTTTGAGTATGATAATAAATGCAAAAAACTATATAAGTAGGAACAGAATTTGAAGATCTCTTGAAATAAATACTATTGCAAGATCCCAATGTAATAGCCATTAGCGAGCAGCTTTCCAGGGAAAGGGAAAAGATTCATGTTAATGCCACTATTTCAACTAATGCATTAGATTGAAGGAATGGACAGTGACATGCCTATCCCCTTTCTGTTGTTTGGTTCAGCAAAGGAAAGGAAAAACCCTTCGTTTCTCATGCAGGTGTGATTTCTCTCATGATGCACATGAGGAAGTATTTTTGATATTTTATTCCTACTTCCTTTACCTTTCCATGTTATTTCTTCACAGCCACTGCTAAAAAAGAATCAAGAATCTAACCCCATTACATTGCATTTTATTCCCTCTTTAATCCCATACTCTCACTTATTCCCCTTATTGCAATTTCAAATCACCATCAGTAGCACATCTCACACTCTTACTCCAGTTTCCAACTTCAACCAATTCCACTTTCCCTTCCATTCAATTCAGCATGAAGCCACAAAACTTTGATGCTGAAACCCTCCATTTTATTCTTGTTCTCCTTCTCTCAATGAAAAGCTTCTCTCTGCTCCTAATGTAAGCCAAAACCAATTCGCGGTTGTCTACACCGAGTCACCGATGCTAAATACATCAAGAACATCAACAACTCAAGGACGTATAATTCCCTTCTTCTCACCATACCAGCGACCTCACAAGCAACTCCGATGGCAAGAGAATCTGAAGTGAAGAGAAAGCCACCAACCTCAGAAACCCCAAGAAGAAGATGCCCTTAAGAAAAGACAGAAACCCAAAATTCCTCCGACGCATGGCTTCAATTTTCAACGCGAAGCAACCCCAAACGAAGGGCGCGACCGCGAACACTGGTCAGTTGCCCATCAAGAATTCATGCGAATGAGAGACGCATGCTTCCATTGTCTCAATTTCTACTCTCTTTCAATGGTGTCCCACCAATAACGGAGCAGGAGTCCCAACGGGAAGCTTCCCATCTTGTCGTGAGCAGCCCCATACACAGAGCCACACAAAGCGGTCGAAATACCAGCAGTAAAAGCAACGAAGCAAGTGAACGTAGTAAAGCGCAAGAAAGAAGACTGGCTATAGGAAAAAAATATTATGCTAAACAGTACGACAGTGCGTACAGGGAACAAAGGCGATGGATTCATTACCGGAAAACTACTAGAGCTATCTCACATGAATTGCGAGAAAAGCGAGCTTTGTCGGACCAGGTAGTTTCTTGCCCGAGCCTCAACGCGAGCCAGAGAGAGAGAGAGAGAGAGAGAGAGAGAGAGAGAGTTAGCAGTGGTGGTAGGTGGAGGTTGAGGACGACAGTAAACTCCAGGAGAAACGGCGATGGGACCGTATAAGACAAGACCATAGCGCGTTTTGGACAAGTCTTCTTATTCTTCTTCTTCTTATTCCAATCTAAGTTTGACGTAATTTGACTCTTTTCTTATTTTCGTGAATCTCAAGCTTTCCAGTTTCCACACACGAGAATTCACATATATAATGTAATTGCGATTTTCTAAAACTTCTACTCCGTTTATTTTGTGAAAAATATGGTAAGAAGTCATTTTACGGGAAATGATAAAAAAATATTCTAGTGTTTAGGTTTGAAACTTGAAAGTAAATAAGAAAATATAATCAATCGTTCGATAAGAAAAATCTTTTCTTCTATACACTCATTTTCAATAATTTTTATTTTTTTTAAAATTAATTTTTAATTTGTTTTCATTCCTTTCTTCTTTTTTTTTCTTCTTCTTCCTAATCGGGCACGGTCGCGACAATAAGCGACAACTAGCCATAGGTGAGCTCGAGTCTCACCACAAGCTAGCAAGGCCAAAGCTTGCTCCAAGCCATCAAGCGAGCTAGGCGGGAGTTGAGCCCCGCTCGAGATCAAGTGACCTTGGGCAAGATCACCTATAGCCAATCACTAGTCGCCGCCATGATCGGCCGAAGAAGAAGAGAAAGAAAAAGAAAGAAAAGGAAAAAAGAAAAAGAAAAAATAATTAAAAACTTAAATTTTTAAATAAAAAATGAAAATAAAAAGGAAAAGAAGTTTGGTGAAAGAAAATGAGGTGAAAGATGAATGTTTTCCTCTATTTGAAAAGCGGAAAACATTTTTCACTATTTTAAAAGAATTTTTTCAATGTTTTCCCAACCAATTCATTTTCTGTAAATCGAACGTCGGAAAATTCGAAAAAAGTTTTCCTTAAAGTTATTTCCATGAAACAAATGGATCCATCTGGATAGTTTTCGATGTTCTTGCTAGGTGAAACGTGACCGCCCTTATTTCCAAGTTATGTAACCGATTTAGTTGTGATGAGCCTCTCAGGATAGTAGTCATCTTGATGAAGGGTGTTGTAAATCTAGTTGAGCTAGAGAAGGCCCTGTTGTGAATTAGAATCCTGTGCGTGCCCATGTCTGCATTGTCCGCTTGTTAATTATATCATGGCAGTATTAGTTGTTCCTATCTAGTCACCGAAAGAGGAGAGAAGAAATCTGGTGGTGTCACGGTGTGACGTGGTCGCGCCACGGTCTTTCCCCGACAAAGTGGCACCAGAGCACTGGTTGTATTGTGTGCCGGTAGATGTCTGGAGCGAAAATGGAGAGGATGAACACAATGACCTGTTTGAGTAACACAGATTATGACTATGTAGTCGTTGTGTGAGGTGATGGTTATGTTAATCTCACAAGCCAGGACGCTACATGGTAGTTGATTCAACTGCCTCATTCAACGTTACTTCTAGAGGAGATATCTATACATCGAACACAGTCAATGATTGTGGTAATGTTAGGATTGGGAGTGACGGGGTAGACAAGATTGTTGGCATTGGTGGCATCTCTTCAGAAACCAAAACCCAATGCAAGCTGGTACTAAGATATGTCAGACATGTTCCAAAAATTCTGTCTTCAGTTGATCTCCACTAGTGCACTTGACGTCGTAGGCTATCATAAACATTTCAGTGGAGGTAAATGGAAGATCGCCAAAGGTTCTCTCGTGGTGGCAAGAGGTGTCAAGTCAAGCACTCTGTTTATGACAGAAGCTCGGGTTGTGCCATGGAGAGGTGAACGCAGTTGACGATGCCTCAGTAGAGTTGTGGCACAGGCTGCTTTAGTCACAAGTGCGAGAAGGGACTGCAAATTCTCGCTGGAAAGAAATTGCTTCCTTTGAAAGGTACGCCTTCAGAAACTTGTGCTCATTGTCTAGCTGGTAGACAACATAGAGCTGCATTTCATAGTTGGTATCCCTCTAGAAGATCACAGGCTTTAGAGCTTGTTCATGCTGACGGATACATGGTTGATGCTAGAACTCTTGGCAGTGCCCTGTATTTTGTTTCCTTTATTGATCATTACTCTTGAAAAGTGTGGGCATTTACTTTGAAAACCAACGCTGAGGTACTTGATCTGTTCAAGCAGCTTCATTTCAGTGTCAAGAGGGCAATGGAAAGGAAGTTGTAAAGTGTTTGTGCAGATAATGGTGGTGAATACCGAGGTCCCTTTGAGAAGTATTGCGGAGACTGTGGCATTAAGCTGGAGAAGACCATTCCAAAGACTCCATAGCAGAACAGTGTTGTAGAATGAACTGCACCGTTCTCGAGAAAATTTTGTGCATACTCTCATGCAAAGCTCCTAAATGCTTTTGGGGTATGGCAATGATAACTGTAGCGGATTGATCAACCTTTCTGGCTCAGCTCCTTTGGATGGTGACATAACAGAATGAGTTTGGACAGCAAAAGATGAGTGTTTGGCTTTAGGCTCTGTGCACATCTTGAGGGATGAGTTCGAAGCTTGATGCAAAGTCCAAACTATGTATCCTGCTGGGTTCTGCTCATGAAGAGTATGGTTACAGGCTGTCAGTCCCAGTAGAAGAGGAGATTATCAGGAGTCACAATCATATGTAAAGGATGAAACCATTGAACATTTCCAGAAATACGAGAAGCCAAAGTAAGATTCCAGAGCTTGTGTTGATCTGCAAAAAGTACCTTGCAACACTACCCTTGATGGTGGGAAGTTGAACAACATGATAGTTCTACAAAAGAAGTACCCGCACCTTCAGGAAGTTCCTCCAGAAGCAGCACTTCAGCCTTAGTTGAGACGTTCCACTAAAAAGCACCATCCCATTTATATCCTCCCTGTATGTACGTCACGCTTACTGAAGGGAAAGAGCCAGAGAATTACCAAGAGGTTATGTCACATGAGCTCAAGGTAGATTGGTTAAAAGCCATACAAGAATATATGAAATCCTTGCATGAAAAGCACACGTTTGAGTTGGTGAAACTGCCCAAAGGAAGAGAACACTTGAGAATAAATGGGTCTTTAGATTGAAAGCCAAAGAGGAGCTAAAAGCCAAGCAACAATGCAACTGGTTGTGAAGGCACTTGACCAGAAGAAGGCATCTGGCTTTGCACAAATTTACTCGCCCATAGGTAAGAGGTCTTCACTCTGAATTTTGTTAGGCATAGCTGCCAGCATGAATCTAGAGACTAAAGAGGTCTCCATAAAGACTGCTTTCCTTCGTGGTGATATGGAGGATGATATCTCTATGGAGTGACCTAAGGGATATGCAGTGAGGGGAGAAGATCACTTGGTGTGTAAATTGATGAAGAGCTTGTATGGGTGTAAACAGGCTCCAAGACTGGTGTAGAAAATCTGATTTGTTCATGGTAAATCATGGATATGGCAAAATGACTGCAGATCCCCGTGTGTTCATGAAGACATTTGCAGATGGTGAGTTCGTTACCCTTCTACTCTACATGGAAGATATGTTGATTATCAGCTGGGATGCAGAGAAGATTCACAGTATGAAAGGAGAGTTGAAAAAGTCATTTGCTATGAAGGACTTGGGACCAGCTAAGCAGATCCTTAATATGAGAATCACTCCTACAAGAAGAACAGAAAAATCTGATTATGGCAGGAGAGATATACATCAAGAAGGTGCTGGAGATATTCAACATGAGCAGGTCAAAGCTAGTTAGCGCTTCACTTGTATGCCTTTTTAAGCTGAGTTAGTGTCCTACAAGTGAGACGGATGAAGAAGAAATGAAGAAAGTGCCATATGCATTGGCGGTTTGTAGCTTGATTTACGCTAGGTATGTACCAGCCAGACATTGCTCATGCAGTAGGTGTGTTGTCGCTTCCTCTCCAATCCAGGCAGAGAACATTGGGCAGTTTTGTGAAATGGATTTTCGGGTATCTCAGAGACACCTTTTATCTCTTGTTTGTGCCTTGACAATGGCAAACCTATGGTATAAGGATCCATAGATGCAGACGGGATATGTAGCATTGATTCCTGACAACTTGTCCAGATATCTGGTTACTTATGCAGGGAAGCAGTGTCTTGGTAGCCAAAGTTGCAGAATGCGTTCCTTAGTCAACGACTGAGGCAGAATCCTGCAAGGAGAACTGGTGGATGAAGAGATTCCTACAAGAGTCAGGCCATGAACAAAAGAATTATACTCTTTACTGTGGCTGTCAGAGTGTGATCCTTCTAAGCAAGAACTGGATGTTTCATTCACATCCGAAGCAGTAAGAAGTGAGGTATCACTGGATTCGAGATCGCTCTGAGATGAAGGAACTGCAGTAAGAGAAGATCCATACTGGCGGCAGAGGGTCAATTATGATGACGAAAGCTTTGCCTAAAGAAAAACTTGCCTGCAGGGTGATGGCGGGCATGGAGAGCCTCCCTTTAAGTGAGTTGAGAAGGGAGATTTGTTGTTTGTGTGGGTTCCTTCAGGCACTCATCAACTTGGTCAAATTGTGGCCTTGAGCCACTCGGCCAAAAATGGAAAGGAGAAGACAGTCGGCTGAGTGAACAGTGGCATTTGAGAGAAAAGGAGCTCGTCCGAGGAAAACACTGAGGAAGAGAACGGGGGAAAAAGACCCTGTGTGGGGCTGCGTTTATCGAGAATCAGATGGCCATTTGAGTCTTGATTTCGACGAAATTCTAGTATGTTGTTCGCGGCGATGAGTGCTACCTATTAACCAGCGCTAGTCATTGGAAAGCCAACTCTACTCATGAATTTTCGCATTCTCGCTGGGTGAGATTTGATTTTGCTTTTCTCTGTATTATTGTAATGACAAGCGTGTTGTTGTGATCCGAGATAGTTATCTCGATTAAATGTTGTGTAACCTCTGGTTGGACTAGTGAAGGCCTGTTGTAGCCCAGCTTTGCATGGTGAAAAGTTTTGGGCGAGCTTGCTCTGGATGGAGAGTTGGAAGGTACACGTTTCGTTGAATCAAGTATCAATTTTTATGCAAACATCTAATTTCAATTCAGATTGATGAAAAGAAAACAGAGCTCCACAACTATCATAATTAAAGTCCTGTTGATTCTTCGTGCCTGTCCATTTCTGCCAATAGGAATGTCAGGTGGACACATCGACTTGAGCGGTGCTCCGCAGAGCAGAGGGATTACCGATGAAAGCAGTTGGCCCTGCATCGATTAGAGCACCAATTTGCGGTATTGGTCCGCTGAGATTGTTGTGGCTGAGATCAATGTAGACAGTCTCAGGGAGGTTTCCTAGGTTTGCTGGGATCAGGCCACCGAACAAGTTATTTGACAAATTTAGAGTCCCTTGCAAGCTCGACAAGTTCCCCATATCACTGGGGATGGAACCAGTGAACTTGTTGAATGAAAGATTGAGATGTTTAAGACGAGTTAATCTAGTCCCGAACCCATCAGGCAGGGATCCTGAGAACCCATTCCGGCTCAAATCGAGCACTTTAAGTTGCCCACACCGAAGTAATGATGCTGGGACCGAACCGTTGAATGAATTCCGGGAAAAATCCAAGGTCTGAAGTGAACCGAGCTTTCCAAGTTCTTCAGGAATCATCCCGGAGAAAGAGTTCCCTGAGAGCACCAGGATCTGTAACCCATTCACATCAAAGAGCGTGACAGGTAGGCTTCCCGAGAGGTTGTTGTTCCTGAGATAGATCTGCCGGAGCGCCGATAGGTTTCCAAAGATTTGAGGAAGGAAGCCGGTGAGATTCTTATTCGAAAGGCTGAGAGAAACGACTCTGTCTCTTACGCATTTGACTCCTTTCCACTTGCACGGAGTTTTGTCAGACAAGCTCCAATTTTTTAGGATCCTGCGCGGGTCCTCATGGATGGACTGTTTCAAGGACCATAGCGCGACGCCTTCATTGTTCAGAGATTGCACCGGCATGTAAAAGAGGTTGGTCATTAGAAGGATCACCAGGCTACAGAAGAGCGCCATCTTGTGCAGAAGCACTCTGAGAGATGATGATCGGTTATCAAAAAACTGAAAAGGGTGATTCAAAGGGCAATGAAACTTATGAACTGGGACTTTTGCAGAACTTTAAAAGCTTTGTAGTGTGGAGGACCGTTGACAAGCAAACGTGTCCAAGGATGCGAGACCTAAGAAACTTGCAGTCTCTTCCTTTGCCTTGTCATGGGTTTAACGGAGGAAACGTCGCTTCCGGTGCTTATTTCTGGGGACAAGAGTGGATGAAAAAAAGGAAGAGATTCGTTAACATAATGCTATAAAAAGTTAACTACATGAACCCGTAAGACACTCCTTCAATGAACGGAAACTCGAGTGCTGGAGTTAAGGATCCGTTCGTTTCGCGAAAAATGAGCTATTTCCCGAAAATATTTTCCCAGAAGTTATTTTCCAGGAAAATGACTATTTTCTGGTGTTCGGCTAAAACCTGAAAATGTTTTGGAAAATATTTTCCGGTGTTCGGTAAAAAAAATATTTTCCGCTCCTCAGATTGGCGAGCGCAAGCGTCAAGCTCAAGGCTCGCCAGATCAACGAGCGCGAGTTTAAGATCGATGAGCTTGAGGTTCACTTGGTCTAATGACTAACCAAGAAAGAAGAATATGAGAAACTAAAAAAAAAAGAAATAAAAAAAAGAAAAAGAAAAAGGAAATTAAAAATAATTTGAATGACAAAAGAAAAGAAGAAAAAGAAAGGGGAGGAGGAAGTCGGGATTTGTAAAGGTGTGAGATAAGAGAAATCGAGTGAGGAAAATGTTTTTCACTTTTTAAAAGTGGAAAACATTTTCCCCTACTTTAGAAGACTTTTTTCCTTTGATGGAAAATATTTTTCTCAAGGAATTCATTTTCCGTGAAACGAACGCCGGAAAATCCGGAAAACGTTTTCTCGGAAATTATTTTCTGCGAAATGAACGGATCCTAAATCACAACTTCAGAACCGACAGCTAGAGGCACGTCGTGCTACCCCTTTTAGGTCCCGAAGGTCAATTTGTCCCCCACCAATTTACGCTTAGGTTCTTTTCTAATATGGGAACTGAAGTCTCTAGGCATGACTTTGCCATTAGCCCTCATCTTCACTGGATTTCCAATCGTACACGGCCAACTTAATGAAAAGAAGATGATTTAGATTTCTTGGACGCATGGCGTGGGTCATCCTAAATTAAAAATATAGGTTAAAATGTCATGCATCGAATAAAATCTATTCAAAACTTTACCTATTTTTGCAACACATCTAAATTAACTCTTTTGATGTATTGTCCGCTTTGATCCGTCTCATACCCATACTTATAGTTTTGTCATTTGGCATACAAGTTGACACTTTTTCAGGAAATAATTCTAAAAAGGGACCCCAAGTACCCATATTTTCTCAAATAAAGATTCAAAGTGGACCTAATTTCAAATAAGAGCCCGAAGTGGTTATACTTGTTTCAAATAAGGGCTTGATCAAGGACATTTTCTTCATTTTCCTTTTTTTTTCCCCTTTTTTTCCTATTTTCTTTCCTATTTTCTTTTTCTTTCCTTTTTTTCCTGGTTCTTCTTCCTTCTTTGCCGATGGTTAGCCGGCCACCGGCGATGCCCGCAGAGGGTTGGGCAAGGGCCACCCTCGGGGCGGGGTCGTGAGGGCTCGACGCCCATCATCGGCGCGTGCGATGGCCCGCGCCGACCTCACTAGCCGACCCTTGCTGGCCCCACTAGCCTCGCAACAGGCGGGGGAGTTGAACACGGACGAGCTAGGAGCAAAGTCGGGAAGCCATAACGGGTTCTTGCTTGGGCATCTTTCTGTCCCGGCTATGAAGAATAATATTTTTAAAGTGATCGGAGATAAGAGGATCACTACTAAGAATGTCGAAGATAACTTCAGGAATAGAAGGTTGTAGCGAAGCTGGGGCATGGACCCGGTCATCGTGATCTTTTGTTCAGTTGATCTTTGCTTAATATATTTATTACCTTTCACCAAAAAAAAAAAAAAAAAAAGACATAAAAAGCTTTAAAATGTGAACAACATAGGTGATATCGAACACGAATAATAGTAACATATGAAGGCTACGACTAGTTGTCAATAAACTGCAACTTTCTCAATATGAGTCTTATCTATGTCGCTAAATTTGGCAGTTGTCACAATTAAAGTGGTAACAACCTACTATTACTACTCGTGAAAGAATAGTAGTGTTGTACTTGGCTTGCAAAGATAATAACCATATGAATCAGAAGCAACTTCCAAGTGTAGAAAATAATTAAGTTTCTCGAGATCCTTCATTCCAAACTATAGGTCAAGAAACCGTGTGAGTGCTGCAATGCAAATGTGATCATCACTGGTAATGATCATGTCGTCTACAACATGATAAATCCACGAGATGTTTTCCAAACAAAGGAAGCATGATCAAAGGACTAGACGTGAACTGAAGGCACTTCACGATAGGACTAAACTTGGCATACCACTCATGAGGAGCCTACCTAGGCCCATGTAATGCTCAATGTAAATGGCACACTTTCTTAGATGAATATGTAGGCCCAAGAGGAGACTCTCTGTAGACTTCCTTAAAAACCATCATTGACGAATGTGATTTTAGCATCCATCTAAAATAGAGTCCCTTGCTTAACAGATGCAACAACAAGAATACTCCATATAGGGGTAAGACATGCCACAAGAGCAAAGGTCTAAACATAATTAATTCCATACTCAAGAGTGAAGCATTTTGCCACAAGTTGAGCTTTGTAGTGTGTCACAGTGCCAATGCCCTTCATCTTGATGTTATATGCCCATTTGCAACCAACATCATTTTACAAGGGGCAAATCAACCAAATCGCAAACATGATTTATCTCAGAAGCCTATGAAAGGTTCAATGACCAATGGAAGGAGGGACAAGCTGTGAGAAATCCTCAAATGGTCCAGATAACTTGGGGGCAATTGGCGTGGAATCACTAGAGCTATCTATTTAATGATTAGTACAAGACACCTCTAAAGATAGAGACCTAGTAGTGGCGGTGTCAAATGTATCATTTTCAGAAAGTAGACCCAGAGAAGGACTTGTGACTCAAAAGTGGCTAAAGAGAAAAACTTCCGGTTTCTTGAGAAGGGTAACATCACAAGACACGTGAAGACGTCTGGAGACAGGATCCCATAGTTATACCTTTTGTGCCCAACACCATAATCCTGAAAATATAGTTTAATCTGCTTAAAAGGGTTTTGTAGCACCATGAATCTTGCAACCTGGGGTCAACGAATCGCAGCGCCCCAAACCCTAGGTTCAAGTTGGCTACTAACGAAGTACACAAATTGAGAAGCAGAAAAGAGTCACCACCAATGGATTTATCTAATTTAGGTTGATTGGACATGTAGAATGCTTAAGCTATTACAAGGAAAATAAGTTACATATGTGAATGTGCTAGGTGACTAGTCTAAGTGCACTAACTAGAAGTTGAGGTCTGGGGTTGCGGTTACATGAGGGATGGTTTAGTATCCTACAATGACCATTCGGTACCACAACTTCTCGATTAAGCCTTAATTCCCATTCATCGTGCACTTTCCTTAAAAGAGTTCAAAAACCTTTGGGTGATACGCAATTAGACAAAAAGATGACATCATTTTGTATATCGCATAACCCCATTATGTATGAGTTTTTATATTGGAGATATGCTATACATGATATATGACCTAGAAATAGACATTGAATGAAATGTGATTGAATGACTTAGAAGTTGAAATTGAATTTGCAAATACAATTTTTGAAATCCACGTCGATTACTTTTTGGAAAATGAACTATTCAAATGATGCATTAAATGCAATTTTAGGCAATTTTAACACAGCCAGCATTCTAGAGGCCTAATTCAGATCTAAAATCCAAGATCGTCATTTTGGGGGCGCATGACAACATTTCTGTTCCAGAAATAGTTTCTGGAACAGAAATGAATTTTTCTATTTCTATTTCTGGACGAGTTTCTGAGGAAAAAAATCTGTTTGATAACGATATAAAATTTCTGTTTCAGAAATAGAAATTCGTTTGATAACTGAATAAAATTTCTATTTCTTAAAACAAAATTTTCTTTTTTTGGAGCAAATGAGATGTACATTCTTACAAATTTCATATGCTTATGAAATCATTGACCCAAATACAAAGTATGATTTTTTTTTTTTTAAAGTAAAGTCTCCCTTTTTGCCAAAAAAAAAAAAAAAAAAAAAAACAAAGTAAGAGATGTTATATTAAATTTTCTAAATTTTCACACAAAATTCTTTAGCATCCACGTAGATAGGTAATTACGGTCAAACAATATACTTATCAATAGTCTCCATACAATAGAAAAAAAGAGATCAATATGCATTACTCTTGCGCATAATAGAAGGTTCCCAAAATTCTACTAGAATGAAGGCGGGCAACCATATTCTAATCCCCTTCATTTGTTAAAGACCCATTTCTTATGACCACGAAGCAAATTCAGTGTGAGAACGTGAGACGCTCAAGCTGTTCCCCTGGGAAAGTGTAACCTAAGAAGTCTCGTACTCACATGGTTTAAAGTAAATGGAATACGAGGATAGAACTATATTCGCATCACATGGCTAAAAAAATTGAGGTCCTTATTGATGGCAAATTGCAATCTACAACTTCCAGCAAAGAAATCATCAATATCACCTCCTAAAATACGACTCTAATGATTAACACCTAGTTGTCTTGCATCGTCTTCGCTAAGACAACAACTATGAACAATGCGACTCTTGCTTGATCCCAAGTCCAAAGTCCTCGATCTCTTTGTGGCAAAATTGTTGGCTATGGACTTTCGGTCTTCAAACGCACGAAACCCGGCTCCGCGAAATCACTCTCTGTCGATGAGCTTTTGCGGTCCCAGCGCACGGGGCTTACGACTCGCTGCCATCTCTGGGAGATCACACAAATCCAATGCCCGCACCGTCCCGCCGCCTCTTGTCTGTTGAGAAGGAACAATAGAATTATGCCCCGCTGTGTATTAGTTTTATGGAACAACTAACTATACTACGAAATCAATCAACTAACCCGTTTCTACTTTTTGGTAAAGTTCTTGCATCTTCCTCTTGGTGGCCTCATACTTGATGTCCGCCACAACTTCGTTCCAGCCTTTGATCACCTGATTGGACCAAAATGAACATGTCGGTTCATATCATCGGAAGGATACTCGGAAATTGAATTGGGTTTTCTACTTACGTCACTGGCATTTTGTCTTTTGCGCCCCGTGATTGATCCGTCTGAGGTTTGCGACCGAAACATTCTCCCCTTCGCCAACTTCCATTATGCAACCTCGCTTGCTGGGGTTGTCCTCGAGTTAGTGTTTGAGGACACATTGGGCTTCCCGGTGCCTGGTTGTTGGTTCACATTTAGCTTCCGCTTCCTTTTAGCAAGTGAAGCGGACTCTTTGAAGTCGTATTTCTCCTGTGGCGGTTCCCCGATTTTCTGGCTCTTGACGGAAGATGTTGTTCCGTCTTCAACTTTGTGAGGATCTACAAAAGGAATTCAAGCACCCGCTTAAGAAAACTGGGCATGTGGGGCCTCCCGATAAAGAAGAAGAATGTTTGTGCAGTAAATAAATTGATCAAGAGTAATGCATATTGGTTCCCATCTCTTATTCATACCCATGAGCAGCAAAACCATTGGCATTTGACAGAAAATTCAAAAGACAGGCGAATCTACCCATCTCTTATTCATACCCACGAGCAGCAAAACCAACTCCAATCTATTATTCATATCAACATGCAGCAAACCCAGTTTCAATCCTAAGATTCATATGCAAAAAAGCACATGAACCCATGCAAAAAGAAGAGGAATCGGCACGAACCAGAGAAGGGTAGTTCTGCTTCTTTGCGCACTTCACGGACTCGTCGGACGAACTCGAGCGGCTCCGGTGTCTGCTGCAGAGGGCTTCTGGATGAGGCGAAGGGTCTTGTCGCTGGATGAGGAGAGGGCGCGCGGCGTTGTTGAGGTCGCGGGGCGATGGCGGCTTTTGGTGAGACGGGGCGGAAGCGGGAGCGGCTTGGGGCGTCGGTGCTTGGATCTTTGCGAGGGCTTCCGCCGCGCAGGGAACGAGCGGCGGGGGTGCGGGCGCAAGATCTTTGCCGCCGAGGGGTGCTCGGACAACAATCGGGGACAGGCGGAGGATGAGGCGGAGGAGACGAGCAGAGGCGGAGGGGGTGGATTCGCGAGCAGAGGTGGAGGAGACGAGCAGACCCTCGGACAACAATCGGGGACAGGCGGAGGATGAGGCGGAGGAGACGAGCAGAGGCGGAGGGGGTGGATTCGCGAGCAGAGGCGGAGGAGACGAGCAGACCCTCGGACAACAATCGGGGATAGGCGGAGGATGAGGCGGAGGAGACGAGCAGAGGCGGAGGATGAGGAGGAGGCGGAGGAGAGGCGGAGGAGACGATGTCTCGAGGAGATGAGCAGAGGCGGAGGAGGAGGAGGAGGAGGCAGAGAAGAGGCGTACGAGGAGAAAAGAGTGAAATTAGGGTTCGGAGAAATAGAAATTGATTTATGGGAGAAATCAGAAATAGAAAATTTCTATTTCTGATTTCTCCTCCATTTCTATTTCTAGAATCATGCATCACTCTTAAAAAGTACTTTCGCAACATAATTATATAATTTGAAACTAGAAATATCATTCCAGCATTACAATAGGCTAAGTACATCCAATTTATATTTACTCAAGCAAGCAGTATAATGATGTATTTATCAATTTCAAATGAACATTACGACGTCCTAGCATGGATTTCTAATCGTGATTCAAATCAAGGGGGGTGGGACTAATCTCGAAAGCGCGAGACATTATTAAGAAAGAGTCCGAACGCGGCACATTGTTTTGGCGAGGTCATGGAACGTATACAATTTCGAAACCACTAGGTCATGGTTGGCGATGGACAGTTACTTTGTCACTAACGCACATGCCTCTTGCCTCCCCTCATCGGTTACTCCACCTCGCTCCCGATTTCCCTCCTCATTGCACGGTCCCGAACCACATGTCCCACGCACTCTCCCTTGGACTTCTGTGTGACTCGAAGGCAGGCTCATTTCGTGACCCCCCAAAATCTCCAACCTCTCTATATATATATCTCCCTCGCTTCTAATTCTCAATGCACCATCTTCGTACTCTCATCTTGGTCTCACTCGCTCAATGACTATGACGAGGAAGGGACCAAGAGATTATGTCGCATGAGCTCAAGGAAGATTGGTTAAAACCCATACAAGAATAGATGAAATCCTTGCATGAGAAGCACTCTTTTGAGTCAGTGAAACTGCCCAAAGGAAGAGAACACTCTAGCATAAATGGGTCTTTAGATTGAAAGCCAAAGAGGAGCTAAAAGCCAAGCAACAATGCAACTGGTCGTTAAGGCACTTAACCAGAAGAAGGTATCTGACTTTGTGCAAATTTACTCACCCATAGGTAAGATGTCTTTGCTCTGTAATTTGTCGGGCATCGCTGCCGTCATGAATCTAGAGACTGAAGTGGTCTCCATGAAGACTGCTTTCCTTCATGATGATATGGAGGAGGATATCTATATGGAGCAACCCAAGGGATTCGCAGTGAGGAGAAAAGAGCACTTGGTGTGTAAATTGAAGAAGAGATTGTATGGGTGTAAACAGGCTCCAAGACAGTGGTGTAGAACATTTGATTTGTTCATGGTAGATCATGGATACGGCAAAATGACTGCAGATCCCTCCGTGTTCATGAAGACAATTGCAGATGGTGAGTTCGTTACCCTTCTACTCTACATGGAAGATATGTTGATCATCAGCTGGGATGCAGAGAAGATTCACAGTATGAAAGGAGAGTTGAGAAAGTCGTTTGTTATGAAGGACTTGGGACCAACTAAGCAGATCCTTAATATAAGAATCACTCCTACAAGAAGTAACCCTGATTATGGCAGGAGAGATATACATCAAGAAGGTGCTGGAGATATTCAACATGAGCAAGTCAAAGCCAGTTAGCGCTCCACTTGTATGCCTTTTAAGCTGAGTTAGTGTCCTACAAGTGAGACGGACAAAGGAGAAATGAAGGAAGTGCTGTATGCTTTGGCGGTTGGTAGCTCGATTTACGCCATAGTATGTACCAGCCGGACATTACTCATGCAGTAGGCTCGTTATTGCTTCCTCTCCAATCCAGGCAGAGAACATTGGGCAGTTTTGTGAAATGTACTTTCGGGTATCTCAGAGACACCTCTAACCCTTGTCTGTGCCTTGACAATGGCAAACCTATGGTATAAGGATCCACCGATGCAGACGGGGTATGTAGCATTGACTCTGGACAATTTGATGAGATATGTTAAAAATATGTCTCGATTTGAGCCCGTTGAACGAGAATACGTGAACTCGACCACGTGCGAGTCAGCAGAGCATGTGAATTGATCAGCCAAAATTGTCAGAAGAAGATTGCATGCGGATCTACGAGCCGCAAGCGTGAAGAAGAGGCCAGAAAGGAGCGTGCAGCCGCGAGAGGGAAAGTCCAAAATTGCTGCTTGTATTTAATGCAAATAGAAGCTCTTTGTCTTTTGTTATTCGGCTGAAGTGCAAGGGAGAATTGGACTTCTTCGAGAAATCTTGGGGAGTTGGCGTGCACGAAGAAAAGTGCAATGATGGCATTCATTGCATGGGTCAAAGAAAGAGGAAAGAGGCTCAGACGTCCATTTTCTCCTCTCCTTTAATGCATGCACATGCATGGATGCCCATGGATTATGGTGGGCTTGCTTTGTCCTTTCTTTCTCTGAAGAAGACTTCCTCACGTTGCAATAAATAATTGAGACTCTCTTTTATATTATAAAAGAGAGAGATGTCCAACGGAGAAGAGTGCGCCGCGCCAAGTTTCGGTGGCCGAGAGAGAGCTCTGAAGAAGAGTGCAGAGAGTTCTCTTGAGAGAGGAATAATCTCGTTGAAATTACACCCGAGTATTTTAGTCAGATAAATTCTTGTGAGTAGAATTTATTTAATTCCTTGAGTGAGGTTTCACTAGGAATTTGTGAGGGCTAAACACTGTGTGAGTTATCTGGGTGTAATTTGGGGCTGGGAAACACGAGAGTGTGTTTGAGTACTCAGTGATTATAATCTCCGGTGTATCGCTTGTTTCTATAGTGGAATTCCGTATTGCTCTCCCCGTGGACGTAGGTTCCGATATTCGGACTGAACCACGTAAATCCGGTGTCTGATTTCCTTTCCTTCATTCCTACTATTTTATCCGATTCGCTTGTCCATATTCCGCACGCGCGCAACAACAAGATATCTGGTTACTTACGCAGGGGGAGCAGTGTCTTGGTAGCCAAAGTTGCAGAAATGCGTTCCTTAGTCAACGACTGAGGCAGAATCCTGCAAGGAGAACTTGTGGATGAAGAGGTTCCTACAAGAGTCAGGCCATGAACAAAAGAATTATGCTCTATTCTGCGGCTGCCAGAGTGTGATCCATCTAAGCAAGAACTGGATGTTTCATTCACATACGAAGCAGTAAGAAGTGAGGTATCACTGGATTCGAGATTCGCTCTGAGATGAAGGAACTGCAGTAAGAGAAGATCCATACTGGCGGCAGCGGGTCAAATATGATGACGAAAGCTTTGCCTCAAGAAAAACTTACTTGCAGGGTGACAGCGGGCATGGAGAGCCTCCCTTTAAGTGAGTTGGAGGGAGATCTGTTGTGTGTGTGGGTTCCTCCAGGCACTCATCAACTTGGTCAAATTGTGGCCTTGAGCCACTCGGCCAAAAATGAAAAGAGAGGAGAGTCAGCTGAGTGAACAGAAGCATTTGATAGAAAAGGGAGCTCGTCCGAGGAAAACACTGAGAGGAAGAGAAGGGGGAAAAAAAGACCCTGTGTGGGGCTACGTTTATCAAGAATCAGATGGTCATTTCAGTCTTGATTTCGACCAAATTCTAGTATGTTGTTCGCGGCGATGTGCGCTACCTATTGACCAGAGCTAGTCATTGGAAAGTCGATTCTACTAATGAATTTTCACATTCTCACTGGGTGAGATTCAATTTCACTTTTCTCTGTATTATTGTTATGATGAGCGTTTTGTTGTTGTGATCCGAGATAGTTTTCTCGACGAAATGTTGTGTAACCTCTAGTTGGACCAGGGAACGCCTGTTGTAGCTCTGCTTTGCATGGTGAAAACTTTTGGGCGAGCTTGCTCTGAATGGAGATTTGGAGGGTACACGTTTCGTTGAATCAAGTATCAATTTATATGCAAACATCTAATTTAAATTCCGATTGATGAAAAGAAAACAGCGCTCCACAACTATCATAATTAAAGTCCCGTTGATTCTTGGTGCCTGTCCATTTCTGCCATTAGGATCGTTGCATCGCTTAACAGGTTGAAAGAACATTGCCATCAAGACTGCTTGGAACAACGACCTTCACTGCTAGATATGGAGGTACAACAATATATGTATATATATCTCTAATTCAATGAACCATATTTATCATCTAACTATATAAGCAAGGATCAGAAATGGGAGAGAATTGCCACCAAGCAACCTCTTAGGCTCATATTTAAGCATGAGAATGAAGAAAATCTTGCCAAGGGAGATGAAGAGATGAAACAATCCTCGGTAGATTCTCTGAGCCTGATTAGATTTTATCAGCCCGGGCCTTTCTACTCCCAGACCTGTTTCTGCAGTGGCAAACTCTGAAGAGGCACAACTTGTTTAACAACCAGCTTCCAAGCAAAGGACGATGAACGCTTGCCACTGTTGTATTAAGAACTGTAATGCCTAAGTGTTGGTGAAGATGGCAAATTTGTCCAAATTGTTCAAGACATGCCTCATGGAAGGTCTCCTTTCAGGGCTCTTGTTCAGACAAGCAAGAGCCATGTGAAGCACTGCGGCCATCTCTTCTTCCTTGTCAAGATCGTGGAGCAAGATGGGATCTATAATGCTGGAAATTGGAATTCTTTCATCAACACTCATCTGCACCCATCGGACCAGATCGAATCTGAGAGACCCCACTTCAACTATGGGCATCTTCCCTGTGATCATCTCTAGTAAAATCATCCCAAAGGAGTAGACATCCCACTTCTGCGATGGCTTCGTCGGTTTGGATGCTTCAGGCGCTTGATAATAGGATCTCAAATTCTCATTGGTGTTTATTGCTGTGAACTCATAGGGAGAGCTCGGCTCTGGCGTCCCCATCGCTACTTGTTCAAGGTGAAACTTTGATGATTCTCCAGTGAAATTAGCAAGTCGACTGATGCCAAAATCAGAGATGAAGGCCAAAATATTTTGTAAAATTAAAAGTGAGTCTAAATGGGTTATTAATGGGTTATTAGTAATAACATTGTTAGACCCATTTATTTTTGTGCTTTATTTTCTCAAACCCATTTTTGATCAATATTTAACTTTCACTTGATCCATATATGATCCATTTAACTAAAAATGGGTCATGATATGGGTTTATGACCCATATTGCCACCTCTAACTTGAAGGCAGGCTCATTTCGTGACCCCCCAAAATCTTCAACCTCTCTATATATATCTCCCTCGCTTCTAATTCTCAATGCCCCATCTTCGTACTCTCATCTTGGTCTCACTCGCTCAATGACTATGACGAGCAAGGGACCTTCTCCTCGTCACCTCGGTTCTCGTGATGGCGCTCGTCCTGTCAAGCCAACTCGTGCCGAGAGCGGAGGCAGTGTGCAACGCGACCCGGCTCACCCCCTGCTTGCCTGGGTTCATGCCCCCATACCCTCAGCTGACGGCCGGTGCTGTGGCAGGCTGAAAGAACAGCAGCCGTGCCTCTGCGACTTCATGAAGGACCCGCGCTACAGAAAGTACGTGGATTCTCCCAGGGCCAGGGTAATCTTGCAACTCTGTCAAATTCCCTACCCTCGGCGTTAATTGGACAGGCCCAAAGAAAGAAGGAATGCTCCAACGTAGCACGGGAGTAATGACAATGGGATTGCATTTGGGTGAAGAATGAGTGATTTGTAATCAGACATTTGGATATGAACAAGATATATGTGCTACAACTTGGTGCTTAGCTTGTGTAATTTTGTGTGCATGAGAACTTTGACGTCGATGCTTACGTTGAATTGGGCAAAACATGGCCGAGAAATTGTTAGATGTTCGTCGAGCCGCACTGACCGTCTGCCCAAATGATTATGGAGCATTAATTTTGTTATGAGATTGATGAGCAATTTGCGATAAATAAGTGGCAAATAAGGAAAATCTAACCCTAAGACGTGATTTGATTGGTGTGATATACATTCATAGGGAGAGTAAGTAGCAGCGCTAAGAAAAATAAAATCCACGGAGAGAGTTCATTTTGTGCCTTTGAAACCAGGCGCCAAGTACGTCCAAAGCTTAGTCAATGTTTTTCAGTCTCTGGTATTGTTTCCTCATAAAAACTCATAATAAAGTGAACCCTAAAATACCGTCAAAAGCTCTGAAGTATGTAACACGGCAAAACCCTCGAAAATGCACTAAGCGCCGGAAACCCGAGAAAATGACGCTTTTAGAAGCTCGACTTGCTGGCCGCCTGGCCATACCAGACCAAGATTCTGTGCACACTGGGGATTCTACGGCATGGTCGAGCACCAGATGATTGATTGCCACAGTAGCTACGAGGCCATCCTTGGACGTTAAGGGTTGATTCTCCGAACGCTTGGTATCGAACTCGGACTATTCAATATCAATTTCCTTGCCCTGGTCTGCAGCTCACATCATTTTGAGCCGTGTCTTCATCAAGGCTGCCTCGCCCAAATCTGGCCAAGGCCGTAGCTGCCTTCACCCACAGTCGACGAGGCTAGCCTCGTCTACGGCCACTTGACCATATCATCGAAGGGAGCACGCAGGACCCGCAGATTTCCTCACTATAGGCATGTCGAAAGGAGAGGGATGAGTCAATCTCATTCTTGATCTTGATGAGGGCGTCAAGGACCATGGGACTGAACTCCAATGAGGTTGATCTGGTAGTCTTGGAGCTTCGGCTTCGAGAGGTTGTCGGGGTTCCACCGATATATCAAGAACGTATTGAAATTGGTGGACTTGGCCTTGGGCTCGACCTATCGAGCCTAGGTCTCGCTTGCGTGGTGGCAAGCGAGAAGGAGACGAGCCATCGAGGATGTAGCCACCTTAGAGATTGGGATTGCTGGCTTAAAGATACCAGTCAACATTGCTGCAGAAAGACAGAGCAGCTGATTACAAAGGCGGTTGAGGGCGAGGCCGCCTCACCCAGATCTAGGAAAGGCCAGCCTTGGTGGCCGCAGGTGAAGGTGGCCATGGCCTCGCCTTCGCCTAGTGGCTGACAAGCTCCAACAACTCTGTCGGCCATAATGGAAAAAAAAGAAAAAGAAAAAGAAAGGAAAAGACAAATAAAAATAAAATAAAAAAATTCGTAAAAGTATAAAATTACAAAAAAATATCCACAGTGCCAATCATGTATGTAGAACAGTCGGCATCCATGTTAGTAATTTGTGGCCTAAATCAATAGGATGGACTCAATTGATATCAATATGAAAATGTTTAGAATTAAATAAGTTTAATTAAAATGTTTATAACTGAATTAGTACCAATAAATTACATTTAGAACTTTTTTTTTGTACTTTTCTCCTAATTTTCCCATCCAGGAAAAATATCGAATCATTCGCAAATAATAAAAGAGAGAGTGAGACATGAACTATTCATCTTGAAACCTTAAGTGCTCCCATCTTCAATAGCTTTCTTCATTTGAGATAGTACATTAGATACCATGATAAACAAGTTAAGGGAAAGAGGGTCACCTTGACTTATACCTCGTAAGGATTTAAATAATGGCATTCATTTTCTATTAAAGCTTACACTAAAAGTAACTGTTGGCACACATTGTATCATCAATTGACCCATTTAGCATGGAAATCTGCTTTAAGAATAATAGCTTCCAAGAAATCCCATTTCACATGGTTATGGCCTTTCTTCACGACTAGCTTTAAAACTGCTTGAAATTTTCTCTTCCTTTATAAATCCTTTCTAAATGCAACACTTCTTAAATAATGAAGATGATATCTTGAATTGGCTATCCGCTACCAAATGCACCCTGCTCCACAACAATCAAATTTGGCGACCAAGGTTTAATTGGATTGCCAGTATTTTTTTAAATATTTTACAGGCAAAGTTGCACAGGCTGATAGAACAAAAGTGTTCCACCTGTTCTAAACATCCTCGAGGCCTACTGCAGTTGACATACAATACCCACCGCTCCCCATTTCCATGATTTTCTTCATTTCCATGATCTTAGTAACTTTTTCACAGATTGTGCATCTTGCAAAAAATGTCCCTACACACGCGAACCAATTTAACTCAATAACTATTGTGACTCTTAATTCATACAAATTGTAGCACCTTTTCTTTACTTTAATTGAAGTTTTCATCAATACACTAAGATTGTTTAAGTTTTAGGTCTAAGTTGGGCTGGATTAGCTCCAAGTCTATTATATTTCGTTGGTGGTGGGGTGCAATTAAGTCACACCGGTTCGTCTTGATGTGATATAATGAAGAGATACCTTTTGAAAAGGTGTGAGGAAAGTTATATAAATAACTTCTAGAGATAACCGCCAAGATGATTGGTAGAATGAACGTTCGGAAAAACTGTTCTCTCTTTTTCTCCTCTCTTCATCAAAGAACAAAAGGTAATTCCATTATTGCTTTAAGAAGACAATCGGCATTAATGCTGTGGATGGTGAATGCTTTCCTCGTGATTGTATTTGGACCATAATGAAGTCGTATCGTCCGTAGTTCACTCGTGATTCAATGTACATTCCTAGGTAATTCGTTTGCTACGCATTAAAGAGGTTAGTCGATTCTTTTGCTGACTCTTCTTCTAACATTGGTATCATAGCCTGTGTTATGATCTCTACCTTATTTTTCCATTGAATTTTCTCACTTGCTGTTTGATATAAGGATCAAGATGATGAACTTCATATTGTTTGGATGTTCATTGCTCGGAAATTGCAACATGAATTGCCAAAAACAAACTAAAGCGAAGAACAGGTTTGGAGGTTGCAGATAACTATTGTGTTTTGGCCATTTTCGGAATATTTTTTCGACCAAAATCAAATTTTGAATATACGGAGTGAAAGTATTCATTGAGACGATCAAAATGGCATGTGGCACGCCACCAGACAACGCCGAATGTGCCCACATGCGCAGCCAAAATCCACGGCACGTGAGTGCCACATGCCCCACATGCTAGGACTGCCCAACACGTGAGAGACACGCGCATATAAGAGAATTGACTCGTGCTAACGTCATCGATGACGTCAGCAAACGTCAATAGCTGACTATGTGACGTCATCTAGGATTAGTGATATGCAAATTTTGACACAAGAATTTAAATATAATATAATCATGATTTTCTAAAACTTCCACTCCATTCGTTTTGTGAAAAATGTGGTAAGAAGCCATTTTTCAGGAAAATTATAAAAATATATTTTGGTGTTTGGGTGAAACTTGAAAATAAACAAGAAAATATTTTCAATCGTTTAGTAAGGAAAATATTTTCCTCTATAAACTCATTTTCAATAATTTTTCATTATTTTGTACCTTTAAAATCAATTTTTAAATTTTATTTTAATTTTATTTTCTTTTTTTTTCTTTTTATTCCTTGGCCAATTGATGGCCACATGACGGCCGACAATCAGCCATAGCCAAGCTCGAGCCTTGCCATAGGCTGGCGAGGCCCGAGCTTGCTCTAGGCCATCTAGCAAGCTGGGCGAGGCTTCGGCCAAGGTCACTCAACCTTGGACAAGCTCACCTGTGGCCGACCACTGGCCACTACTATGACCGGCCTAGGAAGAAGAAAAAGAAAGAAAAGGAGAAAAATAAATCAAAAACTCGATTTTTTAAAATAGAAATAAGAAAATAGAAGGAAAAGATGTTTGGTGAAAGAAAGTGAGGCAAAAGAAAACATGGAAAATGTTTTCCTTTACTTCAAAAGTGGAAAATATTTTCCACTATTTTAGAAGAATTTTTTCAATGTTTTCCTTAACCAAATCATTTTCTGTGAACCGAATCTTTGGAAAATTCGAAAAACGTTTTTTTTTTTTTTTTAAAGTTATTTTCCATGAAACGAAGAGATCTATCTGAATATCTTTCGACGCTCATGCTAGGTGAGACATGACCGCACTTATTTCTAAATTATGTAACCCACCTAGTTGTGATGAGCTTCTCAGGAGAGTAGTTATCTTGATGAAAGGTAGTGTAAATCTAGTTGAGATAGGGAAGGCCCTGTTGTGAATTATAATCCTGTGTGTCCCCATGTCTGCATTGTCTGCTTGTTAACTATATCATGGCAGTATTTGTTGTTCCTATCTAGTCACCGAAAGAGGAGGGAAGAAATCTGGTGGTGTCACGGCGTGAGGAGGTCCCGCCACGGTCTTTCCCCGACAAAGTGGTACCAGAGCACTGGTTTGTATTGTGTGCTGGTAGATGTCTAGAGCGAAAATGGATAGCACGAACACTGATTTTTTGAGTGGCACAAATTATCATATATGGAAGAGTAAAATGAAAGATCTAACGTTTGTGGAATCGTTGCATCTTCCGGTGTTTGCTACTGAGAAACCTGAATCTAAGTGATGACAACTGGGCATGTGAGCATGAGCAGGTATGGGGATTCATTCGGCAATTGGTAGATAGTAATGCACATAATCTCATCTGTAGGGACATATATGCAAGGACTTTGGAATTGGAATTTGAGCAGTTGTTCGCCTTGAAGACTGGAAATAATAAGTTATTTCCACTTAAGCAAACGACGCATCTGAAATATGGAGAGGTAACCACTGTTGCCGATTGCTTGAATGAATTTCCTGGGGATTATGGGCCAGTTGTAAACTTTTGGAGTCGCACTTGTGAATTCTGCTTCTGGCAGTGTTGTTTCTATAGAACTGGTTGAGAGTGGTGTCTTGAATGAGGAGATGAAAGGGAAATCTCCCGGCTTGTCGTCCCAATGCGGGGCACCAGTGACAGAACGGCAAGAGAGGAACAGATTATGAAAGCCCCGAGATAACACTGGTTGTAGTAAATGAAGGGGGAGATCCAAGTTGAGAAAGGGAGTTTAAGTGTTTCCATTGTGGCTAGCCAGGTCGCACGAAAATAGAGTGCAGATTGCTCAAGAGGGAGCAGAAGTAGGTTGGAAAGGAAGAGAGAAGAAAAAGATTCTACAACAGCAGCATCTGATGATTATGTGGCCGTTGTGTGAGGTGATGGCTATGTTTGTCACACCCCGATTCGCAAGAAAAAGGGGCATGACACGGCCGTCCCTTTTTCAAAGGACGCAGCCTCAACATAACCAAAATTCAACCCAAAAACAATATATATATATAACAAAAAAAAGGGTATTTTGTTACAATATCATAGTATATCTATAATCCACAAAAGATCAAAACATAAACCTTTTAACTATGCACAAGTCATACCCAAAAATTTCACCACAAAAGTCCTCCCCGAACGAACGCTCACGCCTACTCGTGACTCGCTGAAGAACCTGAAAAGCAAGTAGATGAGAGGAGTGAGCTATCACGGCTCAGTGAGTAACACATTTCTTCTAAGTGGATCGAGAAATCACTATGCACATTTTAAAACACAAACACAACTCAAATACCGAAAGTATCAATGGTCGAGTCCATTAGTCAATCTCATAAAACACGTACCAATGGTCTATTCCATTGATTAATCTCATCAAATCACATCGATGGTCCATTCCATCAACTAAACTCAAATCACACGTCAATGGTCTACTCCATTGACCAATTCATGCTCAAATGTCTAACCATGGTCACGCGTAACGCCCGTGACGAGACGACCAAGATTCCCCCCTTGGCAAGGTCTCCACCTATTATTAGCCGGTGGCTCGGCCCACAAGGATATCCTAGATTAAGTATACTCATACCAACACACCCCTCAGGGTTCACAGAGACATTGAGCACCAACCACAAATCACAATATCCAGTAATTCAACGTCAGAAAGAAAGTCATATGATAACTCAAGATTTGATATATATATATAAATATCAAAGCATTCTCCAAACCATTTCAAGATCTTTTCATAAAGAATTCCACAAACCATTTTCAACAACCATTCGAATTGACTTCGAAATATAACTCAGTCTTTCAAATAACGAAATGGCAGTAATAACTCGATCCTATTTCATGCAACAAAAGATGCATTTTATCAACTCATAAAGTATATAATTCACCATGTTTCTCAAAACATGAGTTTAAAATACAAAGAAGAAATAGTGTCACTCACCGAGGAAAAGCCAAAAATCAAATACGACGCTCACTCGAACCACGCACTCGGATCCCTAACAATTAACGGAAAAACAATATCAAAAGGCCGAGTAAAAAGGAATATTCTTACAACGACTCGCCTAAACTAGGCCTATTAGTCGATAAAACGACACCTACGCGCCACAAAAGCACACAAAAAAAAGCAGAAACCCAACAATTTCAGCTAGGCGCGGTCCATGCGCCAACTTCGTCACGCCATAACTCCCTCCACAAATTTCCGTTTCAAGCCATCTTGCAGTCTTTAGAAAGCTCTTTTAACATACAACAACAACCCCAACTGAGCTGCCCCAAAACAGAACCGAAAATGACAAAAAAAGAGGCTCGAAGCTACTGCCGCTACAGTATCAGATTGCGTCCCCAACTTCAAAATTCCGTTCCGGACAAACCACAAGCTCAAATCACGATCCGTAAGATACTATAGCTTCACAACGTCCCAAAGTACCATTTCTATAAAAATATACAGCTTAACGACTCAAAAATCGGGCTTCGCCACACAAATCTCCAAGAAATCCGAATTTCGAGCCCTAATTGCAGCGATTACTTGAAGTAGGTGATTAAAAGCTTCGATTCCTTACCGGCGTTGCAAAACACACTTGAGTCGGCTTGATGAGGCATTCGGATCACGAGCGCGCTAAAATTTTTCCCCTTTTTCCTTTTTCTTTTCTTTTCTTTCTCTCTTCTCCCCTGTTTTTCGTTTCTGCCCTGCTTCTGCCGATCTCTTCTCTTTCTCTCCCTCTTTCTCTCTTTTTAAACTCAGCCGAAGCTTCCTCCACTTTCCTTCAGCCTCCCTTTTTGACTTTTCAACCCTTTCTTTTTCTTTTCTTTTATTAAAGAGCCCATATAGTACAATGTTAATCTCAAAAGCCAAGACGCTACGTAATTGTTGATTCGACTGCCTCATTTAACGTTACTTCTATGGGAGATATCCATAGATCAAACGCTGTCGGTGATTGTGGTGATGTTGGGATTGGGAGTGATGGGGTAGACAAGATTGTTGGCATTGGTAGCATCTCTTCACAAACCAATACCCAATGCACGCTGGTACTAAGACATGTCAGACATGTTCCGAAACGTTCTGTCTTCAGTTGATCTCCGCTAGTGCACTTGACAACGTGGGCTATCATAGCCACTTCAGTGGAGGTAAATGGAAGATCGCCAAAGGTTCTCTCATGGTGGTGAGAGGTGTCAAGTCAAGCACTCTGTATACGACAGAAGCTCAGGTCGTGCCATGGAGAGGTGAACACAGTTGAGGATGCCTCATTAGAGTTGTGGCAAAGGCTGCTTAGTCACAAATGTGAGAAGGGACTGCAAATTCTCACTGGAAAGGAATTGCTTCCTTTGAAAGGTACGCCTTCAGAAGCTTGTGCTCATTGTCTGGCTGGCAAACAACATAGAGCTGCATTTTGTAGTTGTTATCCCTCCAGAAGATCACAGGCTTTAGATCTTGTTCATGCTGACTTATGCACAATTGATGCTGGAACTCTTGGCAGTGCCCTGTATCATGTTATATTTATTGATCATTACTCTTGAAAAGTCCCGGCATTTGTTTTGACAATCAACGCTGAGGTACTTGATCTATTCAAGCAGCTTCATTTCAGTATCAGGAGGGCAGCAAAAAGGAAGTTGAAATGTGTTTGTGCAGATAATGGTGATGAATACTGAGGTCCCATCGAGTAGTACTACAGAGATCATGACATTAGGCCGGAGAAGACCATTCCAAAGACTCCAAAGCAGAATAGTGTTGTAGAGAGAATGAACTGCACCATTCTCGAGAGAATTTTGTGCATGCTCTCTCATGCAAAGCTCCCTAAATCATTTTGGGGTATGGCAATAACAACTGTAGCTAATTGACCAACCTTTCTGCCTCAGTTCCTTTGGATGGTGACATATCAGAATGAGTTCGGACAGCAAAAGATGTCTCTTACAAGCACTCAAGAGTGTTTGGCCACAGCCTCTGTGCACATCTCAAGGGATGAGTTAGACGCTTGATGTGAAGTGCAAACTATGTATGCTACTGGGTTCTGCTCATCAAGACTATGGTTACAGGCTGTCAGTTCTAGTGGAAGAAAAGATTATCAGGAGTCACAATGGAGTATATGTAAAGGATGAAACCATTGAACATTTCCAGAAATACGAGAAGCCAAAGTAAGATTCCAGAACTTGTGTTGATCTGCAAAAAGTACCTCGTAACACTACCCTTGATGGTGGGGAAGTTGAACAACATGATAGTCCTACAAAAGAAGTACCTGCACCTCATAATGATGTGGCAGATGAGCAAATTCAGGAAGTTCCTCCAGAAGCAGCAGTTCAGCCTTAGTTGAGACGTTCCGCTAAAGAGCATCATCCCATTTATATCCTCCCTGTATAAATATCATGCTTACTGATGGGGAAGAGCCGGAGTTACCAAGAGGTTATGTCGCATGAGCTCAAGGAAGATTGGTTAAAACCCATACAAGAATAGATGAAATCCTTGCATGAGAAGCACTCTTTTGAGTCGGTGAAACTGCCCAAAGGAAGAGAACACTCTAGCATAAATGGGTCTTTAGATTGAAGGCCAAAGAGGAGCTAAAAGCCAAGCAACAATGCAACTGGTCGTTAAGGCACTTAACCAGAAGAAGGTATCTGACTTTGTGCAAATTTACTCACCCATAGGTAAGATGTCTTTGCTCTGTAATTTGTCGGGCATCGCTGCCGGCATGAATCTAGAGACTGAAGAGGTCTCCATGAAAACTGCTTTCCTTCATGATGATATAGAGGAGGATATCTATATGGAGCAACCCAAGGGATTCGCAGTGAGGGGAAAAGAGCACTTGGTGTGTAAATTGAAGAAGAGCTTGTATGGGTGTAAACAGGCTCCAAGACAGTGGTGTAGAACATTTGATTTGTGCATGGTAGATCATGGATACGGCAAAATGACTGCAGATCCCTCCGTGTTCATGAAGACATTTGCAGATGCTGAGTTCGTTACCCTTCTACTCTACATGGAAGATATGTTGATTATCAGCTGGGATGCAGAGAAGATTCACAGTATGAAAGGAGAGTTGAGAAAGTCGTTTGCTATGAAGGACTTGGGACCAACTAAGCAGATCCTTAATATAAGAATCACTCCAACAAGAAGTAACCCTGATTATGGCAGGAGAGATATACATCAAGAAGGTGCTGGAGAGATTCAACATGAGCAAGTCAAAGCCAGTTAGCGCTCCACTTGTATGCCTTTTAAGCTGAGTTAGTGTCCTACAAGTGAGACGGACAAAGGAGAAATGAAGGAAGTGCTGTATGCATTGGTGGTTGGTAGCTCGATTTACGCCATGGTATGTACCAGCCAGACATTACTCATGCAGTAGGCTCGTTATTCCTTCCTCTCCATCCAGGCAGAGAACATTGGGCAGTTTTGTGAAATGTACTTTCGGGTATCTCAGAGACACCTCTAACTCTTGTATGTGCCTTGACAATGGCAAACCTATGGTATAAGGATCCACCGATGCAGACGGGTATGTAGCATTGACTCTGGACAATTTGATGAGATATCTGGTTACTTACTCAGGGGGAGCAGTGTTGCAGAAATGCGTTCCTTAGTCAATGACTGAGGCAGAATCCTGCAAGGAGAACTTGTGGATGAAGAGGTTCCTACAAGAGTCAGGCCATGAACAAAAGAATTATGCTCTATTCTGCGGCTGCCAGAGTGTGATCCATCTAAGCAAGAACTGGATGTTTCATTCACATACGAAGCAGTAAGAAGTGAGGTATCACTGCATTCGAGATTCGCTCTGAGATGAAGGAACTGCAGTAAGAGAAGATCCATACTGGCGGCAGCGGGTCAAATATGATGACGAAAGCTTTGCCTCAAGAAAAACTTACTTGCAGGGTGACAGCGGGCATGGAGAGCCTCCCTTTAAGTGAGTTGCAGGGAGATCTGTTGTGTGTGTGGATTCCTCCAGGCACTCATCAACTTGGTCAAATTGTGGCCTTGAGCCACTCGGCCAAAAATGAAAAGAGAGGAGAGTCAGCTAAGTGAACAGAAGCATTTGATAGAAAAGGGAGCTCGTCCGAGGAAAACACTGAGAGGAAGAGAAGGGGGAAAAAAGACCCTGTGTGGGCCTGCGTTTATCAAGAATCAGATGGCCATTTCAGTCTTGATTTCGACCAAATTCTAGTATGTTGTTCGCGGCAATGTGCGCTACCTATTGACCAGAGCTAGTCATTGGAAAGTCGATTCTACTAATGAATTTTCACATTCTCACTGGGTGAGATTCAATTTCACTTTTCTCTGTATTATTGTTATGATGAGCGTTTTGTTGTGATCCGAGATAGTTTTCTCGACGAAATGTTGTGTAACCTCTAGCTGGACCAGGGAATGCCTGTTGTAGCCCTGCTTTGCATGGTGAAAACTTTTGGGCGAGCTTGCTCTGAATGGAGATTTGGAGGGTACACGTTTCGTTGAATCAAGTATCAATTTATATGCAAACATCTAATTTAAATTCCGATTGATGAAAAGAAAACAGCGCTCCACAACTATCATAATTAAAGTCCCGTTGATTCTTGGTGCCTGTCCATTTCTGCCATTAGGGTCGTTGCATCGCTTAACAAGTTGAAAGAACATTGCCATCAAGAGTGCTTGGAACAACGACCTTTACTGCTAGATATGGAGGTACAACAATATATATATATATCTCTAATTCAATGAACCATATTTATCATCTAACTGTATAAGCAAGGATCAGAAATGGGAGAATTTCCACCAAGCAATCTCTTAGGCTCATATTTAAGCATGAGAATAAAGAAAATCTTGCCAAGGGAGATGAAGAGATGAAACAATCCTCGGTAGATTCTCTAAGCCTGATTAGATTTTATCAGCCCGGGCCTTTCTACTCCCAGACCTGTTTCTGCAGTAGCAAACTCTGAAGAGGCACAACTTGTTTAACAACCAGCTTCCAAGCAAAGGACGATGAACGCTTGCACTGTTGTATTAAGAACTGTAATGCCTAAGTGTTGGTGAAGATGGCAAATTTGTCCAAATTGTTCAAGACATGCCTCATGGAAGGTCTCCTTTCAGGGCTCTTGTTCAGACAAGCAAGAGCCATGTGAAGCACTGCGGCCATCTCTTCTTCCTTGTCAAGATCGTGGAGCAAGATGGGATCTATAATGCTGGAAATTGGAATTCTTTCATCAACACTCATCTGCACCCATCGGACCAGATCGAATCTGAGAGACCCCACTTCAACTATGGGCATCTTCCCTGTGATCATCTCTAGTAAAATCATCCCGAAGGAGTAGACATCCCACTTCTGCGATGGCTTCGTCGGTTTGGATGCTTCAGGCGCTTGATAATAGGATCTCAAATTCTCAGTGGTGTTTATTGCTGTGAACTCATAGGGAGAGATCGGCTCTGGCGTCCCCATCGCTACTTGTTCAAGGTGAAACTTTGATGATTCTCCAGTGAAATTAGCAAGTCGACTGATGCCAAAATCAGAGATGAAGGGCTTCATATTCTTCCCAAGCAGTACATTGCTCGGTTTCAAGTCTCCATGGACGTACCTTTTTGGACTGAACTCATGAAGATGGGCTACGCCTTTTGCTACTCCTTTCATGATCCTGAGACGTGTGCTCCATGAAAGCGGCATTGAATTTGTTGTCCCAGCCTTCCCTGCCAAACAAAATAAATTTGTAGTGCACAGATAAGATCGACTTGCATAATCATTGTTCAACATTTTGGTGAGTTCTACCACCTAATTTTACAATTATTTCATTTATAATAAATAAATAAAAATATGCAAATTATACCATGTACTGCTGCAGAGAGGTCACCATTGGGTATGAAATCGTATACGAGCAGCTTCTCATCGCCAGGCCAGCAATAAGCTCGGAGAGGCACGATATTCGAGTGCTTGATCTTCGCTATTGCTTCAACCTCGGTTTGGAATTCCTTTAGCCTCTGAGAATCTCCGCCCAATCTCCTGACTGCTAAGGTCAGCCCGTCCTCAAGAACAACTTTGTAAACTATTCCGGTCCCTGTCTTGCCCAAAAGGAAAGCAGATGCTTTCAGGAGCTTGTCGAGATCAAAATTAACCTGCGAGTCCAGCGCCACGAACTTGTACTGCTCCATCTTTTGCGAGAGAGCCTCGACGGCCTCCTTTCCGAAGCAGAAGAGCTCCTTCTTAAACATAACTTTCTCTTCATTAACACTGTTAGTAATACTGTCACATACCCTGCAATCACGATACTTTCGACATACGTGGGACAACAACCACCCGAGAAAGCAGCTTCCGACTATGGAGCTCGCAATTATTGAGATCAAGATCCCTTTACTCATGGCACTTCCTCTTTTAGGCCCAGGAGGCAAAACCTGGGATGGAATTGGAGGAATTGGCGGGGAATGTGGGTTGGGGATGTCGTGTGGGCACATCGACTTGAGTGGCACTCCACAGAGCAGAGGATTACCGATGAAAGCAGTCGGCTCTGCATTGAGTAGAGCACCATTTTGCGGTATTGGTCCACTGAGATTGTTGTGGCTGAGATCAATGTAGACAGTCTCAGGGAGTTTTCCTAGGTTTGCTGGGATCAGGCCACTGAACAAGTTATTTGATAAATTCAGAATCCCTTGCAAGCTCGACAAGTTCCCCATATCACTGGGGATGGAACCGGTGAACTTGTTGAATGAAAGATTGAGATGTTCTAGATGAGTTAATCTAGTCCCGAACTCATCAGGCAGGGATCCTGAGAATCCATTCCGACTCAAATCGAGCACTTTAAGTTTCCCACACTGAAGTAATGATGCTGGGACCGAACCGTTGAATGAATTCCGGGAAAAATCCAAGGTCTGAAGTGAACCGAGCTTTCCAAGTTCTTCAGGAATCATCCCGGAGAAAGAGTTCCCTGAGAGCAGCAGGATCTGTAACCCATTCACATCAAAGAGCGTGACAGGTAGGCTTCCCGAGAGGTTGTTGTTCCTGAGATAGATCTGCCGGAGCGCCGATAGGTTTCCAAAGATTGGAGGAAGTAAGCCGGTGAGATTCTTATTCGAAAGGCTGAGAGAAATGACTCTGTCTCTTACGCATTTGACTCCTTTCCACTTGCATGGAGTTTCGTCGGACAAGCTCCAATTTTTTAGGAACCTGCCCGGGTCCTCATGGATGGACTGTTTCAAGGACCATAGCGCGACGCCTTCATTGTTCAGAGATTGCACCGGCATGTAAAAGAGGTTGGTCATGAGAAGGATCACCAGGCTACAGAAGAGCGCCATCTTGTACAGAAGCACTCTGAGAGATGATGATCGGTTATCAAAAAACTGAAAAGGGTGATTCAAAGGGCAATGAAACTTATGAACTGGGACTTTTGCAGAACTTTAAAAACTTTGTAGTGTGGAGGACCGTTGACAAGCAAACGTGTCCAAGGATGCGAGACCTAAGAAACTTGCAGTCTCTTCCTTTGCCTTGTCATGGGTTTAACGGAGGAAACGTCGCTTTCAGTGCTTATTTCTGGGGACAAGAGGGGATGAAAAAAAAGGAAGAGATTCGTTAACATAATGCTATAAGAAGTTAACTACATGAACCCGTAAGACACTCCTTCAATGAACGGAAACTCGAGTGCTGGAGTTGAGGGTCCGTTTGTTTCGCGAAAATGGCCATTTCGAAAATATTTTCCCATGCTCATTTTCCGGAAAATGACAATATTTTCTGGTGTTTGGCTAAAACCTGAAAATGTTTCAGAAAATATTTTCCGGTATTCGGTAAGGAAAATATTTTCCGCTCCTTAGATTGACGAGCACAAGCGTCAAGCTCAAGGCTCGCCAGATCAATGAGCGCAAGTTTGAGATCGATGAGTTTGAGGTTCACTTGGTTTGATGACTAACCAAGAAAGAAGAAGATGAGAAATCAAAAAAAAAAAAAAAAAAAAAAAAAAAAAGGAAAAGGAAAAGGAAAGAAAAAGGAAATTAAAAATAATTCGAATGACAAAAGAAAAGAATAAAAAGAAAGGGGAGGAGAAAGTCGGGATTTGTAAATGTGTGAAATAAGAGAGATCAGTGAGGAAAATGTTTTCCACTTTTCAAAAGTGGAAAACACTTTCCCCTATTTTAGAAGACTTTTTTCTTTTGATGGAAAATATTTTTTTTCAAAGAATTCATTTTCCGTGAAACGAACGCCGGAAAATCAGGAGAATGTTTTCCCTGAAACGAACAGAATCACAACTTCAGAACCGACAGCTAGAGGCACGTCGTGCTACCCCTCTTAGGTCCCGAAGGTCAATTTGTCCCCCACCAATTTACGCTTAGGTTCTTTTCTAATATGGGAACTGAAGTCTCTAGGCATGACTATGCCATTAGCCCTCATCTTCACTGGATTTCCAATCGTACACGGCCAACTTAAAGAAAAGAAGATGATTTAGATTTCTTGGACGCATGGCGTGGGTCATCCTAAATTAAAAATAAAGGTTGACATGTCATGCATCGAATAAAATCTATTCAAAAAACTTTACCTATTTTTGCAACACATCTAAATTAACTCTTTTGATGTATTGTCCGCTTTGATCCGTCTCATACCGATACTCATAATTTTGTCATTTGGCATACAAGTTGACACTTTTTCAGGGAATAATTCTAAAAAGGGATCCCAAGTATCCACATTTTCTTAAATAAAGATTCAAAGTGGACTTGATTTCAAATAAGGGCCCGAAATGGTTACACTTGTTTCAAATAAGGCCATGATCAAGGACATTTTCTTCATTTTCCTATTTTTTCTTTTTTCCTATTTTTTTCCTATTTTGTTTTTTTGGTACTTCTTCCTTCTTTGTCGATGGTTAGCCGGCCACGGGTGATGCCTGCAGAGGGTTGGGCAAGGGCCACCCTCGGGGCCATCAGTGAGGGCTCGATGCCCATCGTCGGCAGCGTGCGATGGCCCGCGCCGACCTCACTAGCCGACCCTTGCCTGGCCCCACTAGCCTCGCAACAGGCGAGGGGGAGTTGAACACAGACGAGCCAGGAGCAAAGTCGGGGAAGCCATAACGGGGTTCTTGCTTGGGCATCTTTAGAGAGGATGCCGAGTAGTGAAACGAGAGCTGCTATTGCTACTGTTGCTCAGGACACGGAGAGTAGGGAGAGACGGGGGACGGCAGTGGCGACCAGAGAGGGGACGAAGGAGAGGAAGAATAAGCAGAGGAGGAGGAGAAAGGGAAGGGGATGAGGAGACGACAGGGTTGTCGAGCAAGAGGGACCGAAGGCTGATGCCGGAGAACATGGCGTCGAAGTTGGACATGTCCTCGGCTGCCGCCGGAGGGGATGATAGCAGGAGGTGGCAGCTGCGACAGCTTGAGGAGGACTCGCTGCCGTAGAAGGTTGAGAGAGAATCACCGGTGGCCGGCCTCGCCCAACCCTTTGCGGGCATCAGCGGTGGCTGGCCAGCCACCAACGAAGAAGGAAGAAAAACCAAAAAAAAAAAGGAAAGAAAAAAGGAAAAAACATTTAAAATGACGAAAATGTCTTTGACTAGGCCCCTATTTGAAACAAGTATAACTCCTTCAGACCCTTATTTAAAACAATATTCACTTTGCGCCCTTATTTGATAAAATGAGGGCACTTGGAACTCTTTTTTAAAAATTACCCCTTTTTCAGAGGTCATCCATCCCGATAACCTCTTAAGAATTAATTTTAGGTTCACGTAGATATTCCAAAAATACGCTTCCTTGGTTAATGCGCAATTTGGTTCGTTCTTGCCTTTTTTGCCATTTTAGAAGCCGTCAAAAGCCACCCTTTGTCTAGGTCTTCTAGCCTTATGAACACTCGTCGCTTTCGTCGAACCGGGTAATTTAGATTTTTTTTTTTTCAATAGACTGGGAATCCATATTCAAAACTTTAGGGACAATAGTCAAGATTCCATATGATAGTCTACCTTGTCGAGGGGTCCTTCAATCTGTAGGCGTGATTGGCAGCGTTAATTGTGGCCAAGTGTGTGGGGGTGAGATGGAAACATTCAACAAGAAGTTGGCGAGGACTGTTTCACTATCATTCGGCCTCCACTTGCAATCAGACAAGTTTGCCTTCTCTGCTTCTTGCATGAAAGTCGAAGATCAAAACGACACGTGGACGATTTTGACAAGTCGACTTTCACGCAACAGTGGTCGACTTTTTTTTTTTTTTGTCGGCCCTACTCTATTCTTATTCTAACGCTCACTTTCAGACTTTTACCCTGCCTCCTTGTAGGGCGTGGGAGTCGAAACCCACTCCTGAAACTACAAAATCCCCACCCCAACCCCCTTGAGAATGTGGGGATTTGAACCCCCCACCTCTCCTCTTTTAAGTTGAAAAGGTGGCCACTGGAGCAAACCCCAGTAGTTACGGCAATCGACTTTGAGTCAGCGGAAGTCTTGAGAATGCGCAAAAAGTGGGGTTTTCATTTGGATTGACCAGAGATAGCAAGAACTCATATGGCCAAAAAAGGAAAATTCGACCTTTGTTTTGTTAAGGATGATATTAGATATATAAAAATTAATTTCAATTAACGAATGGAGAGATATGTATGTTTAGTATATATGACAATGGGGGAGTACATGGCTATATGTAGGCTTTAGAGAAACCTATCTATGATTAGGATATATTTAGTGTATCATATTCAATGGTAATATTAAATTATTAGTCTAAGAAAATCGGTATCAATTATAGATATTGCACAATTGGTAGAGATTACGAATATCTCTAACGTCTCCCTCAACGTCGAGAGGGAGGGAAAACGTCAACTTAGGTCTAGAGAAAAAGATTAAAGAAATGCTTAACTGAAATCAAAAAGAGAAGTGGGTGCGAAGGGAATAAGATGAAGCATAAAAACAAGAGGAAACCGAAACCCAAACTGACCCTCAATATATGCAAATTTCTTTGCAAATTTCTGTACTTATTATCCGAATCATATGAGACTAGAATGAAAAGATCCAAAATTTTCGATTCGGTTTGAGTATTTTTGACACCCCTACTTGTATTAACTATCACAACCCCAACAATTCATTGTCCTATTGCTGAGGGCATGATACTCCACATTTGTACCATCGAGTGCGATGGTCTGCTTTTTGCTACACTAAGAGATAAGTGAATTGACTAGGAAGAACAACTAGCCTATGGAACGATAATCTAAAAGATCACGGTGGGGATGGATTTATTTACTTAGATGCGTGGGTGCAAAGCAAAAAAAATAAAAGTAAAATTGGGAAATTTCTTTGGGATTGCCTCAAGAAAGGAGGCTCTAATACCAAGTTAAATATAAAGTTAAAAAGATGATTGAAGAAATTTCTGTGTAATTCGATATATGAAAAGAATATATACAGAGCCTATTTATAAGCTTAAATCAAAGAAATCAAATCAGATTTGCATAATCAAAATAGATATTGAAATAAGAGAAAATATCCTAAATATCTCAAAAATGAAATCTAAATATCCTAATATTACTGACAAAAATAAGCTTGAAGCTCTAGGTAAATTAAGCAAAAAAAAAAAAAAAAAGTGAAAGCCATGAAATAAGATACCCTTGACATAGCAAAAGATATGGAGGATTGGCCCAAAATGAGTTGTCCGTGAGAAAATTATCTAAAAAGTCATAAACTTATTACACCTTTTTCAATTTAGTCATAAACTTTTCAATATTTCAATGAGTGCTAAACATTTTCTTATTTTACCAATTGAATCCATATGGGCAAATTTGCTGAAATTCGCTAATGTGAATGCTAGTCATCTTACATGATACGATCGATCTAACATGAACAATTTGTAAAAATATTTAAATATTTTCTCAATTTTTTTTCATTTTTTTCTTTCTTCTCTTTTTACTAGTGGCCAGCCATCGGCTATGGTTAGGCAAGTTGGCCTCGCTCCTCACAAGCGAGGCCTAATTGAGCAAGGACAAAACACAACGAGGGGAGCCCTCCCCAAGGCTAGGCCCAAGAAGGGTTGGCCTCGCCTAGGCTAAGCAAGCTGCCCTAGCTTGGGCAAGGGTTTGCCTCCCCAAATCTGATGAGGGTAGCCCTCGCCCAGGCTAGATCTAGCAAAGAGATGCAAACCAGTAGCTTCTAGAGACTTTCCTTGTCCCCTCACTTGCTTCCATTGCTTCTCTTGTTCATTTTCTACGGTTTCCTTCCATTTGCCTTTAAGAGCTCATGAGCTAAAATTCGGTTGATGCTGTGATCGAAACTTGAGGAGATTGAGTTTGTTTAGTCGATCAGGAGTAAGATAATTCTTGTAATGGCTGGAATTTGTTGCGTTGTGGTCGGAGAGAGCAAAGCTGTAGGCTTCGATGGAGACAAGCTCCCGGGGCTCAAGGCTACGAACCATAGAGCCTCGGCCGTTCAATTTCGTCACCATTGTGGCGGTGCCGCATCCCTCGAAGAATGGCCACATGAGGCAGAGAACGAGCCATAGGCTCCGATGGAGCCAAGCTCCCGGGGCTCCACGCTGTGGATCCTGGAGTCTCGGCAGTTCAAGTCCATCACCAATGTGGCCGTGCCGCATACCTCGGAGAAAGGTCGCATGAGGCAGAGGATCGAGGTATTGCCTAGTGAGGAATTTGAGAGCCGCAAGCCGAGGAAGGCCAGGTTCAAAGAGGGGAAAGGGAAAGGCGTGAATGAGATCATGGTCGCGAGGACGGATGGGTCATTGGATTGGGGGGAGAACCTGCAAGTTGCGCCGCAGGAGTGGCCGAAGTTCCGGTTGACTTTGGTCTGTGGCCGGGGACGAGACATGGAAGATGCCGTTTTTGTCGAACCTTCAATCTACAACGAAAGTCCACAGAAGCCTAATGGTTCTCTTCGGCAACTTGGACGGCCATGGGTGCTCTCATGCAAGCCCTTAAGCCCTCGTGGGTGGCTGGCCACCAGCCACTGGCAAAAGGAATAAGAAAATTATTTTTATAAAAAAATTGAAAAAATTGAAATATTATTAAAATTATCCACGTTTATATCAGTTATCCTAAGTAGTAACACTAGCGTCCACGTCGGCAATTTACAACAAAAATTGGTTAAATTAACTCAATTGACAAAAAATGAAAAAGTTTTGGACATAATTGATAAAATTAAAAATTTAGGACTAAATTAGCATAAATGCGATATGTTTAGGATTTTTTAGATAATTTTCCTATTGTGCTAGCATAGACATAAAAAGCTTAAAAATGTGAACAACATAGGTGATATCCGAACATGAATAATAGTAACATATGAAGGCTACTGACTGGTTGTCAATAAACTGCAGCTTTCTCAATATGAGTCTTATCTATGTCGCTAAATTTGGCAGTTGTCACAATTGAAGTGGTAACAACCTACTATTACTACTCATGAAACGATAGTAGTGTTGTACTTGGCTTGCAAAGATAATAACCATATGAATCAAAAGCAACTTCCAAGCCTAGAAAATAATTAAGTTTCTCCATATCCTTCATTCCAAACTATAGGTAAGAAAAAGTGTGAGTGCTGCAATGCAAATGTGATTATCACTGGTAATGATCATGTCGTCTACAACATGATAAATCCACGAGATGTTTTCCAAACAAAGGAAGCATGATCAAAAGGACTAGACGTGAACTGAAGGCACTTCACGGTAGGACTAAACTTGGGATACCACTCATGAGGAGCCTACCTAGGCCCATGTAATGCTCAATGTAAATGGCACACTTTCTTAGATGAATATGTAGGCCCAAGAGGAGACTCTATGTAGACTTCCTTAAAAAACCATCATTGAGGAATGTGATTTTAGCATCCATCTAAAATAGAGTCCCTTGCTTAACAGATGCAACAACAAGAATACTCCATATAGGGGTAAGACATGCCACAAGAGCAAAGGTCTAAACATAATTAATTCCATACTCAAGAGTGAAGCATTTTGCTACAAGTTGAGCTTTGTAGTGTGTCACAATGCCAATGGCCTTCATCTTGATGTTATATATCCATTTGCAACCAACATCATTTTACAAGGGGCAAATCAACCAAATCGCAGACATGATTTATCTCAAAAGCCTATAAAAGGTTCAATGAACAATGGAAGGAGGGACAAGCTGTGAGAAATCCTCAAATGGTCCAGATAGCTTGGGGGCAATTGGCGTGGAATTACTAGAGCTATCTATATAATGATTAGTACAAGACAACTCTAAAGATAGAGACCTAGTAGTGGTGGTGTCAAATGTATCATTTTCAGAAAGTAGATCTAGAGGACTTGTGACTCAAAAGTGGCTAAAGAGAAAAACTTCCGGTGTCTTGAGAAGGGTAACATCACAAGACACGTGAAGACGTCTGGAGACAGGATCCCATAGTTATACCGTTTGTGCCCAACACCATAATCCTGAAAATATAGTTTAATCTGCTTAAAAGGGTTTTGTAGCACCTTGAATCTTGCAACCTGCGGTCAACGAATCGCAGTGCCTCAAACCCTAGGTTCAAGTTGGCTACTAACGAAGTACACCAATTGAGAAGCAGAAAAGAGTCACCACCAATGGATTTATCTAATTTAGGTTGATTGGACATGTAGAATGCTTAAGCTATTAGAAGGAAAATAAGTTACATATGTGAATGTGCTAGGTGACTAGTCTAAGTGCACTAACTAGAAGTTGAGGTCTGGGGTTGCGGTTACATGAGGGATGGTTTAGTATCCTACAATGGCCATTCGATACCACAACCTCTCGATTAAGCCTTAATTCCCATTCATCGTGCACTTTCCTTAAAAGAGTTCGAAAACCTTTGGGTGATACGCAATTAGACAAAAAGATCACATCATTTTGTATATTGCATAACCCCATTATGTATGAGTTTGTATATTGGAGATATGCTATGCATGATATATGACCTAGAAATAGACATTGAATGAAATGTGATTGGATGACTTAGAAGTTGAAATTGAATTTGCAAATACAATTTTTGAAATCCACGTGGATTACTTTTTGGAAAATGAACTATTCAAATGATGCATTAAATGCAATTTTAGGCAATTTTAATACAGCCAGCATTCTAGAGGCCTAATTCAGATCTAAAATCCAAGATGGTCATTTACATGGCCTAGAATCATGCATCACTCTTAAAAAGTACTTTCGCAACATAATGACATAATTTGAAACTAGAAATATCATTCCAGCATTACAACAGGCTAAGTACATCCAATTTATATTTACTCAAGCAAGCAGTATAATGATGTATTTATCAATTTCAAATGAACATTACGACGTCCTGGAATGCATTTCTAATCGTGATTCAAATCAAGGGGGTTGGGACTCATCTCGAAAGCGCGAGACATTATTAAGAAAGAGTCCGAACGCGGCACATTGTTTTGGCGAGGTCATGGAACGTATACAATTTCGAAACCACTAGGTCATGGTTGGCGATGGACAGTTACTTTGTCACTAACACACATGCCTCTTGCCTCCCCTCATTGGTTACTCCACCTCGCTCCCGATTTCCCTCCTTATTGCACGGTCCCGAACCACATGTCCCACGCCCTCTCCCTTGGACTTCTGGTGTGACTCAAAGACAGGCTCATTTCGTGACCCCCCAAAATCTCCAACCTCTCTATATGTCACACCCCAAAACTAAAAAGAATAGGGATGACACGGCCGTCCTTTCACACAAAGGACGCAGCCTCAAACACAACCAACAACCTGATATCAACTTATATATATATATATATATATATATATATATATATCAAACCATATATATACATATCAGATAGACCAACAGATTGGTTGCAACATTAGAGTTTCTATAATCCACCAAAAAGAAATATACAAATAGAACTCAGACAAACCAAACACTAGCAAGGAAAGTGCACCACTTCCTTAGGCCATACCCAAAATAGAACTCCCCAAAAAGTTTCCCACCGACGGCGCACTCGCTCTATTCGCCGCTAACCGAGGAACCTGAAAAGATTAAAGAAGGAGTGGGATGAGCAACAACAGCTGAGTGAGTAGTACATATCTTCTAAGCAGATCGAACAACCACTATGCATGTATACAAAACAATACCAAACTTCATAACGCCAATTCAATATATAAAATACATATTGAATCATAAAAGAGTTATTTAATATCATCAAAGCTTTATACTAATATGGAAAACTCATTTAAATCACCATCAAAGTCAAGTATCAATGGTCAAGTCCATTGAATAATCTCCATCAAATATCACATATCAATAGTCCATCCATTGATTAATCTATTGCTCAATATTCCACCATGGTCACGACACAACGCCTTGTGACAAGGCGACCAAGCTTTTCCCCTTGGCAAGGTCTCCACCTACAAAGCCGATGGCTGGGCCCGAAGGATATCCTAAACCTGGTATGCATACCCCAAAAACCCCTCATTGGGTTCACAGTCATATTAAGCATAAATAACCATCCTCCAATACTAGAAATCCAATCCAGAAATCAATATCTTAAACCAAACAAATAACATTTGCAACATAGCCCATCATCCATTTCATATCAATTTCTCAAATCATTATAAATCTTTCTATAAATCAATCGCAAAACAAATTCATATATATATTTCTCCACTTACTTTGTATAACATGCTTTTCAAAAATTCATAATCAACCAAAGGGTAGTAAATGCTCGATCCGACTTTTATGCAATAAAAATGCTCATCTCGATTCAATATATATATATATATATATATATATATATATATATTTCAAAACATGATTTTATAAAACCAAAGAAGATATAGTACCACTCACCTCGTCGTCTATAACCAAACGACGAACGATACTCGTATCGTCGAACTCAATGCCCTATCAAATAATCGAGAAATAATGTTAAAATCTAATAAAACTCTTATCTTAACTACGAAATTACTAACTTATGCCTTAACGCTAACAAAAGGACTACGCGCTAACAAAACGCAACACGGAGTTTAAATGCAAAACTTGATCACGCCCTAACTTCCTCCTCCGAACCCCGATCCAAACGAATTTATAGTCCATAGAGAGCCCTTGACACATACTACAAGAATCCCAACTTCACCGTCCCAAAATCAAGCCGAAAGGTGACAAAATACAAGCCCGAAGCTGCTGGACGCGTACTGTTCACTGCGCGCGGGAAACTTTGAAATTCTGTTTCGAACAAACCACAAGCTCAAATCACGATCCGTAAAATCCCATGGCTCCACAACACCCTAAATTATCATTCCTATGAAAATGCGCGGCTCAATGACTCCAAAATCGGACTTCGCCACTTGATTTTCCAACAATTCCGAATTTGAGCCCTAAACCCACAAATTACTTCAATTGGACAAACGAGGGGCCTAATCTCTTACCGGGTGCTGCGTTATGGAGTAGAGTCGGCTTGGCGAGGCATCTGTGGCGTGCACGTGCCAAAAACCCTTTCCTTTCTTCTCCTTTCTCTTCTTCTTCTTCTTCTTCTTCTTCTTTTCTTCTCCTTCTTTTCTCTCTGCCCGAACGTGGGCTTTCTTTCCCTTTTTATCTCTTCCCCTTTTTCTGTTTTCTGTTTTCTTTCTTTATTTTCTTCCTCTCTCTCTCTCTCTCTCTCTCTCTCTCTCTCCTCTTCTCTTTTCCCCGAATGTTCTCGGTGCCTCCTCATCATTTTTCTTCTTTCCTCCTCTTTTCTTCTTTGACTTTTCAACATTCTTTTTCTTTTTCTTCTTTTGGGCCCACAAGCCTAATATTACACTATATATATCTCCCTCGCTTCTAATTCTCAATGCACCATCTTCGTACTCTCATCTTGGTCTCACTCGCTCAATGACTATGACAAGGAAGGGACCTTCTCCTCTTGTCACCTCGGTTCTCGTGATGGCGCTCGTCCTGTCAAGCCAACTCGTGCCGAGAGCGGAGGCAGTGTGCAATGCGACCCGGCTCACCCCCTGCTTGCCTGGGTTCATGCCCCCATACCCTCAGCTGACGGCCGGTGCTGTGGCAGGCTGAAAGAGCAGCAGCCGTGCCTCTGCGACTTCATGAAGGACCCGCGCTACAGAAAGTACGTGGATTCTCCCAGGGCCAGGGTAATCTTGCAACTCTGTCAAATTCCCTACCCTCGGCGTTAATTGGACAGGCCCAAAGAAAGAAGGAATGCTCCAACGTAGCACGGGAGTAATGACAATGGGATTGCATTTGGGTGAAGAATGAGTGATTGTAATCAGACATTTGGATATAAATAAGATATATGTGCTACAACTTGGTGCTTAGCTTGTGTTATTTTGTGTGCATGAGAACTTTGACGTTGATGCTTACGTTGAATTGGGCAAAACATGGCTGAGAAATTGTTAGATGTTCGTCGAGCCGCACTGACCGTCCGCCCAAATGATAATGGAGCATTAATTTTGTTATGAGATTGATGAGCAATTTGCGATAAATAAGTGGCAAATAAGGAAAATCTAATCCTAAGACGTGATTTGATTGGGGTGATATACATTCATAGGGAGAGTAGCAGCGCTAAGAAAAATAAAATCCAGAGAGAGAGTTCATTTTGTGCCTTTGAAACCAGCCTCCAAGTACGTCCAAAGCTTAGTCAACGTTTTTCGGTCTCTGGTATTGTTTCCTCATAGAAACTCATAATAAAGTGAACCCTAAAATACCGTCAAAAGCTCTGAAGTATGTAACACAGCAAAACCCTCGAAAATGCACTAAGCGCCGGAAACCCGAGAAAATGACGCTTTTAGACGCTCGACTTGCTGGCCGCCTGGCCATACCAGACCAAGATTCTGTGCACACTGGGGATTCTACGGCATGGTCGAGCACCAGATGATTGATTGCCACAGTAGCTACGAGGCCATCCTCGGACGTTAAGGATTGATTCTCCGAACGCTTGGTATCGAACTCGGACTATTCAATATCAATTTCCTTGCTCTGGTCTGCAGCTCACATCAGTTTGAGCCGTGTCTTAATCAAGGCTGCCTCGCCCAAATCTGGGCAAGGCCGTAGCTGCCTTTACCCACAGTCGACGAGGCTAGCCTCGTCTACGGCCATATCATCGATGGGAGCACACAGGACCCGCAGATTTCCTCACTATAGGCATGTCGAAAGGAGAGGGGGTGAGTCAATCTCAGTCTTGATCTTGATGAGGGCGTCAGGGACCATAGGACCGAACTCCTTGAGGTTGATCCGGTAGTCTTGGAGCTCCGGCTTCGAGAGGTTGTCGGGGTTCCACCGATATATCAAGAACGTATTGAAATTGGTGGACTTGGCCTTGGGCTCGACCTATCGAGCCTAGTCTCGCTTGCGTGGTGGCAAGTGAGCAGGAGACGAGCCATCGAGGATGGAGCCACCTTAGAGATTGGGATTGCTGGCTTAAAGATACCAGTCAACATTGCTACAGAAAGACAGAGCAGCTGATTACAAAGGCGGTTGAGGGCGAGGCCGCCTCACCCAGATCTAGGAAAGGCCAGCCTTGGCGGCCACAGGTGAAGGTGGCCATGGCCTCGCCTTCGCCTAGTGGCTGACGAGCTCCAACAACTCTCGTCGGCCACAATGCAAAAAAAAAGAAAGGAAAAAACAAATTAAAATAAAATAAAAATTCATAAAATTAAATAATTACAAAAAAAATATCCACGTCGGTGCCAATCATGTACGTAGAACAGTCGGCATCCATGTTAGTAATTTGTCGCCTAAATCAGTAAGATGGACTCAATTGATATCAATATGAAAATGTTTAGAGCTAAATAAGTTTAATTAAAATGTTTATGACTGAATTGGTACCGATAAATTACATTTAGAACTTTTTTTTTGTACTTTTCTCCTAATTTTCCCATCCATGAAAAATATCGAATCATTCACAAAGAATAAATGAGAGAGAGTGAGACATGAACTATCCATCTTGAAACCTTAAGTGCTCCCATCTTCAATAGCTTTCTTTATTTGAGATAGTACATTAGATACCATGATAAACAAGTTAAGGGAAAGAGGGTCACCTTGACTTATACCTCATAAGGGATTAAATAATGGCATTCATTTTGTATTAAAGCTGACACTAAAAGTGACTGTTGGCACACATTCCATTTAGGACCCGTTTGGTTCGGCTTTGGGGAAATGCCCTTGAGAGATTGCAAATACCTTTGAGGTAAAAGGGTTTTCCGAAATGCTAGACTGTTTGGTTAACTATAACTGAAAAGTGTTTTAGGAAAATGCAAGACTGTTTGGTAAACATATATTTGAAAAACCCTTTGGTGTGTATTAAGTTTTTTAGTTTTAGTATTTTTAAAATTGTAAAAAAAAAGAAAGAAGAATGATTATATAACATTTTACATTTTCATGTTGAGAGTAATGTAAAAAATACATATTAGTAAATTTATTTAAAAATTATATTAAAATAATTTGATTATAGATTAAATGCAAAGCTCAACTTTTAGCCTAGGGTTCTTTTAGGTTTGTTTTCAACTTTGAATAATTTTTTTTTTTAATTATTGTAGTATTAATCATCTTCATTAATTAATGATCATTCTAGTGTATTGATAAAAAGTTGGGCTATTGATTGTCAAAAGATAAAAATGATATACAAAAAAAAAAAAGTGAACTTATTCGGTGGATGGTGAAGCGACCGACTGTGGATGCTAATTTTTTGAGTGAGCACCGCATATAAAGAGGGAGGTCATCATTAAGAAAAATAAAACCAAGTTCCTCTCACCCGTTTGGTTCAGCTTTGGGGAAATGCCTTTGGCCAAATACAAATATCTTTGGAGTAAAGGGGTTTTCGGGAATGCTCGAACGTTTGGCAAATTACAATTTAAAGGGCATTGGAAAGTGGCTTTGGTGTAAATACCGTTTGGTAAACCCAACATTTGCAAAGGGTTTTATTATTTTTTTAAAAATAAAAATAAAATCCGATGAAACTCTGTTGCCAACCGCCGACGACCAAATTTGGCCGCCGGCGGTTAGGATATGGGGAAGATGATCGGTTTAAAAAAAAAAGAAAAAGTCAACGGATGAACAGTAGAGATGGACTTGCATTTCAAACGCCAACATTTAGCCAATGACATCTCCAAATATTGAACCAAACATCTAATTTTTTTTCCCAAGGGGCTTTAAGCCCCCCAAAGCCCCTTAGGGAAAATATTTTGCGTTTGGTTCACCGTTTGGTTCACATTTTTGAGTCTCCATTTGCCAAATTCTAGCATTTGGAATGCTGAAAGCCCAAGCAAGTCCGGACCTGCTTTGGGCTTTCAACATTTTCGGAATGCTAGTATGAGGTTTAATGAATTTTTTTTCTTTCCAATATTGCCCTTACTAATAATCATGTTTTCCCCTTTTGCCCTAAAAAAACACTGTTCATCATCTTCTTCCCCACGACTTTCCCCTCTCCACATAGCTACATCTCCTCCTCCATTTTCTTTTCTTTTCTTTTTTTCCTTTTTCTTTTCACCTTTAAGTTGCTTTGCAAAATATACACAAAAAATGAGTTTCCAAACACACTTGCCTTCACAAAATGCCTATTCACTCAAAGATACTTGGGGAAATGGCTTTGCATTTCCCCAAAGTTGAACCAAACAGGCCTGATATCTTGAATTGGCCATCTGCTACCAAATGCACCCTGCTCCACAACAATCAAATTTGGTGACCAAGGTTTAATTGGATTGCTAGTATTTTTTTAAATATTTTATAGGCAAAGATGCATAGGCTGATAGAACAAAAGTGTTCCACCTGTTCTAAACGTCCTCGAGGCCTATTGCAGTTGACATACAATACCAACCGCTCCCCATTTCCATGATTTTCTTCATTTCCACGATCTTAGTAACTTTTTCACAGATTGTTCATCTTGCAAAAAATGTCCCTACACACGCGAACCAATTTAACTCAATAACTATTGCGACTCTTAATTCATACAAATTGTAGCACCTTTTCTTTACTTTAATTGAAGTTTTCATCAATACACTAAGATTGTGTAAGTTTTAGGTCGAAGTTAGGCTGGATTAGCTCCAAGTCTGTTATATTTCGTTGGTGATGGGGTGCAATTAAATCACACCGGTTCGTCTTGATGTGATATAATGAAGAGATACCTTTTGAAAAGGTGTGAGGAAAGTTATATAAATAACTTTTGGAGACAACCGCCAAGATGATTGGTAGAATGAACGTTCGGAAAAATTATTCTCTCTTTTTCTCCTCTCTCCATCAAAGAACAAAAGGCAATTCCATTATTGCTTTAAGAAGACAATCGACATTAAATCCGTGGAACGTGAATGCTTTCCACGTGATTGTATTCGGACCATAATGAAGTCATATCGTCCGTCGTTCACTCGTGATTCAACGTACACTCCTAGGTAATTTGTTTGCTATGCATTAAAGAGGTTAGTCGATTCTTTTGTCGACTCTTCTTCCAACATTGGTATTAGAGCCTGTGTTATGATCTCTGCCTTATTTTTCCATCGAATTTTTCTCGCTTGCTGTTTGATATAAGGATCAAGAGGATGAACTTCATATCGTTTGGATGTTCATTGCTCGGAAATTGCAACATGAATCGTCGAAAACAAACTAAAGCGAAGAACGGGTTTGGAGGTTGTGGATAACTATTCTGTTTTGGCCATTTGCGGAATATTTTTTCTGCCAAAATCAATTTTTGAATATACGAAATGAAAGTATTCATCGAGACAATCAAAATGGCACGTGGCACGTCACCAGACGACTCCGAATGCCCCACATGCTAGGACTGCCCAACGCGTGAGAGACACACGCATATAAGTGAATTGACTCGTGCTAATGTTATTGATGACGTCAGCAAACGTTGGTAACTGACTATGTGACATCATCTAGGATTAGTGCTATGTAAATTTCAACACGAGAATTTAAATATAATATAATCGTGATTTTCTAAAAGTTCCACTCCGTTCATTTTGTGAAAAATGTGGTAAGAAGCCATTTTTTCAGGAAAATTATAAAAATATATTTTGGTGTTTGGGTGAAACTTGAAAATAAACAAGAAAATATTTTCAATCGTTTAGTAAGGAAAACATTTTCCACTATAAACTCATTTTCAATAATTTTTCATTATTTTGTACTTTTAAAATTAATTTTAATTTTTTTTCTTTTTATTCCTTGGCCAATTGATGGCCACGCAACGGCTGGCAATCAGCCATAGCCGAGCTCAAGCCTTGCCATAGGCTGGCGAGGCCCGAGCTTGCTCTAGGCCGTCTAGTGAGATGGGCAAGGCTTCGGCCCAAGGTCACTCAACCTTGGACAAGCTCACTTGTGGCCGACCACTGGCCACTACTATGGCCGGCCTAGGAAGAAGAAAAAGAAAGAAAAGGAGAAAAATAATAAATTAAAAACTTGATTTTTTAAAAATAGAAATAAGAAAATAGAAGGAAAAGATGTTTGGAGAAAGAAAGTGAGGCAAAAGAAAACATGGAAAATGTTTTCCTTTACTTCAAAAGTGGAAAATATTTTCCACTATTTTAGAAGAATTTTTTCAATGTTTTCCTTAACCAAATCATTTTCTGTGAACCAAATGCTGCAAAATTCGAAAAACATTTTTTTTTTAAGTTATTTTCCATGAAACGAACGGATCTATCTGAATATCTTTCAACACTCATGCTAGGTGAGACATGACCGCACCTATTTCTAAATTATGTAACCCACCTAGTTGTGATGAGCTTCTCAGGATAGTAGTTATCTTGATGAAAGGTAGTGTAAATCTAGTTGAGCTAGAGGAGGCCCTATTGTAAATTATAATCCTGTGTGTCCCCATGTCTGCATTGTCTGCTTGTTAACCATATCATGGCAGTATTTGTAGTTCCTATCTCTAGTCACCGAAAGAGGAGGGAAGAAATCTGGTGGTGTCACGGCGTGAGGAGGTCCCGCCACGGTCTTTCCCTGACAAAGTGGTACCAGAGCACTGGTTTGTATTGTGTGCTGGTAGATGTCTCAAGCGAAAATGGATAGCATGAACACTGATTTTTTGAGTGGCACAAATTATCATATATGGAAGAGTGAAACGAAAGATCTAACGTTTGTGGAATCGTTGCATCTTCCGGTGTTTGCTACTGAGAAACCTGAATCTAAGTGATGAGAACTGGGCATGTGAGAATGAGCAGGTATGGGGATTCATTCGGCAATTGGTAAATAGTAATTCACATAATCTCATCTGTAGGGACACATATGCAAGGACTTTGGAATTGGAATTTGAGCAGTAGTTCGCCTTGAAGACTGGAAATAATAAGTTATTTCCACTTAAGCAAACGACGCATCTGAAATATGGAGAGGTAACCACTGTTGCCGATTGCTTGAATGAATTTCCTGGGGATTATGGGCCAGTTGTAAACTTTTGGAGTCGCGCTTGTGAATTCTGCTTCTGGCAGTGTTGTTACTATAGAACTGGTTGAGAGTGGTGTCTTGAACGAGGAGATGAAAGGGAAATCTCCGGGCTCGTCGTCCCAATGCGGGGCACCGGTGACAGAATGGCAAGAGAGGAACAGATTATGAAAGCCCCGAGATAACACTGGTTGTAGTAAATGAAGGGGGAGATCCAAGTTGAGAAAGGGAGTTTAAGTGTTTCCATTGTGGCTAGCCAGGTCACATGAAAATAGAGTGCAGATTGCTCAAGAGGGAGCAGAAGTAGGTTGGAAAGGAAGAGACAGAAGAAAAAGATTCTACAGCAGCAGCATCTGATGATTATGTGGCCGTTGTGTGAGGTGATGGTTATGTTAATCTCACAAGCCAAGACGCTACGTGGTTGTTGATTCAACTGCCTCATTCAACGTTACTTCTATGGGAGATATCCATACATCAAACGCTGTCGGTGATTGTGGTAATGTTAGGATTGGGAGTGATGGGGTAGACAAGATTGTTGGCATTGGTAGCATCTCTTCACAAACCAATACCCAATGCACGCTGGTACTAAGACATGTCAGACATGTTCCAAAACATTCTGTCTTCAGTTGATCTCCGCTAGTGCACTTGACAACGTGGGCTATTGTTGTTTTTTGAAAAAAAACAGAGGAGGAGTTGACAGCAAAAGCTATGCGTCGTATTCAGAAAAACTGAAAAAAAAAATGTTCAAAATACATACTAGAACGTAACCATAAACCCACGTTGCCCTCTAAGGTCCACAAAACCAGCAACAAACCAGAATAGCTAAAATACGTGCAGCTAACTGCTCCTACAAGATAAGATTGACCAAGTAAAACAACAATTAACAAACTCCTAAAAAACAGGACACCAACAAACTGACTAAACAAAACAAAGAAGAAAAAAAACAGAACGTGCAGTCTCGATACATCAACACTCTCCTCCTAGATCAAGTACTGCACACTCCTAGCTTTGCCCTGAGAAGTTCAAATCGACCAACATGAAATGACTTCGTGAATATATCTGCAATCCGGTTTTCTGAACTGCAATACACCAGTTTCACCTCTTCAGCCTTTTGCACTTCTCTCAAGAAGTAAAACTTGACCTTAAAATGCTTTGTTCTTCCATGAAATACTGGATTCTGTGAAATGGCCAGAGTAGCTTGATTATCCATAAACACTTCTATGTCTTCTTCTTGCTGCATATGCCGATCATCCATCAGCTTCTTTAACCATAATGCTTGATTCACAGCTGCAGTAGCTGCAATGAACTCAGCTTCTGCAGTTGATTGAGCCACTATTTCCTGCTTCTTTGAACACCAGGAAAAACATGCCGACCCAAATGTAAAGCAATAACCTGAAGTGCTCCTCATATCATCCATTGATCCTGCCCAGTCACTGTCAGAATACCCCTGCAACTTAAACTCTTGAACTTTACAAAACTTAATCCCATATGAAAGAGTACCTCTTAAGTACCTCAACACCCTTTTTGCAGCTACCATATGCAACTCACTTGCACAATTGAGAAATCTAGATAAGACACTTACAGGAAACATGATGTCTGGCCTAGTTGCAGTGAGATACATAAGACAGCCAATCAAACTTCTATAAACTTTTTCATCTGCAAGTACTGATCCATCCTTCTTTTGAAGCTTTTCCTTATGACCCATTGGTGTACTCACACTCTTGCACTCCTCCATGTTGAATCTCCTTAGGATCTCCTTCAAATACTTCTTTTGACAGATAAAAACTTCATTCTGAGTCTGCCTAACCTCCATTCCTAGAAAATATGACATCTCACCAAGATCGGTCATTTCGAACATCTTCATCATCTCTTGCTTAAATGTAGTAATTTGAGCACTATTACTCCCTGTCACCAGCATATCATCCACATAAAGAGACACCACCACTAAGTCAGATACTAACTTCTTGACATATAGAGTGGATTCACTGAGGCTTTTCTTGAAACCTAGACCCAACAAGTGCTCATCCATCTTACTGTACCATGCTCTGGGAGCTTGCCTCAAGCCATAGAGAGCCTTTCTCAGCAAATAAACTTTCTCCTCCAGGCCTGGTGTAACAAAGCCTTCTGGCTGCTCAACATAAATCTCCTCCTGCAACACTCCATTCAAAAATGCAGATTTCACATCTAACTGATATACCTTCCATCCTTGTTGAGCTGCTAAAGCAAGAATCATTCTAATTGTATCAAGTCTTGCCACGGGAGCAAAGGTTTCTAAGAAATCAACTCCCCAAACCTGTGCATATCCCTTCACCACCAACCTGGCCTTATGCTTATTCACTGAGCCATCAGGATTAAATTTGGTCTTGAAAACCCATTTTACTCCAATCACCTTCCTATCTTCAGGCCTATCCACTAACTCCCATGTCTGGTTCTTTTCTATCATAGCCAACTCTTCCTTCATTGCATTCATCCACCTCTGATCACTTTTAGCTTCCTCATAACCTGCAGGTTCCAAAACAGCCACACTACACCTTTGATATATATCAGTCAACGATCTGGTACCTCTAACTGAAACATCATCCACCAATTCATCAGGTTCCAATGAGACCTCTTTGTGCTTGCCTTGTGGCTCATTTGTCCAATCCCATTTCTCATCTTCTAGAAACTAAACATCCCTACTAGTGATCACCTTTCCTGTCTATGGTTGATAGATCCTGTAAGCTTTTGACAATAAACTGTAGCCAACAAAGATCCCAGGTTCAGCTTTCTCTCCCAACTTGTCTCTCTTGACCTGTGGAATATGAGAAAAACACAAACAGCCAAACACCTTCAAATTTCTTAGAATTGGCTTGACATCAAACCAAGCTTCAAAGGGTGTCTTCATCTCCAATACCCTCGTAGGTAATCTATTCAGCAGAAAAACTGATGTGTTTGCTGCTTCTGCCCAAAACTCTTTTGGTAGATTTTTCTCATACAACAGACACCTAGTCATCTCCATAATAGTTCTATTCTTCCTCTCACTAACTCCATTTTGTTGTGGAGAGTAAGGAGCAGTAAGCTGATGCTCAATTCCAGCCTCTTCACAGAAAGAGTTAAATCTCTGTGAAGTGTATTCTGTTCCATTATCAGATCTAATGACTTGAATCTTGCAGCCACTTTGGTTCTCAACCCATTTCTTAAACTTTAGAAATACCCCAGCAACTTCTGACTTTTGCTTCATAAAGTAAATCCAGCACATTCTAGTATAATCATCAATGAAAATAATGAAATACCTGCTGCCATTTAGTGAAGGAGTCACTTGTGGACCACATAGATCTGTATGAATCAGTTGTAGCTTCTCTGTAGCTCTCCAAGTGGATTCCTTGAAGGGAAGTCTTGTCTACTTACCCAGCAAACAAGTTTTGCACCCTGTGATCTGCTCCTCTAGGCTTGGTAACCCAGTTGCCATTTCATTCCTCTGCATGAACAGCACGCCTTTATGATGAAAGTGCCCCAACCTCTTGTGCCATATTTCTGAATCATTAGCCTGACACTTGAATGCCATCTGCTCCTTCTCAAGAGGATTCAAAGAAAAACTCTTCTGTTGCATCTTTATCTTGAACAACTCCTGACCACTTGAGTCAAAGATCAAACACTTCTCCTCTTTAAATATCACCTTAAATCCCTTTTCTACCAACTGCCCCACACTCAGCAAATTCTGATCAATTTTAGGCACATACATCACATCAGAAATTAGCTTAGTTCCAGCACAACTCTTCATTACTACAGTCCCTTTACCTTTCACTTCTAAGTACTCCCCATTCCCAATCCTCACTCTTGACTTCAACGACTTGTCGAGATTTATAAACAGCGTTTCATCACTTGTCATATGGTTTGTGCAACCACTATCAACAAGCCAACTGTCACATGAAGTACTAGAGGAGAAACAAGAGGCAACAAATATTTGATCTACCTCTTGCTGAACTGCAGCATGTGCCTCACCCTGCTGCTGATATCTCTTCTCTTTGCAGAACTTCTCAATGTGTCCAAGCTTATGACACTTCTGCACCTGACATCTGGCCTCTTCCAACACCTAAAGTGTGGATGATTCTTTTTTCCACAGTGCTGACATGAGGAATATCTTCCCCAATTGTTCTTGGAGTTGCTCGCACTATTCTCTCCTGTAGCAGCTTCTGAACCACTACCACCATTTCCTTTCTTCCCTTTCCACTTCTTAACTTTTCCTCCTACATTCTGTTGTTCTTTGGCCAACAGAGCTCCTTCGGTACTTCCTTCCAGCCTCATTAACCTCCTTTGCTCTTGTGCTTGCAGAGCACTTAGCAATTCTGCCAACTTGATCTGAGACAAATCCTTGGTATTCTCCAAAGAGGCAATGGTTGCCTCAAACCTTTCGGACAAGGAGACAAGAATCTTCTGCACTAGCCTATTATCAGAGAGGTTAGTGCCTAGAACTCTTGCCTGATTTGCAATACTTATCAACTTATCAGAATACTCCTTAATTGTCTCAGATTCCTTCATTTGTAGTCTCTCGAATTCTGTGATCAAGTTTAGCCCCTTCATGCTTCTGATCCTCTCATCTCCTTGGTACTCAGCTTTGAGGAAGTCCCAAATAGCTTTGGCTGATTCACAAGCCATAATTCTGCTGAAAATGGCAGGTGAGACAGCAGCATATAAACAAGACTTTGCCTTTGCTTTCCTTGTTGTCCTCTCCTTGTGAAACTTGATTTGATTGATGGTTGGATTGTCGGGAAGGGGAGCAACTTCATAATCTTGTTCCACAGCTTCCCAAAAATCACAACCCTCTAGATAGGCTCGCATTCTCACTGCCCAGGCTTGATAATTTTCTCCATCAAACGCTGGTGGAGCCATTGCTGAAAAACCACTTGATCATGTCTCCATCTTGCTTTTAACTTCTATGGATGCAAACACACCTCTCAATCAATCTCACAAGTCACTCACAGCCCCTTAAGATCAAGAAGGCTCTGATACCAGTGTTGTTTTTTGAAAAAAAAAAACAGAGGAGGAGTTGACAGCAAAAGCTATGCGTCGTATTCAGAAAAACTGAAAAAAAAAAAAATGTTCAAAATACATACTAGAACGTAACCATAAACCCACATTGCCCTCTAAGGTCCACAAAACCAGCAACAAACCAGAATAGCTAAAATACATGCAGCTAACTGCTCCTACAAGATAAGATTGACCAAGTAAAACAACAATTAACAAACTCCTAAAAAACAGGACACCAACAAACTAACTAAACAAAACAAAGAAGAAAAAAACAGAACGTGCAGTCTCGATACATCAACAGCTATCATAGCCACTTCAGTGGAGGTAAATGGAAGATCGCCAAAGGTTCTCTCATGGTGGTGAGAGGTGTCAAGTCAAGCACTCTGTATACGACAGAAGCTCAGGTCGTGCCATGGAGAGGTGAACACAGTTGAGGATGCCTCATTAGAGTTGTGGCATAGGCTGCTTAGTCACAAATGTGAGAGGGGACTGCAAATTCTCACTGGAAAAGAATTGCTTCCTTTGAAAGGTACGCCTTCAGAAGCTTGTGCTCATTGTCTGGCTGGCAAACAACATAGAGCTGCATTTTGTAGTTGTTATCCCTCCAGAAGATCACAGGCTTTAGATCTTGTTCATGCTGACTTATGCACAATTGATGCTGGAACTCTTGGCAGTGCCCTGTATCATGTTATATTTATTGATCATTACTCTTGAAAAGTCCGGGCATTTGTTTTGACAATCAACGCTGAGGTACTTGATCTATTCAAGTAGCTTCATTTCAGTATCAGGAGGGCAGCGAAAAGGAAGTTGAAATGTGTTTGTGCAGATAATGGTGATGAATACTGAGGTCCCATCGAGTAGTACTGCAGAGAGCATGACATTAGGCCGGAGAAGACCATTCCAAAGACTCCAAAGCAGAATAGTGTTGTAGAGAGAATGAACTGCACCATTCTCGAGAGAATTTTGTGCATGCTCTCTCATGCAAAGCTCCCTAAATCATTTTGGGGTATGGCAATAACAACTGTAGCTAATTGACCAACCTTTCTGCCTCAGTTCCTTTGGATGGTGACATATCAGAATGAGTTCGGACAGCAAAAGATGTCTCTTACAAGCACTCGAGAGTGTTTGGCCACAGCCTCTGTGCACATCTCAAGGGATGAGTTAGACGCTTGATGTGAAGTCCAAACTATGTATGCTACTGGGTTCTGCTCATCAAGAGTATGGTTACAGGGTGTCAGTTCTAGTGGAAGAAAAGATTATCAGGAGTCACAATGGAGTATATGTAAAGGATGAAACCATTGAACATTTCCAGAAATACGAGAAGCCAAAGTAAGATTCCAGAACTTGTGTTGATCTGCAAAAGTACCTCGTAACACTACCCTTGATGGTGGGGAAGTTGAACAACATGATAGTCCTACAAAAGAAGTACCTGCACCTCATAATGATGTGGCAGATGAGCAAATTCAGGAAGTTCCTCCAGAAGCAGCACTTCAGCCTTAGTTGAGACGTTCCGCTAAAGAGCACCATCCCATTTATATCCTCCCTGTATAAATATCATGCTTACTGATGGGGAAGAGCCAGAGTTACCAAGAGTTTATGTCGCATGAGCTCAAGGAACATTGGTTAAAACCCATACAAGAATAGATGAAATCCTTGCATGAGAAGCACTCTTTTGAGTCGGTGAAACTGCCCAAAGGAAGAGAACACTCTAGCATAAATGGGTCTTTAGATTGAAAGCCAAAGACGAGCTAAAAGCCAAGCAACAATGCAACTGGTCGTTAAGGCACTTAACCAGAAGAAGGTATCTGACTTTGTGCAAATTTACTCACCCATAGGTAAGATGTCTTTGCTCTGTAATTTGTCGGGCATCACTGCCGACATGAATCTAGAGACTGAAGAGGTCTCCATGAAGACTGCTTTCCTTCATGATGATATGGAGGAGGATGTCTATATGGAGCAACCCAAGGGATTCGCAGTGAGGGGAAAAGAGCACTTGGTGTGTAAATTGAAGAAGAGCTTGTATGGGTGTAAACAGGCTCCAAGACAGTGGTGTAGAACATTTGATTTGTTCATGGTAGATCATGGATACGGCAAAATGACTGCAGATCCCTCCGTGTTCATGAAGACATTTGCAGATGCTGAGTTCGTTACCCTTCTACTCTACATGGAAGATATGTTGATTATCAGCTGGGATGCAGAGAAGATTCACAGTATGAAAGGAGAGTTGAGAAAGTCGTTTACTATGAAGGAGTTGGGACCAACTAAGCAGATCCTTAATATAAGAATCACTCCTACAAGAAGTAACCCTGATTATGGCAGGAGAGATATACATCAAGAAGGTGCTGGAGAGATTCAACATGAGCAAGTCAAAGCCAGTTAGCGCTCCACTTGTATGCCTTTTAAGCTGAGTTAGTGTCCTACAAGTGAGACGGACAAAGGAGAAATGAAGGAAGTGCTGTATGCATTGGCGGTTGGTAGCTCGATTTACGCCATGGTATGTACCAGCCAGACATTACTCATGCAGTAGGCTCGTTATTGCTTCCTCTCCAATCCAGCAGAGAACATTGGGCAGTTTTGTGAAATGTACTTTCGGGTATCTCAGAGACACCTCTAACTCTTGTATGTGCCTTGACAATGGCAAACCTATGGTATAAGGATCCACCGATGCAGACGGGTATGTAGCATTGACTCTGGACAATTTGATGAGATATCTGGTTACTTACTCAGGGGGAGCAGTGTCTTGGTAGCCAAAGTTGCAGAAATGCGTTCCTTAGTCAACGACTGAGGCAGAATCCTGCAAGGAGAACTTGTGGATGAAGAGGTTCCTACAAGAGTCAAGCCATGAACAAAAGAATTATGCTCTATTCTGCGGCTGCCAGAGTGTGATCCATCTAAGCAAGAACTGGATGTTTCATTCACATACGAAGCAGTAAGAAGTGAGGTATCACTGGATTCGAGATTCGCTCTGAGATGAAGGAACTGCAGTAAGAGAAGATCCATACTGGCGGCAGCGGGTCAAAGATGATGACGAAAGCTTTGCCTCAAGAAAAACTTACTTGCAGGGTGACAGCGGGCATGGGGAGCCTCCCTTTAAGTGAGTTGGAGGGAGATCTGTTGTGTGTGTGGGTTCCTCCAGGCACTCATCAACTTGGTCAAATTGTGGCCTTGAGCCACTCGGCCAAAAATGAAAAGAGAGGAGAGTCAGCTGAGTGAACAGAAGCATTTGATAGAAAAGGGAGGTCGTCCGAGGAAAACAGTGAGAGGAAGAGAAGGGGGAAAAAAAGACCCTGTGTGGGGCTGCGTTTATCAGGAATCAGATGGCCATTTCAGTCTTGATTTCGACCAAATTCTAGTATGTTGTTCGCGATGTGCGCTACCTATTGACCAGAGCTAGTCATTGGAAAGTCGATTCTACTAATGAATTTTCACATTCTCACTGGGTGAGATTCAATTTCACTTTTCCCTGTATTATTGTTATGATGAGCGTTTTGTTGTTGTGATCCGAGATAGTTTTCTCGACGAAATGTTGTGTAACCTCTAGTTGTACCAGGGAACGCCTGTTGTAGCCCTGCTTTGCATGGTGAAAACTTTTGGGCGAGCTTGCTCTGAATGGAGATTTGGAGGGTACACGTTTCGTTGAATCAAGTATCAATTTATATGCAAACATCTAATTTAAATTCCGATTGATGAAAAGAAAACAGCGCTCCACAACTATCATAATTAAAGTCCCGTCCATTTCTGCCATTAGGGTCGTTGCATCGCTTAACAAGTTGAAAGAACATTGCCATCAAGAGTGCTTGGAACAACGACCTTTACTGCTAGATATGGAGGTACAACTATATATATATCTCTAATTCAATGAACCATATTTATCATCTAACTGTATAAGCAAGGATCAGAAATGGGAGAGAATTGCCACCAAGCAACCTCTTAGGCTCATATTTAAGCATGAGAATGAAGAAAATCTTGCCAAGGGAGATGAAGAGATGAAACAATCCTCGGTAGATTCTCTGAGCCTGATCAGATTTTATCAGCCCGGGCCTTTCTACTCCCAGACCTGTTTCTGCAGTAGCAAACTCTGAAGAGGCACAACCTGTTTAACAACCAGCTTCCAAGCAAAGGACGATGAACGCTTGCCACTGTTGTATTAAGAACTGTAATGCCTAAGTGTTGGTGAAGATGGCAAATTTGTCCAAATTGTTCAAGACATGCCTCATGGAAGGTCTCCTTTCAGGGCTCTTGTTCAGACAAGCAAGAGCCATGTGAAGCACTGTGGCCATCTCTTCTTCCTTGTCAAGATCGTGGAGCAAGATGGGATCTATAATGCTGGAAATTGGAATTCTTTCATCAACACTCATCTGCACCCATCGGACCAGATCGAATCTGAGAGACCCCACTTCAACTATGGGCATCTTCCCTGTGATCATCTCTAGTAAAATCATCCCAAAGGAGTAGACATCCCACTTCTGCGATGGCTTCGTCGGTTTGGATGCTTCAGGCGCTTGATAATAGGATCTCAAATTCTCAGTGGTGTTTATTGCTGTGAACTCATAGGGAGAGCTCGGCTCTGGCGTCCCCATTGCTACTTGTTCAAGGTGAAACTTTGAAGATTCTCCAGTGAAATTGGCAAGTCGACTGATGCCAAAATCAGAGATGAAAGGCTTCATATTCTTCCCAAGCAGTACATTGCTCGGTTTCAAGTCTCCATGGACGTACCTTTTTGGACTGAACTCATGAAGATGGGCTATGCCTTTTGCTACTCCTTTCATGATCCTGAGACGTGTGCTCCATGAAAGCGGCGTTGAATTTGTTGTCCCAGCCTTCCCTGCCAAACAAAATAAATTTGTAGTGCACAGATAAGATCGACTTGCATAATCATTGTTCAACATTTTGGTGAGTTCTACCACCTAATTTTACAATTCTTTCATTTATAATAAATAAAATAAAAATATGCAAATTATACCATGTACTGCTGCAGAGAGGTCACCATTGGGTATGAAATCGTATATGAGCAGCTTTTCATCGCCAGACCAGCAATAAGCTCGGAGAGGCACGATATTCAAGTGCTTGATCTTCGCTATTGCTTCAACCTCGGTTTGGAATTCCTTTAGCCTCTGAGAATCTCCGCCCAATCTCCTGACTGCTAAGGTCAGCCCGTCCTCAAGAACAACTTTGTAAACTATTCCGGTCCCTGTCTTGCCCAAAAGGAAAGCAGATGCTTTCAGGAGCTTGTCAAGATCGAAATTAACCTGCGAGTCCAGCGCCACGAACTTGTACTGCTCCATCTTTTGCGAGAGAGCCTCGACGGCCTCCTTTCCGAAGCAGAAGAGCTCCTTCTTAAACATCACTTTCTCTTCATTAACACTGTTAGTAATACTGTCACATAACCTGCAATCACGATACTTTCGACATACGTGGGACAACAACCACCCGAGAAAGCAGCTTCCGACCATGGAGCTCGCAATTATTGAGATCAAGATCCCTTTACTCATGGCACTTCCTCTTTTAGGCCCAGGAGGCAAAACCTGGGATGGAATTGGAGGAATTGGTGGGTGTTGGTTGGGAATGCCGGGTGGGCATATCGACTTGAGTGGCATTCCACAGAGCAGAGGATTACCGATGAAAGCAGTCGGCCCTGCATCGAGTAGAGCACCATTTTGCGGTATTGGTCCACCGAGATTGTTGTGGCTGAGATCAATGTAGACAGTCTCAGGGAGTTTTCCTAGGTTTGCTGGGATCGGGCCACTGAACAAGTTATTTGACAAATTCAGAATCCCTTGCAAGCTCGACAAGTTCCCCATATCACTGGGGATGGAACCGGTGAACTTGTTGAATGAAAGATTGAGATGTTCTAGATGAGTTAATCTAGTCCCGAACTCATCAGGCAGGGATCCTGAGAATTCATTCCGACTCAAATCGAGCACGTTAAGTTTCCCACACTGAAGTAATGATGCTGGGACCGAACCGTTGAATGAATTCCGGGAAAAATCCAAGGTCTGAAGTGAACCGAGCTTTCCAAGTTCTTCAGGAATCATCCCGGAGAAAGAGTTCCCTGAGAGCACCAGGCTTTGTAACCCATTCACATCAAAGAGCGTGACAGGTAGGCTTCCCGAGAGGTTGTTGTTCCTGAGATAGATATGCCGGAGCGCCGATAGGTTTCCAAAGATTGACGGAAGGATGCCGGTGAGATTCTTATTCGAAAGGCTGAGACAAACGACTGTGTCTCTTTCGCATTCGACTCCTTTCCACTTGCACGGAGTTTCATCAGACAAGTTCCAATTTTTTAAGAACCTGCCGGCGTCTTCACGGATGGACTGTTTCAACAACCAGAGCGCGACACCTTCATTGTTCAGAGATTGCACCGGCATGTAAAAGAGGTTGGTCATGAGAAGGATCACCAGGCTACAGAAGAGCGCCATCTTGTGCAGAAGCACTCTGAGAGATGATGATCGGTTATCAAAAAACTGAAAAGGGTGATTCAAAGGGCAATGAAACTTATGAACTGGGACTTCGGCAGAACTTTAAAAGCTTTGTAGTGTGGAGGACCTTTGACAAGCAAACGTGTCCGAGGATGCGAGACCTAAGAAACTTGCAGTCTCTTCCTTTGCGTTGTCATGGTTTCAACGGAGGAAACGTCGCTCTCAGTGCTTATCTCTGGGGACAAGAGTGGATGAATAAAGGAAGAGATTCGTTATCATAATGCTATAAAAAATTAACTACATGAACCCATGAGACACTCTTCCAATGAACGCAAACTCGAGTGCTGGAGCCAAATCACAACTTGAGAACCGACAGCTAGAGGCACGTCGTGCTTCTCCTTTTAGGTCCCAAAGGTCAATTTGTCCCCACCAATTAACGCTTAGGTTCTTTTCTAATAAGAGAACTGAAGTCTCTAGGCATGACTTTGCCATTAGCCCTCATCTTCACTGGATTTCCAGTCGTGCACGGCCTACGTAAAGAAAAGAAGATGCTTTAGATTTCCTGGATGAATGGCGTCCGTCATCCTAAATTAAAAATGATGGTTAACATGTCATGCATCGAATAAAATCTGTTCAGAACTTTACCTATTTTTGCAACATATGTAAATTAACTCTTTCGATAAATTGTCTATTTTGATTCGTCCCATATCGAGACTCATAGTTTTGTCATTTGGCATACAAGTTGACACTTTTCCAGAGGTCATCCATCCCGGTAGCCTCTTGAGAATTAATTACAGGTTCACGTATATATTCCAAAAATACACTCCCCTTGTTAATTTCTTACCCTTTTTGCCATTTTAGAAACATGTCATGAGCTACTCTTTGTCCAAGTCTTTTAGCCCCATGAACACTGTCACCTTCGTCGAACCAGGTAATTTAGACTTTTCTTTTTTATAGACTAGGAATCCATATTTAAAACTTGAGGGACAATAGTCAAGATTCCATGTGATGGTCAGCCTTGTCGAGGGGTCATTCAATCTGTAGGCGTGATTGGCGGCGTTAATTGTGGCTAAGTAGGTGGAGTGGAAATATTCAAGAAGAGGTTGGCAAGGACTGTTCGACTATCATTCGGGCTCCACTTGCAATGAGACAAGTTTGCCTTCTCTGCTTCTTGCATGAAAGTCCGAGATCAAAAAGACACGTGGACGATTTTGAAAAGTCGACTTTCACGCAACGGCGGTCGACTTTGAGTCAGCGGAAGTCCTGAGATTGCGCAAAAAGTGGGGTTTTCATTCGGATTGACCAGATATAGCAAGAACTCATATGGCCAAAAAAGGAAAATTCAACCTTTGTTTTGTTGAGGATGATATTAGATATATAAAAATTATCTTCAATTAACGAATAGAGAGAAATGCATGTTTCCTATATATGACAATGAAAGAGTACATGGCTATATATATAGGCTTTAGAGGAACCAATCTATGGTTAGGATATATCCAGTGTATCATATTCTATGGCCATATTAAATTATTATCCTAAGTGAATCGATATCAATTATATATATTGCACAATTTGGAGAGACTACAGATATCTCTAAAATCTCCCTCAACATCGAGGTGGGAGGGAAAACATCAGCTTAAGTCTGGAGAAAAAGATTAAAGAAATGCTCCAACGGATGTGCCTTAATGAAAATATCAAAAGTTTAATTAACAGATGGAGCAGAGACAAGATGGACGGTTTTATATAGAGAATTGTCTAAAAAGTCATAAACATAGAACACCTAGTAGTGATGGCTCAGAGGATATGGGAGGAGAAGGAGACGAACAAGTGGATCACAAAGAAGAAAAGAACAAGGCCAATTATGGGTAGAGGAGGATGAGGACCGGCGAAGAGAGAAGCGGAGTGGGCGGTTGACGTTGGCAAAGGGTGGAGATGGGCGGTTGTGGCCACAGGGAGGTGACTCGCCTAGGCTGTCTGGTGAGTTTTTGAAACGTGGGGTTTGGGTTCGCCTGGTGGAGTGGGAGAGTTTGACAAAAGGTTTGTGGGGGAGGCAATGAGGAAAGAGAGAGAGAGAGAGAGTAGATATCTTAAAATCTAGCAAAGAAAATTATAAATAAAAGAAACTGAAATTAAAAGGAGAAGAGGGTGCGAAGGGAATATGATGAAGCGAATAAAAAAAAGAGGAAACCCATAACCCAAACCGACTGTCAATATATGCAAATTTCCTTTCTTATTAACCAAATGATACTCCAACCAAAAAGATCCAAAATTTTCGGTTCAGTTCAAGTATTTTTGACACCCCTAGTACTAACTATCACAACCACGACAATACATTTATACTATCAAGTGTGATGGTCTGCTTTTAGCTAAACTGATAGATAAGAGAATTGACTAGGAAGAACCAATAGCCTATGGAGCGATAATCTGAAAGATCATGGGCACAATCTGCATCAAAATAGTTTAATATAAAGTAGAGAAGAAAATTGAACAATTGAGTTATACAAAAAAGAGTATGTGGAGAGCCTATTTATAGACTTAAATAGAAGAAATCAAAAGAAATCAAATCAGATATGCATAACCAAAACACATATTGAAATAAGAGACAATATCCTAAATATCTCCCAGATAAACAATGTCCTAATATTACTAATATTCCCCCTCAAACACAAGTTGAATTGAAACAAATTGACTTGAGTTTGAAAAGTAATCCAAACAATGTCACAAACTCTTCGATTAAAATAAGCTTCTACATATATGAGACGAGGTGACACATATGATGTAATATTAGGCTAATGGGCCCCAAAAGAAGAAAAAGAAAAAGAAGTTGAAGAGTCAATAAAGCAAAAAGGAGAGGAGGGGGGCTCACTTAAATAGAAGCTGAGAGCTCCCTCGACCAAAAAGAAAGAAGAGAAGAAGGAGAAGAAGAAGAAGAAGAAGAAGAAGAAGAGAAGGGGTTTTGGCATGTGCACACCGTGGATGCCTCATCAAGCTGACTCAACTCCATAACGCAGAGCTTGGGAAGAGATAGGCCCCTCGTTCCTCCAATTGACGTAATTTATGGGTTTAGGGCTCAAATTTGGAATTTTTGGAAAATCGAGCGGCGAAGTCCGATTTTGGAGTCGTTGAGCTGTGTATTTTGTAGAAATGATAGTTTAGGTTGTTGTGGAGCCGTGGGATTTTAGGGATTGTGATTTGAGCTTATGGTTTGTCCGAAACAAAATTTCAAAGTGTGAAAGCTAGTACAAGCACCTAGAGGGGGTGAATAGGTGCAAAACAAATTTCCCGAGTGAAGTGTGCAACACTAATCAACAATAGATTATGGAAAGGAAATTAAACTCTTGTAGACAAAATGAATTACGATCAAAGTAAAAGAGCGTAGGGAAGAGAATAAGAACACAGGGTTTATAGTGGTTCGACTTAATCCAAGCCTACGTCCACTCTTCCGTACTGACAGTCCACTGGCTGGATTTCACTGTGAATCAAAAGAGTTATTATAGTAAAGCTCTTCCTTGATTCCACAGTATAGAGACTCTACTACACTTCCTCAAGATCTCACAAAGATATAGACTCTCTTTTGAGTATAAGATTTCGCTCAACAATTTAATTGACTAAGAACAAGGAGCTTCAGACTTTGGAATTCTTCTATCGCACACACACTCGAACAACTGGAACATCTTCTTTGTATACTCCTTCATGCCATTACACCCGTTAGCACTTACCAAAGGAGTTCTTCCAATCTACCCGTTGGACAGAATCAATTAGGAAGATTTCGAGTTATTTAAGGAATATGACGATAGCCCACCAATCCTGCTCGCCCATACAATCAAGATCTAGGTTTCCATAAGTAGAACCTCCCAAGTATACTTTACCAATCAATCGGATCCAAAATCCCTGAATCAATATCAATTTGAATAATGGATTCCGACATGCTGTATCCAGCCAAGAGATCTTTTCCAGTCGATAGATACAAATCCTTAACGAAACATTTAGTTCTAGATAAGCCTTCTTCGACGATCTGGAAACTGTCAATGAGGATAGACTTTGAGTCTTGAGTCTGGCAGTCTGAAGGTCTTCAGACTTTGATGAAAGAGTCTGCAAGTCTTCAGACTAGACTGATGGAAACGTTTTGTCAACTTCAAAACACTCAAGGAAGTTTTCTTCAACAATCTCCCCATTTTTTATGGTGACAAAACTTTCCTGCAAATTTGGATAACTTTGACCTGCAAAACAATACTCAAGCAAACATGGATATCTCACAAAAGATAATTGGCATAGCAAAGATAACATTAAAAACTGCATCCACAGAAAGTAGGTTAGTCCTGTAAATGAGCAACTATCTTTGCCATGAAATACCAATAGTACTTAAGATAAACAAATGTTTAAACAGTCAAATCCAAATCCAGTCCAAATCCAAACAGTCAAATACAAAAGCAAAGTCAATCAACCACAAAATTCACGAAAATCAAATCAATAGTTCAAGAGTTTAAATCTCAAATCTACACACATCTCTCCCCTTTTTTGTCAGCATTAAAAAGGTAGAGATGAAAAGAGAATGGAATTATGATTGCTTGGGAACACGAACAACAAGTTGGAAATCTCCCATTGATTGGACAATCCCTTCCAACTTTTTCAGATCCTTTTTCAGTTGAGCCACATCTTCACCCTTGGCATTAGCTTGGACTTGAAGAGCAAGGGCATGAAGTTGATCATGCAAAGAAACTGAAGAGGCTTGTCCTGCATTTTGCAAGTTCTGTACTTTGCATCCCATAGCATAAATTTGGCCTCGCATCTCCAAGAGAACATCAAGCACTCTGCAAAAGTCTGCTAAATTATCAGTTTGAGCACTGGCTTCTGCTCGATCAGATGGTGTATTGGCAGATGATGGCAAGTCAGCATGATCACACAGATTGGGCGATGAAACCTCATGTCCTTCCTCAGGAAATTGAGAGGCATAGATGTCCTCTGGATATGCTGGAAAACAACTTACTCCTTCACTGGTGACAACAATTGAGGATGTACCTCTTTTCTCAAGATCTCCCCCTGTTTCAATGCCTTCAGGCGGTGAGAAGTACTCCTCATGCTCAGCGTCTTCCTGTTCTCCTCTGACCTCTTATTCCTCTTCCTCAATCCTTTCCTCTTCTGCTGCTTTCTCCAATTCTTCTCTCTCTCCAGCCCTCTGTTCAATCTCATCCTTATCTTGTTCCTGTCTCTCCTTAGTCTCTGGAACATAACGACTTAAGTTCTTTAATGCAAGCGTAGAAATGGTGATATCATCCTCATCCTCTTCATCTTCCAAGATGAGTGCTCATCTTTTTGTCGATGGAGCAACCATGGGCTCCTTCCCTTTCCGCTTTACAGTCGAAGAGACTAGGTGAGTCTTAACAGGGGTTTTGACCTTGAATTTCTCCAAAGCTTTGTTAAATTCCTTCAGACGCATTTTAGAGACCATCTTCAGTCCCACCATCATTTGATCACATGTTCGAACACAGAGAATACAGGGAGGCTGAATGTTCAAATGTCTGAATAACTTGGTCACAAGTGCTAAGTAAGGAAGTTGACCCTTGTCCTTCATCATCGTTCTGTACATGTGGAACATAATTGTGTGTGGAAGAGAGAACTTTTTGCCAGCATTGATGGCATACATCAGTTTTGCCTCCGAGTTTAAAATGTCGGTCTTTGAAGTTGATTTTGGTCTGAGGCAATTGATCACTATCATGTGAAACAAGATGTTGGATGCATTCATCCTCAAATATGAAATCTTTCCTTCCGTCATTCTATCCTGAACAAGCTCTATCGTCGCTCGACCAATAGACACACTGATTGGTTGGTATCTCCCTCTTTCAACCCCAATCACATCGGCCAATGTATTCATGTCAACCACATAGTCTTGATCTCGAACACTGAAAGAGAATCTATTCGCATCCAAGAAACTTAGATTCGAATAGAAGTAAGCAGTGAGTTCAACATGAGCTTCTGTCAATTCAGAACAAAACCGTTCTAGTTGAAGAAGATTGAATTTTTCTCTCAACTGGACATTTAGAGAATCAAGAAAATCAAAATCCACGCTTCTAGGGTTAATCACACCACGCTTTAGCAACTTAGAGTACAGTTGCTTGTGTTTCTCCGAACGAAACAAATCTGTTCTCTTGCTTCGGATTTTCGCCACAACACCCATTCTAGGTTTAAATTGAATGTACATCCTATCATCATCGTTCCCATCAGGTTGACTCAGCCCTCCAACATGTGGATCGCTTGGGATATTTGCAAATGCTTCTTCTGCTGACCCCGCAAGGGCAATTCCCAATCGTTCCATTGTGCGTAAAAAATAGGTTTCATTTCGATATCCTTTGTCTTTCAAAAATTCATCAATGTAGTTCAAAGGAGTACCACCCCTCTTCAAAGCACGGTAAAGCTTATAATTAAAAGCGGGCTTTTGAGTTCTTACAAGTTCTGCTTCTTTGATAATTTCCTCCTCTTCTTGATGTTCAATATTTTGAGGTCTAGAAGGAGAAGATGGACGCTGCTGAGAATGTTGTGGGCTCTGCCGCTGTTGAGGAGATTCTTCTTCCTCAGTGAGATCAAAATGCGTAGGTCCCTCACGCATTTGCTGTGGTCCCCTGTTCGTGATCCTCGAAGACTTTCTTTGGGACAACATTTTTCACAGTCTTTGAGAGATTCGAAACGTGTTTCGCAAGAAAAATGAAATCTTTTCGAGGATTAAACAAGAGAAGAAGACAGAAGTGGAAGATCTATGCTCTCTTAGGGTTTTTGTGAGTAAAACGAAGAAGAACCAACAGTATATAAGACAGTCGAAGCGAGGCATACAAAACATCGTAAAAAAAGAAATAGAAAGATGTCTTTTTTAAATAAATAAATAAAAAACTGCCTTCTCAAAAAAAATTAGATAACAGTCATTTCAAAAATGACTTCTTTTTCAAAAAGGAAAGATTGCAATAATCACGGAAATTGGAAAATCAATCAATTACGGATAGAGATCGTACCTTTTTGAGATTTGATCTGAGAGATAATTTTCTAGAATAAAAGTAACTTACAGTTGTAAATCTTGATCGTCTGAGTCTGAGTGTCTTTAGATTTTCAGTCCCGGGTCTGAACTTCCTCAGACTTTAAGATATTGAGTCTTGAACGAATGACTTCAAATTGATTTTTCTCTAAAGGCTTTGTGAATATATCCGCCAATTGATTCTTTGAATCAATAAACTGAATTGAAACTTCTCCATTTTGAACATGATCTCTAATGAAATGATGTCGAATCTCTATATGTTTTGCTCTTGAGTGAATAATCGAATTCTTGGTGAGGTTGATTGCGCTGGTGTTATCACATTTGATCTTAGTGCATGAATCTTCAATTCCAAAGTCTCTTAGCTGTTGTTTTATCCATAGAATTTGTGAACAACAACTCCCAAGAGCTACATATTCTACTTCTGCCGTAGAAAGAGCAACTGTACTTTGCTTTCTAGAAAACCAGGATACCGTCCTGTTGCCAAGTAGCTGACAAGTGCCTGAGGTGCTTTTTCTATCAACTTTGCATCCAGCAAGATCTGCAGCTGAGTATCCAAGAAGAGTAAAGTCTCCCCTTTTTGGATACCATAGACCCAACGACGAGGTTGTTGCAACATATTTGATGATGCGTTTTGCAGCACTCAAATGAGATTCTTTGGGATTTGATTGAAATCTGGCACACATACAAACACTAAACAAAATGTCAGGTCTAGAAGCAGTAAGATAAAGAAGTGATCCAATAATGCTCCTATATAGCTTCTAGTCAACTTTCTTTCCTCCTTCATCTTTGTCCATCTTCGAAGAACTTGACATTGGTATATCAGTCTTTTTACAATTCTCCAGTCCAAACTTTTTGACAAGTTCTTTAGCATATTTTTCTTGATGAATAAAGGTTCCCTCCTTCAGTTGTTTCACTTGAAGCCCGAGAAAGAAGGTTAGTTCACCCATCATACTCATTTCAAATTCATCTTGCATAGACTTAGAGAATTTCTTGCACAGATTTTTATTAGAAAATCCAAAAATAATATCATCAACATAAATTTGAACAAGTAAAAAACTTTTGCTTTCTCTTTTGATAAACAATGTTGTATCTACTTTACCTTTAACAAAGCCATTTTGAATTAAAAACTTACTTAGTCTGTCGTACCAAGCTCGAGGTGCTTGCTTTAAATCATATAGAGCCTTTTTCAGTCTGAATACAGAGTCTGGTTTCCTTGAGTCTTCAAAACCAGGTGGTTGTTCCACATAGACTTCCTCTTGGATAAATCCATTTAGGAAAGCACTTTTGACGTCTATTTGGAATAACCTGAAATTCTTATGACACGCAAAAGCAAGTAATAATCTAATTGCTTCTAACCTTGCTACTGGCGCGTAAGTCTCATCATAGTCTATCCCTTCTTCTTGCGTATATCCCTTGGCCACAAGTCTTGCTTTGTTTCGTACAACTTTTCCTTTCTCGTTCATCTTGTTCCTGAAAACCCATTTAGCTCCAATGATGGATTTACCTTTTGGTTTAAAAGTCAATTCCTAGACATCATTAACACTGAATTGCCTGAGTTCTTCTTGCATGGCTTCAATCCAGCTTTCATCAGATAGAGCTTCTTCTATGCTTTTTGGTTCAATTTCAGAAATAAGAGCTACAGCACTAGACTCTTCACGCCTTTTGGATCTGGTGCGGATTCCTTCATTAATTTCTCCGATAATGAGATCTTTAGGATGACTGGATTTATGCTTCCAGTTGCTGGTTGATTTGTCAGATTGTTGATCGTTTTTCTCATTTGAATCTTCGACGATCATTTGTTGCCGGTCTTCTGAAGTCTAAGCTGCTTCTGCAGATTTAGACTTTGTACAGTCTGGAGCAGATTCAAATTCTTCAAGTTGAGTCTGAGTCTATTCATTTTGTATAAAGTCTTGAAATTTGACATTCATCGATTCCTCCACAGATTAAGTCTTTTTGTTGTATACTCTGTAAACTTTTCTTATAATAGAATATCCAATGAAGATACTTTCATCTGATTTTTCTTCAAACTTACCAACTCGATCATTTGCATTTTTCAAAATAAAACATTTACATCCAAATACATGAAAATACGAAACAATTGGCTTTTTTCCTCTGAATAACTCATAGGGAGTTTTCTCCAAAATAGGCCTTAGAAAGACTCTATTGATAATATAGCACGCTGTAGAAACTGCTTCAGCCCAAAAACGTGAAGAGATGTTACTTTCAATTAAAAGAGTTCTAGCCATTTCCTGAAGCGATCTATTCTTTCTTTCCACGGCTCTATTTTGCTCTGGAGTATATGGTGAAGAGAACACATACTGAAAACTAGATTCATCACAGAATTTTGTAAAATCTTGATTTTCAAATTCACTTCCATGATCTATCCGTATACTTGAAATAACATATCCTTTCTCATTTTTTACCTTTTTAGCAAACTTTATAAAATAGGAAAAGGTTCCAGACTTACTTGTCAGGAAATATACCCAAGTGAATCGTGAGTAGTCATCCACAATTACTAGGCAATATTTCTTACCTCCAACGCTCTGAGTTATGGTTAGTCCAAAGAGCTGCAGTAGACAATTAGTGGATACTTGATTTATTGGTTTGAATGAGTTTCTTACCTGTTTTCCCAACACACATGATGTGCATAGATCAGACTTTTGGTATGTCAGTTTGGGTAGTCCACGAACAAGCTTCTTTGCTAAAATTTTGGCTATTTGCTTAATGTTGATGTGCCCAAGTTTTCTGTGCCATAAGTTTGCTTCCTCTTGAATTGAGATTAGACATTGGGTTTCATCTTGTTTGATATTCAAGAGGTAGATATTCCCATGTCTTCGCCCCGTGAAAGACTGAGAGGAATCTTTATTGGTTCCTAAACATAATCCTTCTTGAAAGTTGATTTTGAAACCAGTGTCACACAGCTAATTTATGCTCAGCAAGTTGTAGTTGAGTCCTTCTACTAAGGAAACATTACTGATCGTGAGGCTTCCAATCTTTACAGTTTTGTAGCCCACAATTCTTCCTTTGCTATTTTCTCCAAAAGAAACTTTTCCACCACTAATTTGTACAAGTTTTATGAAGCAATTTGAGTCTCATGTCATATGTCTTGAGCATCCACTATCCAATTACCATTTAACCTTTTTTCTTGATAGTGACCTGCATTTAGAAAAGAGACTCAAGCTTTCTTTGGTCCCATATTTTCTTGGGTCCATTGGTGTTAGTGTAATATACGGTCTTTGCCCATACCTTCTTAACAGGTTTCAAAACCATTGGACATTCTTTCTCAAAATGATCTGAGCTATTGCATTTAGAACATTTAAGAGCACTTTGACCTATTGGTTTTACAAAAACTTTTTGGAAATGATTTTTGTAAGAATCTCTTGTAGGTCTTTGCTTGATTATTTCCTTTATTATAGGAAAATCAATTAGAGGAATGGTTTCAGCAGTCATTCCTAAACTTGATTTGTTGAAATAAGGTCTTTGTGCTGAAATGATTTTTTCAAGTTTCTGAGATCCTATAGAAAATATTTTAGAAATACTTGAAATATCATTTTTTTAAGAATGCATTTTCTTTTGAAAGATTGTCTGCATTTTCTTTCAAAGTAGTAATATTTTTATCTAAACTTTTGACATTTTCTTTCCAAACATTTTCCTGTTGTTTCAGTGTAGAGTTTTCTCTTTTAAGTTCGAGAATCCTTTTAAGAGAGGTTTTGAGACTAAGACACAATTCATCAATGTATCTAGAGACTTTAGTAGGGATTTTCAAATTACTTACCTCGATTTCACTGTCCGTGTTTGAATCTGTCTCAGAGTCTGAATCTGAGTCTAATTGTGCCATGAGACAAATATTGGCATAGTCATCATCACTTTCCTCACATTATGTATCACTCCAAGTTTTTGCTTTAAGTGCCTTTCGATATTTCTCAGCTTTTCCTTTCTTTTTCTTCAGAAGTGGACAGTTAGGTCTGATGTGTCCCTTTTTCTTGCATTCAAAGCAGACTACATCTTTATTGGATTCATCATCTTCAACTGACTTAGTCTGTTGCTTTTGAAAACTTTGTTTCTTTGGATTGAATCTTCTCCCCTTTCTGTTTAGTTTTCTGAATCTTCTTAACATGAGAGCGAGCTCTTCATCATCCATATCGTTTTCAGAATCTGTGACATCAGAATCATCATTAGATTTTAATGCAATGGATTTTTTACCTTTTGGATCTTCATCTTCGTTGATTTGCTCCACTTCATAAGACTGAAGAGTCTCAACCAACTCGTCAACAGAGAGTGGCATGATTCTTTGTGTCTCCCTTATTGAGGTATTTATGTGATTCCAATCCTTAGACAGTCCACGCAGTAGCTTGTTTACCTTCATGGGTCCAGAAATTGGTTGACCTTGATATTCAAGACCATTCACGATTTCTGTAAAACGACTAAACATGTCAGTAATAGATTCTCCTGATTTCATTTTGAATGCTTCATATTGACTGAGTAGAATGTTGATTCTAGTTTCTTTCACTCGATTAGTTCCTTCATAGGTGATGTGTAATATATCCCAGACTTCTTTAGCTATTTCACAAGAAGATATTCTGTTATATTCAGTAGGGGATAATGCACAATATAAAGAATAAATTGCTTTGGCATCAAGACCTTGTCTCTTGGTTATCTCTTCTTGTGTCATTTCACTAGACTCAATAGCTTCTTTTCCTCTTTCTAAGACCGGTGCAGCTTTAGGAATGATTCCTTTGTCTACCACATCCCATTCCAAAGGATCCTTTGATCTTAGGAATGCCTTCTTCATCTTGTTTTTCCATATGTTGTATTCCTTTCCATCAAAATAAGGTGGTCTGGTATTGCTTTGCCCTTCAACCAGTCCTGGAGCCAACATACTAGCCATGATCTTTAACTCTGAAGTAAAACACTTCAACTTAAGTGAGTACACGAGCTCTGATACCAATTGTGAAAGCTAGTACAAGCACCTAGAGAGGGTGAATAGGTGCAAAACAAATTTCCCGAGTGAAGTGTGTAACACTAATCAACAATAGATTATGGAAAGGAAATTAAACTCTTGTAAACAAAATGAATTACGATCAAAGTAAAAGAGCGTAGGGAAGAGAATAAGAACACAGGGTTTATAGTGGTTCGGCTTAATCCAAGCCTACGTCCACTCTTCTGCACTAACAGCCCATTGGCTGGATTTCACTATGAATCAAAAGAGTTGTTACAGTAAAGCTCTTCCTTGATTCCACAATATAGAGACTCTACTACATTTCCTCAAGGTCTCACAAAGTTATAGACTCTCTTTTGAGTACAAGATTTCGCTCAACAATTTAATTGACTAAGAACAAGGAGCTTCAGACTTTGGAATTCTTCTATCGCGCACACACTCGAACAACTGGAACGTCTTCTTTATATACTCCTTCATGCCATCACACCCGTTGGCACTTACCAAATGAGTTCTTCCAATCTACCCGTTGGACAGAATCAATTAGGAAGATTTCGAGTTATTTAAGGAATATGATGATAGCCCACCAATCCTGCTCGCCCATACAATCAGGATCTAGGTTTCCAAAAGTAGAACTTTCCAAGTATACTTTGCCAATCAATCGGATCCAAAATCCCTAAATCAATATCAATTTGAATAATGGATTCAGACATGTTGTATCCAGCTAAGAGATATTCTCCAGTCGATAGAATCAAATCCTTAACGAAACATTCAGTTCTGGATAAGCCTTCTTCGACGGTCTGGAAACTATCAATGAGGATAGACTTTGAGTCTTGAGTCTGGTAGTCCAGAGGTCTTTAGACTTTGATGGAAGAGTCTGCAAGTCTTCAGACTAGACTGATGGAAATGTTTTGTCAACTTCAAAACACTCAAGGAAGTTTTCTTGAACACAAAGTTTCCTGCACGTAGTGAACAATACGCATCCAGCAGCTTTGGGCCCGAATTTTGTCATTTTTCAGCTTGATTTTGGGACGGTCAAGTTGGGATTCCTGTAGTATATTTGAAGGGCTTTCTTTTGACCATAAATACATTCAAAACAGGGTTCAGAGGAGAAAGTAATAGCATAACTAAGTTTTGCGCTTAAACTCTGCGTCATGAACGGCTTGAGCAATTGCTTGGGTTATACGATTTGTTAGTGTAGGAGTCCTTTTGTTAGAGTTAAGGCGTAATTTAGTCGTTTCATAGTTGAGATAGAGTTTTATTTTATTTTAATATTATTGTTCGATTATTTGATAGGGCCGTGAGTTCTACGATACAAGTATCGTTTGTCATTTGGTTGTAGATGACGAGGTGACTGATACTATATCTTCTTTGGTTTTATAAAATCATGTCTTGAAGTATATTATATATATAGAATTTAGGAGCATTTTTATTGCATAAAAGCCAGATCAAGCATTTGCTACCCCTTGGTTGATTATGAATATTTGAAAAACATGTTATACAAAGTTCGTGAGGTAATATATATGAAATTGCTTTGCAACTGATTTATGAAAAGGTTTATGATGACTTGAGAAATGGATAGGAAATGGATGATGGGCTATGCTACAAAATGTTATTTGCTTGGTTTAAGATATTGATTTCTGGATTGAATTTCTGGTATTGGAGGATGGTTATTTATCCTCAATATGACTGTGAACCCAGTGAGGAGTTTTTGGGGTATGCATACCAGATTCAGGATATCATTCTGGGCCGAGCCACCAGCTTTGTAGGTGGAGACCTTGCCAAGGGGGGAATCTTGGTTGCCTTGTCACCAGGCGTCGTGTCGTGACCATGGTAGAGTATTGAGCAATAGATTAGTCAATGGATGGACCATTGATATATGATATTTTTTTATGGAGATTATTCAATGGACTTGACTATCGATACTTGACTTTTGATGGCGATTTAAATGAGTTTTCATATTAGTATAAAGCTTTGATGATAAGAAATAACTCTTATATGATTCAATATGTATTTTATATATTGAGTTTGAGTTATGAAGTTTGGTATTGCTTTATATACATGCATAGTGGTTACTCAATCTGTTTAGGAAATATGTGCTACTCACTAAGCTGTTGTTGCTCATTCCACTAGTCCTTTAATCTTTTCAGGTTCCTTGGTTAGCGGTGAATAGAGCGAGAGCGCCGTCGATGGGAAACTTTTGAGAGTTCTATTTTTGGGTATGGTTTAAAGAAATGGTGTACATAGTTGTTGCAAGTAGTTGGGTTAGTTGAATTCTAATTGTATATTTCTTTTTGGTGGATTATGAAAACTCTGATATTGCAACCAACCTATTGGTTCATCTTATATGTATATATCAATCAATTTATATATATATTGATTTCAAGTTGTGAGTTGTGAGTTGTGTTTGAGGCTGCATCCTTTGTGTGGAAGGACAACTGTGTCATCCCCATTCTTTGTAATTTTAGGGTGTGACATATGATGCCTCCCAAATTCCACGGATGAGAATATTTGAATATGTTTCTCGCTTGACGACTACAAGTTTGGTGAAGGTGTTGGCTTCTCAAAATAAGAAGTTAAAAGTCAAGAATCAAAGGAAATGGAGTCAAGTAGCATGCGTCCCTTGTGGTCAACTTTGCTATTGAGACAATAACTTAAACACAATTGATACGGGTGGCATGATTATAGTAAGTGAGATAAGCTAGGCTTTGCTACTAGAAAAGTTACTTTGTGGAAATGCATCTTTGCGGCGTCAAAAAATACCTCTGTAGAAAAAGAAAAGTTTGACTTGGCAACATAACACAACCACTGTGATGCTTAGTCAAACGAGAATGATGCACAAGGGCGAACATTGTCGAGTGGTGGGGATGGGCAAAGCCCCAAAAAATTGTAGAATTGGAAAATTTCTTAGTTGCAACCGGTGTGAAGTGCACCCAATGCACTAGGATTGTGGAATTTTCTTTATACCAAGTTACATATAAAGCTAAAAAGAGAATTGAGGAATTTTTTGTATAATTAAATATATGAAAAGAGTAATAGAGAGCTATTTATAGGCTTAAATAGAGGAAATCAAAGAAAATTATATCATATTTGTATAATCAAAAGAGATATCAAAACAAGAGAAAATATCCTAAATATCTCTAAAGGAAATCTAAATATCCTAAATATCTCTAAGATAAATCTAAATATCCTAATATTACTAACAAAAATAAGCTTGGAGCTTTATGATAGATTAAGCAAAAAAAAAAAAAAAAAAAAACTGAAAGCCATGAAATAAGGTACCTTGACATAGCGAAAGATATGGAGGATTGCCACAAAATGAGTCGTGCATGAGAAAATTGTCTAAAAATTTATAAACTCATTGCATCATTATCAATTCAGCCATAAACATTTTAATTTTGTCAATTAAGTGCTAAATCTTTTCCTATTTTGCTAAAGTCCATCTGGGCAATTTTGACTCGTCCTACATGGCACGACCGATGCTAACATGTATAATTTTTAATTATATGTAAATATTTTTTCAATTTTTAATTTTTTTTCTTTCCTTTTTTTTTTTTCCTTTCTTCTCTTTATGCCAGTGACCAGCCATCGACCATGGCTAGGTGAGCCAACCTTGGTGAAACACAATGAGGGGAGCCCTCGCCTAGGCCAAGCGAGGCCGCCTTGGCCTGGGCTGCTGGCCTCCCCAAATCTAGAGAGGGTAGCTCTTGGCTAGGCTAGATCTAGCAAAGAGATGCAAACCATTACTTTCACTATCTTCTTACTTGGTTCCGTTGCTTCCCTTGTTAATTTTCTAGGTTTCATTATGTCTGTCTTTAAGAGCTCACAAGCTAAAATTCAATTGATGCTATGATCGAAATTTGAGGAAGTTCAGTTTGTTTAGTCAATCATGAGTGAGATAATTCTTGTAATGGCTGGAATTTGCTGTGGTGTGGTCAAAGAGTGTGAGCTGTAGGCTTCAATGGAGACAAGCTCCTGGGGCTTAAGGCTACGAATCCTAGAGCCTCGGCCGTTCAAGTCCATCTCCAATGTGACGATGCCGCATCCCTTGGAGAACAGCTACATGAAGCAGAGAATAAGCCATAGGCTCCGATGGAGCCAAGCTCCCAAGGCTCAAGGCTACGGATACTATAGCCTTGGCAGTTCAAGTCCATTGCCAATATAGCAGTGCCACATCCCTTGGAGAACGGCCACATGAGGCAAAGGATCGAGGTATTGCCTAGTGAGGAAATTGAGAGCCGCAAGCCGAGGAAGGCCAGGGTCGAAGCGAGGAAAGGGAAAGGCATGAATGAGATCATGATCGTGAGGACGGATGGTCATTGAATTCAAGGGAGAACCTGCAAGTTACCCTACAGGATTGCCTAAAGTTTGGGTTGACTTTGGTTTGTGGCCGGAGACCAGACATGGAAGACGCAGTTTCCTTCGAACCTTCATTTTGCAGTGAAAGTCCATGGAAGCCTAATGATTTACATCTCTTAAACAGCCACAGGTGCTCTCATTAAAATCGTTAAGCCCTTGCAGGTGGCTCGCCACCAACCACCAGCAAAAGAAAGAAGAAAGAAAAAAATATATAAAATTCAAAAAATATGAAAATATTATTAAATATTATTTATATCAGTGTTAGCTGCTCTACATGGCATCACTGGTGTCCACATCAACGATTTACAACTAAAATTAGCCAAATGGACTCAATTGACAAAAAGTGAAAATGTTTAGGACTCACTCAATAAAAATAAATATTTAGGACTTGTCGTGACCTTATTTTTTAGGCCTCTTATTACATGCAAACAAGTGCGAAGGCTAATGGCTCACTGAGTTTATTAGGTTTAGCGCAGGCTCTCCCAAGTCCACCAATTCACGACTTATGGTCCGAATTTTTAACCTATAAATCAATTTCAAATAGGAGTCGCTACTAATCGATTTGAGGTGAGTCGATTAGAAACCCAAGTAAACTATTGGGAGAAATAATTCACTTCTACGCAATCATAGAAACTAGGATCGGGGGCTTGATTACACTAATTAATCACTAATGCGCTTCAGGCACCTAATCTTGTTTAAATATTAAATAAAGCATTTATGCAGCATTTTATACCGATCATGAGTTCTAGGACTCAATTCCTGATCAAATTGAGGAAATAGAAATCCATGCATCACAAAGGTGCAATTGGAATGCAGGAAATAAGTCAATATTTGCTTCCAAGAAGTTAAATACAATATTATTAAGGGTTTTCTATGCATTTACGAAGAAAACTAATCAAAAACCACATTTTTTGGTCTTTTTCTATTTTTGGAAAATAAAAAAAAGAATTTCAGATTTTTTTATGTTTTGGAAAATATAAATTATTTTTGGAATTTTCCGAGTTTTAATTTTTTATTACATTTTTAAAAAATAATAATATATTATAAAAACGACCCTGGTCAAATTCCTGGGTTGGGACCGACCCGGCTTGCTAAAGCCAGTGGCCCGAAATGGGCCTAAAGCATGGGCCCGGCCTAAAATCCTCTTCTTCTTTTTTGTAAAAAAAAATCCAAGCTGTTACATAAAACTAGGCTCTTTTTTAATTTTAAAAAAAAAAAAAAAGTGTCCAACCCAAATTTTAGGTCAATCCAAACCTAACCCACACGTATGGCTCGAATCTGCCAAAACTCTATTCGACTAAATACCTGTGTTCGACCCGATTCGTGGCCGTCGACCCAAATGTCTCCCTCGTCTCTCTCTTTCTCTCACCCGATGAAGACGACCACAACGTGCGATGGCGACTAGCCTGAAAATTTTGGTTGCGAAGGCACTACAAGCAACTCTGCAAGCTTAGGTTCCTCAATCTCGATTCTGGGCACGCTTAGGCTAAGACACGAAAGGGGCAACAACAACAAGCAACGGCACAGATCAGCTCGGCACAAGGACAACGACAGATCAGCGAAGCGGCAAGCATCAAGCCAACAAGCTCAGCACGGCGGGGCTCGCAACAAGTCGCCAATGTGATGGCAGGTGAAGCCGCAGCGGCAACAGGTCGCTGAGACAAGTCCCGCGTCTCTCCTACAAACTCAAATCTCTCTCTCCACCCTGGTTTCTCTCTCCCGAACCTCCTTCTCTTAGATATGGCTTTCCCTAAATCTCCTTCCCCTTTTCCTTTCCCCTCAGATCTCGAATCTGCTTACTCTTAGACATCCCTAGATGTCTCTTAGGGGAAGTCGTCAAGCTCGCTTCACCGATCTCTCTCTCTTCATGTGTGTATTATTGGCCTCCCACCCGATGCCCTGTTTATAGGCAAGGAGGCCGGTCGGCAGAGGTGCTTAGACCGCCGATCCTTAGCGCTCCGAGTGACCTCCCTCAGCCGAACCGGCATCCTACCAGTTAAGGCGGCTTTAGCTAGGCCACCTCCTCTACTACATTGAAGATGTGTCCCCTCCATTTATGCCGCTCCACGTGCATCACCGTTCTCCTCTTTTGTCCAGCCTCGTGCACGTTCAGCCTTCTCTGTGCGCATGTTGTAGAGGCAAGGAGGAAGAAAACAAGGAGGAGGGGGTCAAGCCAAGGGAAAAAAAACATGGGAATGGGCCTTGGGCCTGCGTGGGTGAAAAAAGAAGAAGAAAGGGAGCTAGGCGCGAAGGCCCAGCCCCCACAGGCCCCTTTTTTATTATTATATAATTCTAGTTATCTGAAATAAGGTAAGCAAAAGGAAAATAAAACTTAATGGATGCAAATAAAAACTAAGACCTAGGTGATGCGAAAATCATTTTTGTTATGGCTAAATTGGTCCCTAATTTTCTTATGCAATTTAATTCAAAATATCTAGCCAAAATTTAGATGTCAACAGTTGCCCATATTTGAAGGTGAGCTTGCAAAGGTTGCATTCAAAGACGAACTAATACCTAAATTTTGTCCATGCATATGTAGTGGATAGTAATAGCTTATGTTAGGGCTAGGTGTCCTTTGCAAAGAAGGCAATATAGTATAATATATACTAAGATAGATAAAAAGATACCTTAGTTACTTACCGGGAATGAGTGATATGGGGCATGAACCATGAGTTTGGCAAGTATCAGGGTATCATTTTACCTGATGACACGAGGAAGTTACTTTTCGAAGACTTGAACCTTTCTTCGACCGACTTGATTGGAAATTGCTTTTACAGGACCTAAACTATTCTTCAATCGACTGTTAGAGCAATAAGTTGTTTATTTAGGACTCAAACCTTTCTTCAGTCGCCTTGACGGGAAATTTCATTTCCAGGACCCGAACCTTTCTTCGATCACCTGTCAGAGCAATAATTTGTTTACTTAACTTCGGGCTACGGAAGCACGTTAGGTCGATGAAGATGGACCCCGAGCTATGGAAGCATGTCAGGTCGATGTAGGGGGACTCCAGGCTATCAAAGCATGCCGAGTTAGTGAAAGGGAGACTACGAGCTTCAAAAGCACACTGGGTTAATGAAGGGGGACTCTGAGCTATGGCAGCACGCCGAATCAATGTAGGAGGACATCGGGTTATGGAAGCACATCGTGTCGATAAAGGGATTCTGGACTACAAAAGCACACCGTGTCGATGAATAGTGACTCCGGGTTATGGAAGCATGCTGTGTCAAGATAGGGGACTCTAATCTACGGAAGCACACCAGGTTGAGGAAGGGACTCCAGGCTACAGAAGCACGCCGAGTCGATGTAAAGGAACATCAGGCTACGAAAGCACGCCAAATCGATGAAATGGGGCTCCAGGCTACGTTGGGGCTCAGGCTACAGAAGCACGCCGAGTCGATGTAGGGGGACTTCGGGCTACATAAGCACGCCGATTCAAGGTAGGAAAACATCAGGCTACGGAAGCACGCCACGTCGATGCAGGTGAACTCCAGGCTACAAAAGCATACTTGGTCAATGTAGGAGGACTCCGGGTTACAAAAGCACGTCGGGTCGATGTAAATGGACTTCGGGTTATGTAAGCACATTGAGTTGATGTAAGGGGACTCCGAGCTACGGAAGCACGCCATGTCGTTTCCCTAGTGATATTTCCTGAAAAATATCTTGAAAGATACCTAGACATTCGTAGGCATCGAAAGAGTACTTGTGACTACTCACTTCCAACACTTGGGAAGGTCTCTCACCTTCTGGTAAAGAGAACTTGGCAATAACTAGGACGAACTCGAGATATCTGTGAAGTCTTTCACCTCTAGGGAGAAAGAAGTTGTGATATCAAGGATGCACCTTGGATATTCGTGAAAATATCCTATCTCTTTAAACATTTGTGAAGGTTTCCTACCTTCTGGTAAATGAAATATTGATGATGTACCTCGAATATTCGTAAAGGTCTATCACCTCCTGACAATTGATGAAGGTCTTCCACCTCCTAGTAATGAAGGTCTCCTACCTCCTGGTATATGGAATATCGAGGACGCATCTCAGATAATCACGAAAGTCTCTCACCTCTTGGTAATTGGTGAAGGTCTCCCACCTCCTGGTAACATGAATTTTGAATGTAGCACAAGGCTTACCTGGATAACCACAAGCACTCAAAAGGGTTGAAACACCTAGGTAGCTGCAAGTACATAAAGCATTGGAATACCTAAACAGCTACTAGTATTCAATGATACAATTTGAGGACAACTCAGACAAGTAGAGTGTAATGAAAATGGAGTACTTGGACAGTGCAGGTACTTGAAGACAATAGGATACTTGAGCAGTCACCAGTATCCATACTCTGAGGACAACTCAAACAAGTCAAGTGTCAATAAGAGAGAGTACCTAAACAATGTCAGTTACTCAAAGACAATGGGATACCTGAACAGTCACAAGTATTTATATCCTGAGGACAATTCGAACAAGTCGAGTGTCGATAAGAGAGAATACCCAGACTATGGCAGGTATGGCAGGTATACAAGGATAATGGGATACTTGGACAATCGCAAGTATCCATACTTCAGGACAACTTGAACAAGTCGAGCATCGATAAGGGGGTACTTAGACTGTGACAGTCTGATTTTCTACTTCTGTTTTCAATTGGATAAATTGGGCTTTTCATCGACGTGCCTATAATGCTATTCTCTAAGCTAATCACTTGTGAGATAACTAGACTAGTTAGGGAAGTCATTAAGGAATTTTAATGCAACAGGCTTGAGTATTCGACTAGGAATCGACTGCTCAACCGTGTTAGTCTGCAAAGATCATTTCAGCACAGTCGAAAATCTATCAGAGACCAGAAATAGGTCGATTCGATAGAGATATATAATTAGGCATTGGTGATTCCATCTAATTACAAAATTCTCATCGATCGGCACTAAACCGATTTTTGTGTTGTTTTGGTACCATGTGCTTGTAATTGAAACCTAGAGATTTTCACGACAACCGAGAGTCATCAATGAGTCGAAGATGCATGTTGTGGTTCGATAATAATCAACCACGAGTCCATTGCACCGAAAATTCCCAAAAACTACCCGACGGTTTAGGTTGCGTTAAAGTCACGTATGACTGAAGTTAACCGAGGAAATGATGCCGATTTCAGAAATTGAGAACTTTAAGGTGTCACAATTAATTTTAGGAATGTTGTTACATCTTTCCAAGAATTGTTGACAACGGGAATTATTTGAGAAAAATACAAGAGCAGCAAATTTAAAAGAACAAAGGAAATGCCACTTATCAAATAGGATTTTAGGACCTTCAATGTGGAACAATTAGAGAGGATTTATAAGTGACTACTTGAGGACTTGACCCTATTAACTTAAGTGTTAATTTGGTAAATAGGAAATGAGGAAAAGTCTCAACAAGAAAGGAAAATTCGTAAGAAGGCATGCCCCCATGAATTTCACTTCAATCTTCATTTCATTTGGTGGAGATAATCATAGGAAAGGTTGTGGGGTTATATGATAGTGATGGGTGAGCAAAAATTCCATGGAAAAATAGGCCAAAAGCATATGGAAATTGCAGTGGCAGTTTCCAAGCATTTTCCCCCTCAATTTCCCCTCCTCTACTTTATTGTTTCTCCCTTCTCTTTCCCCCTTCCTCCTCTCGACAACTTCGCTCCCTTCTTCTTTTCTTTTTCTCTCCCTTCTCTCTTTCTCTTCTCCCCCTCACGCATTCTCCCTTCTACCGTTGCACCCCCATCCTTCTTTCATCTCCATTTGTTTGCTTTCATTTTCTATAGCTTCATCATCCACTCGGCTCACCATCATCCTCACCGTTGCACGCCATCCACTCAAGCTGAGCACCCTTGGCTTTGAGCTCAGCTTCGACAATCTGTCACCGGGAGTTCTTCAATACACAAATTGAGTAAGTTGTCTCCTAACTCTTGATTAGGGGCTGAGTACATAAATTAGGGGTTTCTATGTAGATGAAAGATGTAGATGACGTTATATATGGATGGATGTTGGTTAGAGATGTTAGGTTAGCCATAGAAAAGCTTGGTTGTGGTTTAGAAGGCAAGACAACCACCATGGATGAAGATTCGACCAAGCACAGAAGCTGGTTCTTGAAACAGTTTCCTGGATGTGTGTGTTTTGCTAATTCTTTAGACAACTTTTTGTTGCGATTTTGAAGAAATTTCCTTCTAAATAAATGTTTTAGACATCCTAAATAATAACATATATTTTTCTCGGAATTTTTAGAATTTAAAAAGATGACGATTTTCATGACGTCATCCTTGAAACAGTAATTCGGACAGTTCTGTAAACCGTGACCTGTTATGATTCTGAGGGCTGTTACTGACCTTTAGAGGTCGAATTTTCAATCAGTTTTTTCATGAAAGTTGTCCGTTACAACTTCTAGTTTAACATAATCGAATTTCAAATCAAACGGACCAGATTTCAACCCAAAACGGAACTGATTTCGATGAGTTAGGCTCTCTGGAACTGGACCCGATTTTTGTGCTGGATTGAGTGAATTACTGGGCCGAATCCAGAAGGATCTGGGCCTCAGTGTCTTCACGAAAAATGTTCGTTTACATGTCCTTTATCACATATTCGAATTTTGGAATTTTCTGAGCCCAATTGGTTGGGTTTTGGGATTTAAGTTTGGAGATGCGCGCAGGCCCAGTTTCTGCCCGTTTCGGACCAATGTTAGTTTGGGTTGGTTCTTGATGTTTTACTTGTTTTAATTAGTGTTTTAATGGCTTATGGCTTTAATTTATTAGTTACTTAATTCTGGAATTACTGCTCACAAAATACTGTTCATGAGTTACTGTTCACGCGACACTGTTCACGAAACACTATTCACGCGCACTATTCACTCGAGAATGAAAAGCGGTCTAATTTCATGTGTATTGATTTTATGAAGTGAATGGATGTGCCAATGCATGGGCATTCGCATGAATTGGGTGATGTTTTGTGCAATTGTATGGTGATTGAAAACTGTTGGTATTTAATTAGGAAATACCGGGTGTCAGGTTCTAGACACCGAAAGTGTTTTTAAATACTATATCAAACTATGGGATTTTAAAAGAGACGACACAAATTTGCTGGTTCGATCTAACCGTGTCCCCACACACAATTATTTTATCATGCATTTCTAATATGAAGAAAATAGGCCGAGATCACCATTTTAATTGAGGTATTTGAGTGCAACGCACGGTATCCTGGGCCGAAATTGAATGAATGCATGAATGATATGAGATGCCGTCACGAGCCTTTAGGGCCGGGCGATGCTCTTTCGGGAATGCCCCACGTCAACGGATGCCGGTCGCAGTGAATCTTTGGGCCCCACGTGCTCCTTCTTTGGGAATGCCCCCACGTCAACGGATGCCGGTCGTAGTGAATCTTTGGGCCGATGCTCCTTCAGGAATGCCCCACGTCAACGGATGCCGGTCGCAGTGGAGGCTAGACCGATGCTCCCATATGGAATGCCATCTAGATGTAGACGTTGCCGCGCTCGACGGTGCAAGGCGATGCCCGGTTATGCCGGAAGACTGTTATCTGTAGGGTTGGCCATAACCAATTAATGGAAATTGTGAAAGGCATGAACGATCGAAGATTGAGGGACCTAATTAAGAGACGGAACCTTATGGTGCGGTATGGGACGTATCATCACAGTTTAGTCTACTAATTGGGGCCCGGATGATTGCATTAATATGTACATTCCTAAGCATTCATTTGTGAGAATCGTGGCATCTTTCGTTCTGGTCATGCATGAGTTGAGCACACTGTTTATGGCATGCACGCATGAAACGATAACGCATTCCACACATGCTTCTGTTGTGATGAGAACAAAGCCTTGAGGGGTGACCCGACTGGGATGGCTGTTCGTCCGCGCCAGTACGGGGCCCAAAGAGGACAATACTACGCTAGGATGAGGGATGGCGGTGCGTCCGCGCCTCTACCCTAGACAATGCGTTCGTGTGGTAATGACCAGGTGAGATCGCTTGTAACGCGATTCGTATGTGATAAGGTGATTGATCGAGCGAGACGATGCCTGGTCATGTCGAAAGGCTGTTATCTGTGCATTGAAATCATTTGTGACACATGAATGGGTGAAAGCGAGGGACTTAATTAGGAGACGGAACTATGTGGTGCGGTATGGGACGTGCCATAATAGTTTAGTCTGGTAATTGGAGGCCCGTGTAATTATGTTGGCATTTATGTCCTTACATATGTACGTGTTAAAGTATTTTGATGATATATGATCTCGATATCTTATGTATGATTTGATTGACACTAACATGCAGAAAAGTACCGGTATTAAGAAAGTGTGAGAAAGGTGATTAGATTGCATGTTGAGTGTACCCTTCTCCTAATCTGGATTTAGGGGATTAACTTGCTGAGATGTGATCTCACCCCTTAGTGGGCTAACATTTTCCAGTGTGAAGAACCCGGAGCTTGAAGCGGAAGGGTCAGGAGCTAGGTGGCTTAGTAGTCCTTTGTGAGATAGACATTCTATATAAGCTTGAGGTGTTTATGAAAGTGTATTTGATTTGAAACTGGTTGTCTTACTTTTCTATCCCATGTTTGTTGTTGTCAGGGGATTAGTTAATTTACTTCCGCATGTGCAATAAAATGAAAAGGGTCGGCGACGAGTCATGGGAATGTCGCAAAAGTTTATAGACCACCGAGGGATGTGTGCGCGCTCGAGGTTCGGGGCGTGACATAGACTATAGCAGGTACGCAAAGATAATGGGATACCCGAACAGTAGCAAGTATCCAAACTCTGAAAACAACTCAAATAGGTCGAGTGTCAATAAAACAAAGTACCCAAACAATGGCAAGTACTCAAGAGCAATGAAACATTTGGTCAGACACAAGGTTTTTGGAATAAGGGGTAGAGATATGCTTATCTAGAGATATCTCTAATATCTAAAAGTATGTCTCCTGTTAGACAACACACAATATGTGCACAGGATTGTACATGCTGTAAATTCATGAGTTTAAATGGGATTCATGCATGACAATTTTGTCAATTTTGCATCACCAAAGTTCCATTGTGAGAATTTTGAAAGACAATCTTCATTCAGAATGTGAACGTCTTGAACATGCCAAATGAGAGACTTTCAATCTGAAAGGATTTTCCACTCACTCTCATGGAAAAGGTTGTTTTATACTGACCATTAATACAAGATTTATAAGAATCACACCATCTCACTGTCATCATATTAGTAGGAGTCAAAGTATTCTCGCAAGCGGTACAACTTTATCAATTTAAGAGGTCTTTGGAGGGACCGTAATGTAGGTTTGGTCAATGGCTTATCAAAGGGGACCATAAGGTCAAGGCTTATGAAAGAAATGCAGCATAATCATCTCCGGGTTTATAAGTCAAGAAACTTGCAAAAAGAGATAGAGATAATCTTACTCATACTTCTTCAAGCGATGCTTATGAACATATGAAGTGCTACATTAATTGAAATGCCGTAGTCTAAAGAGACTTTCACAAAGGGACGCAACGTAAGCTCGGTTCATGTGTAAAAGGGTGAGAGTTGGTGATTGTCTTGGCATTGTCACATGTCTTTCAACTCACCGCTAGATATTATCTTCATGGAGGCTCCATTAATTGAACCACGACAACAGCTTTACTTGGGAGTACAATTGGCTAAAATTCACTTTTTTGTCTAAGGGCGTCAGCCTTGCTTTTTACTAGGCACACTGTTTTTTCATGCCCCTTATTTTTAGTCCAATTTTCTCAACTATGTATTGATCTTGCTTTTACCAAGCACACTGCTTTTTCTTGCCCTTAGTTTTTCATTTTTGTTGTTTGAAAAACTAGCCTAGGTAAGTTCAAGCAAAACACTGCTATTAGACTCTTGGGGTCTTTATCTTGAGTTCGTGCTCCGAATCATGCCGCTTGAATGGCAATAACTGCTGCTTTGCCTCAATGTGAGGGTGAAATTACAAACTTAATTGTGTTGTACGACGGATACAAGTGCATAAGGTAGAGAAAGAATCATTGTCCATCATTCTGGGGCACTTAAATTATGATGACTGTTCAATATGCAATAAAGACATCCAAAGATTGATGCAAGTGTGAGCAAGAAAATTTTTATCTTCTTTCTCGCCTTGTGATGCCGTCTCGCCTTTGATCTGCCCCAATTTGGGGTGGTTCTTGACAAGGGTATGAAAGAAACTTCACAAATGTATGAGGCTCAAATGGGGTAAGCAATGGATAATCTGTAGTGTTTAGGGTAGAGAAATAAAATGACCCTCATTACTTTGGTTATTGTACCACTTGCGAGAGAATCATTTTCCCTATAGACATGGAACCTCTTATACTCATCTCATAATTGTCTAAACAAGGAACTGTGTGTGGGATATAACTTGCCTTTCATCATTCTGATGCACCTCATTTGGCATGCTCGATCTTTCCCACATCATTCATTCAACCGTCTACTGAGATAACCCTCGATGGAATCAGTGACTTAGACAGACAAAATCTTCATGCAAAATCCGTTTGAAAAAGGCATAAAGTATGAGGGATTTTATACTCTTGAAACAAATAATTGATTTTACTCAAAAAATTTCATCAAAAGCATTTAACAAAATTGCCCCTGTCGATGTGTTAAATCTTGAACACAAAGGGGATTATTCAAAAAAATGAATACTCATGGATTGCCCCTATTTCAAAAGGGGAAATAACACACAAACAATTAATCGAAACTGATCTTTGATTCGATGGATGTGTTTGCTTTTGCATTTGCATACACGAAGATGTAAAAATAGATCAATAAGTAGTGCTAAAAGCAAAAATGCAAATTGAGGCCTGCAATATTCTTGGGATTTGCTTCGGCGATATTTGAGACACCATTTCACTTGGGAGAGTTTATCAAAGTTTGACATACCTCTCCTTGATTTGTCATCCATACCTATGGTGGTTAGGTGATCCTACAATGGATAAGAGGAAATGTGTCAATGTATGAATTTTTAGGAGTTGAAAAACTAGGAGCGATACAACATTTCCTTTCGTTGGTTTGCAAACGACTCATCAGTTTGTAAACAAGGGAATAGACCTGTCATCCTAAATCTTGAGGAGGGTGTGAAGTCCAGCACTTTTAGTTTCGTTAGGTCAAGTACCCTCCCGTTTTTGTAGAACCAAGAGAGGCAAAATATTTTTTATTAGTTTTTTTACACATGGCAGCATTGTTGCTGTTTCCGGGGATTGAACCCCGTTCATTCTTGGACCGCTTCATCCTCCATACCACCAGGCCAAGGCACTGGTAGTGTCCATGGGACGCTTCCTTTTTTATTTAATCATCCGGGTCTAGGACAACACGTCCTTTTCACACCAAGTTAGGTGAATTTGATATGGATTACTCTCATACACTTGCTTGGCTAGTATTGATTTGCTCAAATTATTCCATTGAGTTTGTTCCTTAAATCTCGATACTTTCGGTCAAATAGAGAAATTATGTCAAAGGCGAAGTTAGAGGAGAGAATATTGGAAACGAAACCAAATTACCCTTCCTCAAAGTTTGTATTCGATGAATTCTCAAAATGTCTAGAATGTTGGTGACAATCATTTTATCTTGTCATGATTCAGCGTCCCTTTTGATTGGCCTTTCTCATTATGGTCACCTATGTGCGGCCAATGGCCGTTGATCCATCTTCAACACCTTCCTTCTGTGGAATTTTTTTTTCTACCTTTGATCATATGAACATTAGCAACATTGGGCAAAGTATGTACTTCAGGCTTCCATAGAATCTAAGATGGATAGTCAAAACCTCTAGTTTTTTTGGCAACCGCTTCTCGAGAGAGTATGCATTTGGAACAAGAAGTGAGATTTCCATATTCTAAAGTCATCATCTGGAATAGAGGGCTAGAGATCACCTCGACTGTTTGGATTTTCTCGCTGTTGATAGTAGCCAACGAGTCTGTTCTCCATGCTTCCCAACTCACTAAAGTTGGACATCCCGTCAATGAAACTGCAATGCTTGGTCACTCGGGTACATTGTGCGAATGAGACACTGCTCAAACTTGAGACAGAGTCGTGCAGGTGCAACGTGGAGTGTACAAAGCTCCAAGGACCGCTTGCAAAATAGGGGATGCTAAGAGTATCATGTAGAAGGATTCCCAAGTTACCCTGCCTTAAGCTACCATGATATGCATACTTCGAGTTCAATCGTGTACCTATGCTTATTATAATCCATCTTTCGTCTCTTGTAAATAGAAGAGAGAGAATATCATTTTCAAAATTATGTTCATGGAACAAGATCTACATTTTTTGAAACGGGGTGATCTTTTCTGTTTGCTCATGTTTTCTTGAAAAAGTGCTTTAGAATCTAATGAGTCCACATGATATGCCATTTTCAAATGTCCCCTGTTATGCTAAGTCAAGGAGATGATATTCTGAGACATGAAGTAAGTAAGTCGGAAAAATAAACAAGGTCAAATTTGACATCTTGCTTCGAAAAAGTTTTCGGCAATGAAATGTTTTTTGGTTTTCAAAAAGATTCTTTTTTCTTGTGTGGAAGCATGAGGAAGTCCAGCCCTCAAAATTCTCCTTGGATGATATTTTTTTCTCATGGTTAGAAAGCATCACCAGGCTAGTTTGAAATCCCACCTCATGCTCTCAAAACAAAATATTAGGACTGTATATTCACTGAGTGAAAACAAATTAAATTATTAGAATGGAAAGTGCAACAGTAATATACTAGACATGATAGAAAACATGAGGTTATAAAAACAACCGAAACCCATGAAAATTCCTATGAGAGGGAGCATTTTGATGGTTGACAGTGTTGGCTCTAAAATTAAGTGCCTTTGAGTTCACCCCTAGCATATTTGAACTATTCGCATGAGATGACCACTTTATTGAAGTTATAGAAGCGCGATCTATGCAACCAAAAGCGATGCTTGCAGGATAAGACTTTTATGAATAGCTTTATCATTTCTTCCTCGGCCAGTTGAGGATTAGTTTGCATCACGAAAGCCTCCCACCTTTCTACATATGCTCTGAAATCCTCCATTAGTCTTCTTCTTATGTGAACCAAATCCTCACCGGGCAATTTAGTTCCAATCTTGCTTTGGTATTGATGCAGGAATACATAAGACAGCTCACTCCAATCCCTCATGAGGTAGATCCTTACCATGAAGAACCATTGCAATGCAAGCCCCGTGAGACTTTCTTGGAAGGCTTGAGTTACGAATGGCGTCCTGTTGTAGTGCCGACTCATTTCAACCTGGAAATATTACAAGTAGGTCATGAGACAAGTCGTGCCATTATATTTACGAAGATTAGGTATTTCCCATTTCTCTGGAAATTGTAATCTTATGGAGGAAAGATGGACCTACCATGTCTTTGTTAGGCGACTAGTCATCCCATTGCATCAATATTCCATTCATTACGATGATGAATTCTGCTACTTCAGGGAGGCTAGACTCTTCCGAGATCATTTCATTGCTTTTTTCCGAATTAAAATTTCCATTTGAGGATGAGGCATCTACGTCACCCTCATAGTCGAGTGACAAATTTAGTAGCCCATTGAGAGTTAAGCCTAAAAGGCGAGTGTTCCTCCTTCTAAAAGGCTTTAGATCTTGTGTGCGGGTGAGGGGTAGTTATTCGATGAACAACCGACCTCATCTGTATAACACTGGTAGCTCTCGGGATTGTACCACGGCGATGTTCGGAGCCTTGGTGTGGTAGCTCATTGGCTGTCAAACTTTGCCTATGTTCAATGGCATGTGTTGACTCGAATTGCTTAGGCTTTCTTTTCTTGATGCCTGGTCCTGACCTTTTGAGTAAACCCCTTCGTTTTGCCAACTTGAGTTTGTCAAGGGGACTAGGAGATGGCGGAGTTTAACTTCATAGATTAATGGGGGTCGGCATTCTTTGGACCCTAGCACTTGTGGTAAGCTTGGGAAGCTGCATTGTCATGCTCCGATTCTGAATAGGTTTTATAGTGTTGACCTCGTTCGTGGGCTCCTTGCCTTTTTTAGTAGGAAGATTTTCAGTAATAGGATACTGCTCGATAGTCCATTTATCATGCAAGGCTACATCGATATTTTCTCTAATCAATCCTCCTTCTGTTGGCTGCGAGTCAAACTGGGTGGTCGGGCTACTCCCCAACGCAGCATGTGTCATTGAGAACTTATTATCCTTTATCTCTGCGACTATCAATTCTTCATGAGGTAGGGTGATGTCGATGTCGATGTCGATGTCAATATTATATTCTTGGCGAAAAGCATCAGTCAATTCCCCCCAAGTCTTAAGGAGACTAATTGGCCTTATAATGTACCACCACAAGGTGGGGCCAGTCAAATTTGATTGGTATGATTGAATCATCATTTGGACCAGGTAGGCCTGCAAATAGGCTTATGGGCAAGAGGCATTGGTATACCCCTCACATTCAGGCACTTTGAGCTCTTCTAGAATTTTAATAGTGACATAGTTAGACAAATCAATGGGATCTTGACCTTGTAGCTGGCTCAGTTTCTTCATGATCCCTACAAAGTGTTTATCCTATTGGTCATCATTTGGCAAGTTCGCAGGTGTCATGAGTGTGTTTAGAGCAACTACGGGGTTGGTCTTGGCCTGAGTGGACTCCATTTGCTTGGAGAGTTATCGAAGGACAATGGACATCTGTCCTACGCCATCTTCAGTATTAGCAATGCAATTTTGTACATCACTCTGATCAGCCACTATTGCTTGAGGCCATTCGTGAGCAACGGGTGGTCGGCGATTCATAATTACCTAACATCATAAAAAAAAAAAAAAATGAATGAGAACGAGAGTAAGTAAAAATTTACCCATGGCAACGATCCAGCTGTTTCTATTTATCAAAAGAGGATTTCGTAGACAGCATATTTCTGACATCTAAACATGGAATAACATAACAAAATACTGGACATTAAACAAAAGTCGCTAAACAATGGGACTAAGACAAAACTTCCAAAATATTAACATTAGTGGGCACGTGGCCACTATTTTATATGTGACGGGGAGCCTTGGTCTTGTGAAGCTATTTGCTTTCTTGGACTGGCTCTAAGACATGTATCCAACTTATTCCCGAGCCCCTGCATATGCTCAATTTGCTCTTGCTAACTGATTTTGCTAGCTAGGTCAAGGACCAATGGTCACGGTCTTGTCGAGATACGATAGTTGTGGATGTAGGATTTAGAGGCATATTGGGCCTTTTCATATCCCTCAAGCCTTTCAAGTAAAACGATCCTTTCGCAATGGCACTTGCTCCATGTATCCTTGATAATGCAAATCTTGAATGCGTAATCACGGCTTTTATGGGTGAAAAAGAGTGGAGAGATCTTCATCTTGAGAAGTGGCGGGATCTCCTGAAGGGCTCCATATTGACGTGACACCCTATATGGGTAATAGAGAGTGACGCAAGTGAGGCCGAATAACGGGATTGGATTGCAACGTTTGTAAGCAAAGCGAGCTCTCATTTGGTGAAACCAATAGCACACCACAGGAATGCCTCAGAAGTGGGGTCCCTTAGAGAATCTATCTAGTTAAAACAGCTTTGATTAGGAATGTGTGGTCTTAGAACCACAAATCTTTGTAGTGGATTTTCAAAATCATTAATTTCAGACAATTGCATGAGGCATCCAAATTCACTTAGGTGAGAAAAAAATTAGACCTGTAAAATTTCCGGAGAGGCCCGCATGATTTTTGCCGCGTTTTCTTTAAAGCGATTAAGGGACATGGCATCTTTTTGATGGGGGAAAATAATGAACCCAAAAAAGGTTATGAGGAAAATCTTACTTTTTTGGCTCATCGATTGATTTTCAAAACAATCAACCAAAAACGGTAATGGGTAGGTATTATGGTTGGTTTCAAGAATTTGTCTCATAACATGAACTTTAGTTCTTGAAAGTCGCGCTAACCCACGCAGTAGGTCAATACCTATTGGTGGCCAGACAAGCTTACTCTCAAGAGGCATTCCAATAGTGATGTTGTATTCTTCTATAGTTGTGGTTAACTCAAACCTACCAAACATAAAAGTGGATGTCCTAAGGCACCAAAAATGTGATATTGCTTGTAGGACTTCGGGATGAATAGGAATTTGGAACAACAATAGAAGATGACCGATTTTGGCTTTCATACACTTTTGGGCAAATTGGTCCAATTGACCCCATCATCTAAAAAGCTTTGCTTTAGGGGTGGAAATAAACTGGATATCGTCTCTTCCCATCGCATATAAATTGGAACCTGAAAAATTGACCTAAATTGTCATGGGCCAATAAAGTAAAAAGACTGAGTAAAAAAAAGGTCTAGAAATCACTTTACTTTTAAAGAAAATAGAAGGCACATAGACATGCGCATGATACGTGCGGCTAGATGTCTAACTGAGAATGTTTAGAGAAATAAGAGGGTGTCTGCCCATCGCAATCTTGCCTTGGCATTATCCCATCTTAACCATGGCTCTACCTAAAGAAATTCGAGGAAAAGAAATGCAACATCTACATCGCAGTCTTGTGTTCAAGGCCGTATCTTTCTTAACACCGTCCTAAAATATCCTATAGCGGCCTAGGTCTGGCAGCTAGGTTGTGTGTGTCACATGTAGTGCTAAAACATTAAAACATGCATAGCAGCTTATAATCCCAAGCGGACTTGCCAAGCTGTTGCGACCTCATTTTTCGTGCGCCCACACGTAGGCACGTGCGGAGTCTAATGGCTCATTAAGTTTATTAGACTTAGCGCGGGCTCTCCCAAGCCCACCAATTCACGACTTATGATCCAAATTTTTAACATGTAAGTCAATTTCAAATAGGAGTCGCCACTATTCGATTTGGGGTGGCCCGATTAGAAATCCAAGTGAACTATTGGGAAAAATAATTTACTCCTACACAACCAAAGAAACTAGGATCGAGGACTTAATTACGCTAATTAAACACTAATACCATTTCGGTACCTAATCTTGTTTAAATATTAGATAAAGCATTTTATGCAACATTTTATGCCAATCACGAGTTTTAGGACTCAATTCCTAATCAGACTGAGGAAATATAAATCTATGCATCACAAGAGCGCAATTGGAATACAGGAAATAAGTCAATATTTGCTTCCAAAAAGATAAATACAATATCTTTTTTTTTTTTGGGGGGTTTTCAAGGGTTTTCTATGCATTTACTAAAATAAAAATAAAAAAACCTAATCAAAAACCACACATTTTTGGTCTTTTTCTATTTTTGGAAATTTAAAAAAAAAAAAATCTGATTTTTCTGATTTTTTGGAAAATATTTCTAATTTTTCTCATTTTTTAATTTTTTTAGTATTATATTTTTTATTAAAATAATAATATATTATAAAAACGACCTTGGTCGGAGTCCCGTGTTGGGACCGACCCAATTGGCTAAAGCCAGTGTCCCGGAATGGGCCTAAAGTGTGGGCCGGCCTAGAATCCTCTTTTTTTCAAAAAAAAAAAAAAAACAATCCAAGCCCATTTTACACAAAATTGGGCTCTCTTTTTAATTAAAAGAAAATGCCCTACCTAAGTTTTAAGTCAATCTAAACCCGGCCCATACATATGGCCCAAATCTGCCAAAATCCTACCCGATTGGATGCTCGCATCCAACTTGGTTCGCGGCCGTCGACCCAAATTTCTCCCTTGTCTCTCTCTTCCTCTCACCTGATGGAGACAACCATAGCGTGCGACAGCGACTGGCTTGAAAATTTTGGATGCAGAGACACGGCAAGCAGCTTAGCAGGCTGATGTTCCTCGGCCTCCGCTGTGGGCATGCTCAGGCTGAGACACGAGAAACGTAGGGACCGTGACAGATCGGCGAAGCGACGAGCGTCAAGCTAACAAGCACAAGACAAGGGGTCACCGGGGCGATAGTAGGTGAAGCCGCAGCGACGACTCGTCACTGGGACGAGTCTCGCGTCTCTCCTGCAAACTCAAGTCTCTCTCTCCACCATGGTTTCTCTCTCCCAGACCTACTTCTCTCAGATCTCCTTCCCCTTTTCCTTTCCCCTTCAAATCTCATATTTGCTCACTCTTAAACCTCCCCAAATGTCTCGCAAGGGAAGTCGTCGAGCTCACTCCTCCAATCTCTCTCTCTCTCTCTCTCTCTCTCTCTCTCTCTCTCTCTCTCTCTCTCTCTCTCTCTCCGTGTGTGCACTCCTGGCCTCCACCCAACCCCCCCCCTTGATGCCCTATTTATAAGCGAGGAAGCTGGTCGACAAAGGTGCTCGAACTGCCAGTCCTTGGCGCTCCAAGCGGCCTCCCCTAACCAAATCGGCATCCCACCAGTCGAGGCGGCTCTAGCTAGACCTTCTCCTCTACCGCATTGAAGATGCACCCCCTCCGTCTACGCCACTCCACGTGCATCACCGTTCTCCTCTTTTGTCCGGCCTTGCACACATCCCGGCCTCCTTTACGTGTGTGTTGTAGAGGCAAGGAGGAAGAAGACAAGGAGGAGGGGGCCAGGCCAAGGAAAAAAAAAGGTGGGAATGGGCCTTCAACCCGCATGGGTGAAAAAAGAAGAAGAAGGGGAGCTGCGGGCCCCTTTTTTTATTATATAATTCTAGTTGTCACGCCCCGAACCCCGAGACACGTGAACATCCCACCATGGTCATACAAATGCGACATTCCCAGGTAGTGTCGCCGACCCAATTAATTCATTATGCGCATGCGGAACATATTATATAAAAAAAAAACCCTGACAATGAAATACGGGATAGAAAAGCAGGAAGCAAAACCCCAACATAACACTTTCAAAATATTCAACAGAATTACAAACAAAGACCTACAGCCAAAAGTCTACGAAAGACCGGCTCTTAAAAAGGAACTGTCCTACGACCTACAAGTCAAACATGTTCTCCAATCCTTATGACTTCACCTCTGCAACTCCTCAGAGCCAACCAAAACTATCTAGCCGCTCCATCCACCAGGGACCTGAAATTGTTGTCCCCAAACCGGGATGAGACAATGTCTCAGCAAGTTCAACCCCCTAAACCCCTATTAGAAAGAAAATACACTCCGGTGGCCTAGCCACATCACACGAAGACTTACCTCGTCTTAATTCCTTCTGCGAGGTTAGCACAATTTATATCTCACAAACTCGAGGTAATAATAAGAATTCAAACAATTGGAACGCCAACACTTTCATAGAAATCATAAATGCACTCAACACGCATTCCAATTATTATTCACTGCCACCCAAGGGCATAGCCTACTCGCAATTCAGCTATCTTCTGACATTAATGCCAGGCATCGCCTCCCCCCGTGGAGCGCGGCTTCGTCACTACGTCGACGGCATTCCCGAAGGAGCATGGATCCAGTTGGCCTAGCCTCTACTGCGATCCGAATCACGTCACTACACGACGGCAATCCACAAAGAATACGAGATCCGGTCGGCTTAGCCCTACTTTGCGACCCGAGTCTATCAACCAGCACACAACAAATCATTATTGACTTCCGGACATTCCACATTTCACTCACATACTTCAATTTCAATAGTAAACCATAACAATCAAATTGCTTTGCATCAAAACCCAACACTTAGATTTTTATGGCTAAAAGCCCTATTAATCACAATCAACACTCAATTTGCCACATCCATTCATCAAATTCAAATTCTAAATGCACAGCATCGATCAGCACAAAATTCTAAGCAATTGAGGCCAAAAATAATTTTTCGAGTTTTTTTTTTTTTTTTTTTTAATTGTAAATATAGCCGACCTTCAATTTTGCCACTTCCGTTCATCAAATTCAAATTCTAAGAGCACAGCGACGATCGGCCCGAAATTCTAAGCAATTTGAGACAAAAATAATTTTTCGAGTTTTTTTTTATAAATAATATTTTAATGATTTTCGGAATATAATATATATTATTAAATTCCAGAATTTCGAAACAATTAAATAAATCAAAAATAAAACACATTATGTCACATCAAGGCTTATATTAAAAATAAACCTTCTTAACTTTAAACTAAACACCATTTAACTTAATTAAAAACACTGATCTAATCCACAATCAAATAAACTAATCAACCCACATAAACTCACTTAACTTAGACTAAGCACACTTAGGGCATCATTAACCGTCTAATCAAGATTTAGTGAGCTAAACTCACCGGATTAGCGAGCCGAGCACGCCAAAACGACGGGGTCGACGCGAGGATCAACTTTCCTCAAGGGTCGAGCAACCGGGGCCGGGAAGTCGGCCAAAACGGGCCAAGAAGGGGCTGAGAAACCCATTTTTCTAGTTGCTGCCATGGTGACGATGGAGGGCTGCACGGTGGCGGTTCGGCCACAAAACCGGCGGAGGAAGGCGGCGGCGGGCATGGCGGCTGGCTGGCAGCAGCTCTGGCGGGCCTCCGGCGACCCCAACGACGACGATGACGGCTGGACGGGCGGACAACGGCTGGAGGCGAGCGGACGAGGGCGGCTCGCGTGGGCGAAGGGGCGAGCGGCGCACGCGCGGGCGTGCGCGGGCGAGCGGCGCCGGCGACGGCTGCGACGGCGAACGGCGAGGGGCGGCGTCCGGCAGGCGGAGGGGGCGTGCGTGCGGCTGGTTCCGTTCAGCTCATTCCCTCTCCTCCTTTTCTCTCTCCTCCCCTCTTGGAGACAACCTTCCTTGATTCAAGGAAGAAGATGAGTCCTTTCTTCCCAAGAGCAAATCTCCACCCTACACTTGTCCCAATCTTAGCCACTCTTGCCCTACACCATGACATCACCAAGTGATGTCATATTCCACTAACCCAAACTCCCACAACCTTATTCCAATGGTTGCAATTTATTTTTCCGCCGTGGCATGGATTCTTGCACAACCTAATTCATTCAATTTCCTTCTAATTGAACCGAATTGAAGTCCATAAAATTAATCCAATGTTACCACACTTAAATTCACATAATCACTTGACCCACAAATAAATTTAGATCCCAAAAGCACGACCAAAAGCGAGCCTTCCAATTTCTCGAGCCAAATTAACCATACTTTGATTATTTTGCCGAAAAACTCGGTTTGTAAGAAAAATCCTCTGAAGATGAGTCGATGTTCCTAAAATGATTTGTGACATACCATGACTTCCAATTTCTAAATTCGATCTCAATTTCATGGTTAATTTCACTCTGGCACGATATTAGCGCGTCCTGATCTACCGGGTAGCTTTTAGAAATTTTCCTGCATTTGACCTGTGGTTGATCAATTCAAGACACAACTACATCTTTGACACATTGGCGACTCTCAGTTGTCGGGGTAATCTCAAGGTTTCAAACACGGACACAGGGTACCCAAACGACAGAAAAGCCGGCCCAGTGCCGATCGACAAGAATTGTGCGATCTAGTGGAATCACCCACACTCGATCACATGCCTCTATCGAGTCGACCTATTTCCGGTCTCTAATCGATCTTTAACTGTGCCGTAATGACCCTTGCAGATCAACTCGGTCGAAAGGTCGTTTCCTGGTCAAATTCTCGAGTCCAATGCATTAGAATTTCTTAATGGCTTCGCCCGATAGACTAGTTATCCCATGAGTGATCAGTTCAGGGAAAAGAACTATATGCGTGCAGATGAAATGCCCGTTTCAATTTATTGAAAATATAATTGGAAATTCGGGATGTCACACTAGTTATCTGAAATAAGGTAAGAAAAAAGAAAATAAGAAAATAAAATAAAATTTAATGGATGCAAATAAAAACTAAGACCTAGGTGATGCGAAAATCATTTTTGTTAGGGCCAAATTGGTCCCTAATTTTCTTATACAATTTAATTCAAAATACCTAGCCAAAATTTAGGTGTCAACGGGACTAAATTGGCAAAAGCACAGACATGAAATGGTTAAAAATGTGAACGACATAGGTGATATCTGAATACAAGTGTTAGTAACATATGAAGGCTACTAACTAGTTGTCAATAGATTGCAGGTTTCTTAATATGAGTCTCATCTATGTCGCCAAATTTGGCATTTGTCTCAATTGAAGTGGCAGCAACCTGCTATTACTACTTGTGAAAGAATAATAGTGTTGTACTTGGCTTGCAATGATTATAACCATATGAATCAAAAGCAACTTCCAAGCCTCAAAAATAATTAAGTTTCTCGAGGTCCTTCATTCCAAACCATAGGTCAAGATACCATGTGAGCGCTGCAATGCAAATGATCACACCACCGATAATGATCAGGTTGTCTACAGCATGATAAATCTACGAGATGTTTTCCAAACAAAGGAAGCATGATCAGAAGGACTAGACGTGAACTAAAGGCGCTCCACGACAAAACTAAACTTGGCATACCACGCATAAGGAACCTACCTAAGCCCATATGATACTCTATGTAAATGGCACACTTTGTTAGATGAATATGGGCCCAAGAGAATGCTCTACGTAGACTTTATTGAGAAGACTATAATTGAGAAATGCAGTTTTGGCATCCATTTAAAATAGGATCACTTGCTTAATAGATGCAACAGCAAAATACTCCAAATGGGGTAAGACATGCCACAAGAACAAAGGTCTAAACATAATTAATTCCATACTCAAGAGTGAAGCATTTTGGTACAAGTTGAGCTTTGTAGTGTTTCACGATGCCAATGGTCTTCATCTTGATGTTATATGCCCATTTGCAACCAACATCATTTTACAGGGGCAAATATGCTATGCATGACAAATGGCTAGAAATAGACATTGAACGAAACGTGATTGATAGACTTAGAAGTCGAAATTGAACTTGCGAATATAATTTTTAAAATCTACGTGGATCACTTTTTGGAAAATGAACTATTCAAATGATGCATTAAATGCAATTTTAGTACAGCCAGCGTCCTAACCACCTAATTCAAATCTAAAATTCAAGAGTCATTTAGATGGCATGGAACCATGCATTACTTTAAAAAAGTATTTCGGCAACATAACGGCATATTTTGAGACTAGTATATCATTCCAGCATTACAACAGGCTAAGTATATCTGATTTATATTTACTCAAGCAAGCAGCATAATGATGTTTTTATCAATTCCAAATGAACATTACGACCCCTAACATGTATTTCTAGTCGTGATTCATATCAAGGGGGTTGGGACTTATCTCGAAAGCGCGAGACATTATTAAGAAAGAATCCAAACGCGGCACATGGTTTTGGCGAGGGCATGGAACGTATACAATTTCAAGACCACTCGGTCATGGTTGGCCATGGACAGTAACTTTGTCACTTTCCGTGAGCACCCATGCCTCTCGCCTCGCAGTCCCCTCATCGGTTACTCCACCTCGTTTCCCGATTTCCTTCCTCCCCAACCACATGACCCACGCACGCTCCCTTGGACTTCTGGTGTGACTCCAAGGCAGGTTCCATTTCGTGACCCCCCCCAAACCCTCTATATTTATATCTCCCTCGCTTCTAATTCCCAATGCACCATCTTCCTACTCTCTATCTTAATCGCACTCGCTCAATGACTATGACGAGGAAGGGACCTTTTCCTCTTGTCACCTCGCTTCTCGTGATGGCGCTCATCCTTTCGAGCCAACTGGCGCCGAGAGCGGAGGCCATGTGCGACGCTACCCAGCTCCTTCCCTGCTGGCCTTGTTTCAGTTCCCCATACCCGCCGCCAACGGCTGAGTGCTGCGGTGGGCTGAAAGAGCAGCAGCCGTGCCTCTGCGACTTCATGAAGCGCTACAGACAGTACGTGGATCCTAACAGGGCCAGGGTAGTCTTGGAGATCTGTCAAATTCCCTACCCTCGCTGTTAATTGGACAGGCCCAAAGAAAGAAGGAATGCTCCAACGTAGCACGGGAGTAATGACAATGGGATTGCCTTTGGGTGAAGAATGAGTGATTGTAATCAGACATTTGGATATGAATAAGATATATGTGCTACAACTTGGTGCTTAGCTTGCGTAATTTTGTGTGCATGAGAACTTTGACGTCGATGCTTACGCTGAATTGGGCAAAACATGGCTGAGAAATTGTAAGATGCTCGTCGAGCCGCACTGACCGTCCGCCCAAATGATTATGGAGCATTAAGTTTGTTATGAGATTGATGGGCGATCTGCGATAAATAAGTGGCAAATAAGGAAAATCCAACCCTAAGATGTGATTTGACCGGTGTGATATACATTCATAGGGAAGAGTAAGTAGCAGCATTAAGAAAAGTGAAATCCACAGGGAAAGGCCATTTTGTGCCTTTCAAACCAACCTCCAAGTACGTCCAAAGCTCAGTCAATGTTTTTCAGAGTCTCTAGTATTGTTTCCTCACAGAAACTCATAATAAAGTGAACCCTAAAATACTGTCAAAAGCTCTGAAGTAGGTAACACAGCAAAACCCTCGAAAATGCACCAAGCGCTGGAAACCCAAGAAAATGACGCCTTTAGGCGCTCGTTTTGCTGGCCGCCTGGCCATACCAGACCAAGACTCTGTGCTCACAGGGGATTCGACGGCATGGTCGAGCACCAGATGATTGATTGCCACAGTTGTTAGACGCAAATTGCGCAACCCCAAGATCTCCATAACCAGAACAAGAACATGTATAATTGAGTAGAAATATTAACGCACCTGTTTTGGGATTCATCATACATAAAGCGGAAGTAGAAAAAAAGATTTCCCACATATCAAGGGGATCCACGCATCAAGTCCTTCTCCTCTATTGCCCTCCGTATCACTGGCTCAATGAGACAGCCCCCCTCACGTTTAGCATTAGGTAAACGCCCCTTAGGTGAGGATACATGTGAGAATTCAGGTTAGAGGAGAGAGTTGAGCACTATTTATAGAGTTTCCAGCTAGACTCCCTCATTATGGGCCAAGCTCAACTCGGCCCACACTAGCCAGCCCATATTAGACTAATTAAGAAACCTTCTATCTCACCTTAGACCAATCCCCATAAAACGGTAAATGTTAAACGGTAAATTACAATATCAATTAATGTAGTCCACATTAAGAAAACTCTTACATTCTCCCACTTGGACTATATTAATTGAAATCGTACTGTATGTGCACACATTGGTCTAGAGATAATTCTTAATAGTCAATCATATCCCATAAAGTCTTAAACACCGAATCATGGCGATAACTGCATGTATACACACAGAGCCTTCCATGGTCACGAGTGTTCTCAACTCTATTGATATGGATCCAATATGGTAGTGTGTCAAATGGATAACATCTCTCATAGAGAGATCTCATTTGTTAGTCACCATTCTCTTACCTTAAGCGTCACAAAAACTTGTGCCACTAGAGAATGTCCATTCTCTTACCTTAAGCGTCACAAAAAACTTGTGCCACTAAAGAATGCATTTATGGTTCCATGAACCCACATATGTCTTGTCTTTACGGTTAACCATTTTTATGTATAACAAGACATATGAACAAGGCTAATAACTGGATGCCCCTAGCCTTCACTCAAGGTTTATACAATACCTTGAGACTTTATCAATATGTATTCAACGTAATAACAACACATTCAAAAAAAAAAAACTTTATTGAATGCAAAAGTTGATACATATCAAACCGTTACAAAATGTAATGAACACAGATGAAACATTTATCAGAGTAAAGCCAAAATAGCTCCCACTAAACAACAACATCTCATGATGCTCCTAGGCCCATGCTAATGACATGTCGCTTTAAATACACATGGGTGTAAACCTTTAGTTAGTGGATCTACTACCATATCATCTATGGAAATATGTTATATTAAAATGTCACCTTTCTGTACCGTTTCCTTATGGTCAAAAGTTTTGACTACCATATATTTAGACCCCTTGAGACCTCTGTAGTAAATAAATAATACTACGGATTTGTTATCTCAATATAACCATATGGGTCTATCCATAAAATTAAAACGATTAACTCTTTCATGAGGTTCCGGAGCCTAATAGCCCAAGTAACAGCTTAAAAGAATGTTACTAACACTGCTTTCATAGTAGAAGATAATATAGAACTTTATTTACTGCACTTCCTACTAATATAAATATTTATCCTGTTATTGATCTCATGTCATCATAACAGCTAGCAAAGTTTACATCTAAATACCCTACTAGCTGTAAGAATTGAAGATATCCACATATTAATATATAATCTTTTATCTTCTTTAAGTACCTTAAAACCTTCTTGGCAGCAACACAGTGATCACGTCTTGGATTTGACCAATATCTGCCTAGAAGTCCCGTCACAAAGACGATATTTAGTCTAGCGCAAATTCGAGCATACATTATACTTTTAAGTGCACTGACACAAGGTACATCCTTTAATTAGATTTTCTCAATATCTAAATAAGGACAATGTGATAGACTCAGTCCATCACCCTTAACAACAGGAGCAATTCCTAGCTTGCAAAAATGTATATTGAATATTTCCAATATACAATCAGTAAATGTCCTCCGAGAAAATCTAATATAATATGACAAAAAACAATTCTTACAGACCTTAGTACAAAAGATATAAGATGTCTCAAGGTCACAACTTGTAAGCAAAATATCATGTACATAGAGTATGAGAAAAAATAAATAAATTTTCTCCCACTTGACCTTGCAAGTATATTGAATTACTTTGTTCTTAATTGAACAAAATAACAACACTATGAAACTTTAATAATATTGTCTGGAAACTTGCTTAAGACCATGAATTAAGACTTTTCAGTCTATACACAAGTTTACTTAAATCTGCTGCAAAATTCTCCAGTTGCACTTATATAGATTTTGTATATCTTTGGCATAACTCCATATAAGAATAAACTATTAATGCCACGTTCACTCTGAAAGAATTAGTAGTAAAGAAATAATTATTTATTTCTTCACTAACTATCCACCCCTCTTTCAGAGTAAAAATATTATTATCCTTTTTTTTATGACGTTTAATCACATACTTAATTAAGAACAAGAAACGACATTTATATAAGTTGCTAAAACAACCATGTAATGGATATTATAATCATGCTCTCATAAATAGACTATATAGTCTGATGGTATAACTAATTGTCTTTCCCTAACAAATCTCCTTAATAAAGCTGCAACCACTTCATTCTACACTTGAGAGGTTTAAAAAATTTCATTATAAACTATATCAAGAATAGTACCTTAAACCTCAACAAGTTTAGTCTATGGTACAAGAGATTCCATAATTATCTGTATAGGTAAAGATAAAAACACAGTAACCCCCATCATACTATTATCTTTAATAGTCTGAGAGCAGCTATCCTCTATAATTACGTCGATCTTGAGAAACTTTAGAGTATGTGATTCCATAATTCTAGTATCTTCTTTGGGGTCATAAGATTAATACCCCTTTAACAATCTAGATAAGATACAAAATAATATCGAGTGGATCTAAATTCCAACGTACTTAAATTGGATTAGATAACCTCACTCCTACATGATACCTCTAAATGTAATATGATTCAATCAATTTACGTCCAGTCTATAACTCAAAAGAAGTTTATGAAACAACTTTGATAAGAAATACGTTTTGTATGTGAAAAAATTGCTTTCAAAATATCAACCCACAGCCTTTTGGCAAATCTTTTTGTCAAGATTTTCAGGCATAATAATTAAATTACCACCCCAGAATTTACCAAGTATTTGACAAATGACCCTTTAAGCAATTCAGTATTGTCATACTTGCCAAAATACTTACCGCTACTATTAGGCCTAACAACCTTTTAATCATATACGAGATATATATGTCATTAGGACTTAAATACAATCTTTGCAGATATGTCCTAATTTCAATATCATACAAGACATAATTTCAAGCAACTAAGGCTTTCATCATCTTATAGCAGTGCAATCCGCAGGCAAACCTCTTTTTAAGTGTTCCAGAATGGAACGCTTCATGAACAGTAAGCAAATTTTATTGCATTCTCAAGCAACAAGTCATATGTCTACAACTTAAAATTTGAAGTAGTAAAAACCTCAATAACAATGGAGTTATTAATTACAGAAAATGTGACTGAAAAACAAGTAATGTATATAATTAGCATCATGTGAGCACTGTGTAACTTGACATACAAGTACACATCCAGAGAGTTACATACATAATCATATAATCACCTTTGGGCAGAATACATGACATGCAGTTATACACTCCCCACATGATAGCGGTTATGAGAATATATTCCAATTCTTCGTGAATTCATCACCTTTGGGCATATAAATCACTAGAATCAGTCACTCCTCCACCATACCATCATGTATCCCTCCATGAACTAATACACAATCACCTCCTTTGGGAGTATGACTACACATTAGACCAAGAGACATCCCAATCAATATACGAGACCGAAATTTCTCAAACCCAATCAAGCATGCCACTTTGGCGGTCACTACTCAATTGAATCCTTAAAATTCTCTCATACCAGGGATATAAATTTTACTCCTCACATACACCATATACATGTGATTTTAGCTTTAGTGATAGGGGCAGCATATCACCAAAATCAAATATTATGCTAATTACATTGCTTTGTTCATTAATAAAATCTTTATAATACAGATATATATAAATGATCTGAAAGATAGACTCCAATGAGATCACGGAACACAGTAACACAATAAACTTCACATAACATAGAAGAAAACATCTCTTGTGCACCCAAATAACATATTACTATAACAACATAAAGAAGATAGTTGATTTAGAGGATCTATCACAAGTTAACATCAATAGCAATACAAGATACCCCATATCGATAAGCCTGATAGCTAATCCACTATTGCTCATGAATTTCATAAGGCAAAACATGACTCCAAGGCCAACAGCTAATATAATAGCCAATTTTTTTTTTAAAGTAACAAAATTATCATTGTTATCAACCAATGGCCTATTAATTGAGTCAAACCAGAGAACCAAATATCTAAACTTTAACAGTAAATATTATTGCTCTGCGGAAATGTTGTCATACTCCTTATCCATAAAAAAATATTCAACTTGATAGACATTAACAAGTGACCAGATGAGTTTATGTACAATATGTAATAACTTAATTGACATGCATTACCCACATTCAGCAGATGTGTTAATCAGTACAATCAGTTTGGTCACGAGTTATTAAGACGTCCATCATTCAAAGATTACCAGTGTGTAAAGGAGTATGCTTAAACAACAAAAATTTTTATAATCAATACATAGCTCAATTACTATCCCATAATAGTTGTATCTCATTAAGCCAACTTCAATTCACAATAAAGTTTAATTTTTATTAATGAATCACACCATTATAATGTTTGTGTGATAGTATATCAATAACCCAACACTTGTATTTCGAAAATCACAGAAAAATACGCAAAATACACTAAAAATACACGTATTTAGGGTTCCGTATGTATTTTCATATCCATAAAATTATCAAACATGTAAAATAAATACACTACGATGTAGAGGATGAAGATACGAGTCCAACGCCGCCGACCACTTATATATATATATATATATACACACGCAAATACAAATCTTCACAAACCCCATTATCCTCGTCTCGAACAAATTCAACATTTACTAGTAACTGCGGGCAAACTCGCCATGGAAATAGAACAAAACCGCCGAGAGAAGAAAGTCGATTCCGAAATCAGAGATGGACGAGCAAAAGAGTGCACACGATGACCGACAGTTCCTAATTCAAACAACACGACGTGACGCAAAGAGTGGAGAAGAAAAACGAAGGTAACGCTAGAATGTAACTTAAAATTCTAGAACTTTTTCTATGTATAAACCCTAGAATTTCAAATTTAAAATTCTCATTCAATTCTCAACAAAATTATTCAAATTATATATGGTTGGAAAGATCTCGACATATAGAACAAAAACCCCATGGTTTCAGGATCAATCGAGCAAAAAATCTCGAAAATCACAAATTAAGGCAAAAAACTTATGCGTTCAAGTTCTAGGGTTATGGAGGCTTTGATACCACATGTTAGACGCAAATTGCGCAACCCCAAGATCTCCATAACCAGAACAAGAACATGCATAATTGAATAGAAAGATTAATGCACCTGTTTTAGGATTCATCATACATAAAGCGGAAGTAGAAAAAAAGATTTCCCACATATCAAGGGGATCCACGCATCAAGTCCTTCTCCTCTATTACCCTCCGTATCACTGGCTCAATGAGGCGGCCCCCCTCACGTTTAGCGTTAGGTAAACGCCCCTTAGGTGAGGATACATGTGAGAATTCAGGTTAGAGGAGAGACTTGAGCACTATTTATAGAGTTTCCAACTAGGCCCCCTCATTATGGGTCAGGCTCAACTCAGCCCACACTAGCCAGCCCATATTAGACTAATTAAGAAACCTTCTATCTCACCTTAAACCAATCCCCGTAAAACGGTAAACGTTAAACGGTAAATTACAATATCAATTAATGTAGTCCATATTAAGAAAACTCTTACAACAGTAGCTACCAGGCCATCCTCGGGCGTCAAGGATTGATTCTTCAAACGCTTGGTATCGAACTTGGACTTTTCCAAATCAATTTCCTTGCTCTGGTCTCAACTCACATCAGTTTGAACCGCGTCTTCATCAAAACATTAGTGTAGCACCTAGAAAATTCCAACCTTAGAGCTCAATCTGTAACGCCGAAGGATCCTACACTTCCCAATTTTAGGTTATGATAATCTAATAAAGCGATCAGATTCTTAAAATGTTCGTTTTAGACTCACCACCGATCTATCTTTCGTGGATCGATCAAAAAGCTTGATCTTTTTTATCCGAGGGAAGTCATATAACCACTAAAATGTGAAATGCATTGCAACTTTTTGTTTTGGGACAAAAACCACATACTCTCTCCAAAATGTATAGAAATCAAATTGGATTAAGCATGGTTTGAGGATCTGTTATTTGATTTTGAGTGTTACTAAATAAACGATTTCTTTTAAAAATAAAGAAAACCAAAAGATAAACTGCCATTTTCGCATGATAATCATGCAAAAAGCGGCAATTGGTATCTAACAAATCTTTCGTGAAATCATTGCCCTTTTTCAGCGTGAAATGAGAACCACTTATTAGAGAAATTATAACAATAACAAACAAAATAGAGACTAAGTATCGTCATAATAAAAACCAAAATGGTTAATGCAAAAATGTTAAACATCAGTGGGCTAATTAAGGGCTGGCGTTTTGTAGTACAAGAAAGGTGAGACGTTTATGTTGATCGACTCTTATCCAGTCGTCGTCGTCGTCATTATTATTCGTTTTTTTTGCCATAAAGATAATTCATTCACAATGGTTAAGTTCGAGTATGCATACTAAGTCGCACATAGGATCAAGTATAATTCACCTTTTGAACAAATTTTCTTTGGTAGAAAGTGCATTTTGATCCGAACCATAGCAACACTGGCTGAATATCACAGCTACATTCTAGCACTACTAATTTTCAGGAAAAAGTATTTAAAAAAAGCCATAAACATATTATATTGAAGCCAATTCAGTTCTAAACCTTTTAAATAGACCAATTTTAAACATTTTTTTTCACATTAGTACCATTTGAGTCTGTCGAGCTAATTTATATCGAAAATTACTGACATGAATATATGTTGTCCTATATGATACAGTTAGAGTTAACATTGACGCTTTTTTTCTTAATGAATCTTTAATCATTTCTTTCATTTTTTTGAATTTTATTAGTTTTTTCTTTTCTTTTTCCTTTCTTTTTTTTCTTTTCTTTCTCTTTTCCTTCTCTTTTTTTTTTTATTTATTATTTCACAGTAACCAGTGACGATCGCGAGAACTCATTAGCCACTAGAAAAGGATCACGCCCAAATGTAGGCGAGGCACAAGTGGCAGCGGACAAGGCTGCCTTGCACAAGTGGCAGCGAACAAGGCTGCCTTGCCCAAATTTGGGCAAGGCCGTGGCCACCTTCATCCACGATCGATGAGGCTAGCCCCGTCTATGGCCACTTGACCACATCATCGTTCGGAGCACATAGGACTCACAGATTTCCTCACGGCAGGCATGTCGAAAGGGAGGGATGAGTCGATCTCATTCTTGATCTTGATGAGGGCGTCAAGGACCATAGGACTGAACTCCTTGAGGTTGATCTGGTAGTCTTGGAGCTTCGACTTCGAGGGGTTGCTGGGGTTCCCCCGATATATCAAGAGCGTATTGAAATTGATGGACTTGGCCTTGAGCTCGACCTTTCAAGCCTGGGTCTCGCTTGCATGGTGGCAAGCTAGCAAGCTAGCAAGATACGAGCCACCAAGGATGTAGCCACCTTAGAGATTGGGATTGCTCACTTAAAGATACCAGTCAACATTGTTGCAGAGAGAGAGAGCAGTTGGTTACAAAGGTGGCTGAGGGCAAGACCGCCTCATCCAAATCTAGCAAAGGCCAGCCTTGCTGGCCATGGGAAAAGGTCGCCATGGCCTCGCCTTCGCCTAGTGGCTGACAAGCTCCAACAACCCTCATCGGCCACATTTTAAAAAAGAAAAAAAAAAGGAAAAGAACAAATTAATAAAAAAATTAAAAATTTCATAAAAATATAAAATTGCAAAAAAAATGTCTACGTTAGTGCTTGTCATGTCACGTAAAATGATCAACATCAATATTAGCAATTTCTAGCCTAAATCAAGAGAATGGACTCAATTGATATTAATATGACAAGATTTAGGACTAAATAAGTTCAATTGAAATATTTATGTTAAATTGCTATCAATAAAATAGGTTTAGAATTTATTTATTTTTTGTACTTTTCTCCTAATTTTTCCATCCATAAAAAATATCAAATCATTCGCAAATAATAAATGAGAGAGAGTGAGCAATGAACTATCCATCTTGAAACCTTTAGTGCTCCCATCTTCCATAGCTTTCTTCACGTGAGATAGTACATTAGATACCATGATAAACTAGTTAGGGGAAAGAGGGTCGCCTTATCTTATTCCTTGCAAGGGATGAAATGAGGGCATTAATTAGGTATTAAAGTTGACATTAAAAGTAGTTGTTGACACACACTAGATCATCAATTGACCCATTTAGCACGAAACATGTTTTAAGCATAGTAGCTTCCAAGAAATCCCATTTCACATGGTCATGGTCTTTCTTCACGTCTAGCTTAAAAACTGCTTGAAATCTCCTCTTCCTTTTATGAATCCTTTGTTAATGCAACACATCTTGAATAATCAAGATGATATCATGAATTTGCTATCCACTACCATATGCACCCTGTACAACAACAATCAATTTTGGCGACCAAGGTTTAATTGGTTTGCCAGTATTTTTTTTTTTTTTTTAAATATCTTATAGGCAAAGTTGCATAGGCAGATAGAACTAAAGTGTTCCACCTGTTTTAAACGTCCTCAAGGCTTGCTGCAGTTGACATATAATACCCACTGCTCCCATTTCCATGATTTTCTTCATTTCCATGATCTTAGTAACTTTTGCGCCGATTGTGCATCTTGCAAAAACTGTCCCTACACACACGAACCAATTAACTCAATAACTATTGCGACTCTCAATTCATACAAATCGAAGCACCTTCTCTTTACTTTAATTGAAGTTTTCATTAATACGGTAAGATTATGTAAGATTCAGGTCGAAGTTAGGCTGGATTAGCTCCAAGTCAAGTGGGAACTTAACATAACTTGACTTCTTACACTTGGCTCTGCTCCCTTAGATTATAAAATGCTTGGACCTTGCCTTAAAAACACAAGCGTACTCTTAAAGCACCTAATATTTTTTTAACGGTAGCAAAAATCGACCCGGATCAATTGATTCTAAATTTAAATAAGTTTTGAATTACCACCATAATGGCCAAAAATTCTAGTTAGTTCGAGCGATGGGATGGGACAAAAAATTTGTATTTGAAGTGGGTATTATTCCTATCAATAATTAAATCAAATTCAAGTAAAAGGCATGATCTTAATCTTATAGCATTTCCTTTTTGATAGCATAACACAATAGAATTGGATCTAGTGGACTTATCCACTAGACATATGTTTTCTTCCTTTTCCTACTAATTTCAAATTGACACCGAAAATTTTGTTCGATACTTCTTTTCCTTGCTGATTATCCAGCCAAAATATTTCCAAGTGATATAATAGGGAGGACAAAACTTAGAACAGAAAGGTTTAAAAGGAGGATTTGCTTTTCTTTTCCTAACAAGAAATGACCGATTATTCAGCCGAAAGATTTTTCAAAGTTATATAATAGATAGAGAGGATAATTTAAAAAAAAAAAAACGAAACTTTTATTTTCTGACAAGAAAGGAGAGAGTCCTCTTCGAGATAAATAAAGCCATCGAACCCCATCTCTCTTCGTCACATCACCCGTTCCCCCTCCGTCTTCCTCACTATCTCCATCGCCACCAAAATGTCTCTACTTCCATTCGAAACGAAAAGAACGTGTAATGAGCTAAGCTTGAGAGGATCCGGATCAAGCCCGACATGCACTTGAAATCTTATAATCTGAAATTACTCGAACCCAATGTGACTTAGAAACCGAATTTAATTGGATCGACACCGATTAGATGCTCTCACCCTTGCTTACCACACTTAATTTATTTATTATCCCATTTCCTTTCGAATCACAATGGCAGTAGAAAATTCAAGATAATTGACAATCAAAATTGTACTCTCTGAAAGCTCTCCTCTATCCCCGGGGTGACAGCTTTCCCAAAACCGTACCCAACCTTAAGCCCTAAATCCCCTTATCCCCACCTCATTGTACCACCGAAACCCCAAATACCCCTTGAACCCAATCACTGTTCCATCCCCTATTCTCATCCTTTCAATACAACCCATACTCCTGCAAAACAACTCCCATTCACAGCTACATTCCCAAATCTAATATTTATATCGTGGACTCCTAAAATTTGATTACCCTTTTTAGTCATTTACTGCATAGAAAAAATTTAGGGATTAACCCCAACCCCTAAACCAAATAATATTATTAAGTTACATGTAGTTTTTATGAGCATATCTCATTAATAAATAGGTTCAGAAATTGCGTGAAAATTGGACCGTCGGTGGATAGACTTAATTAGGCTTTAAACTTAATTGAATTATTTGCACTAAGCCCGTAAGGCAAAGAAAATTCAGGCAAGCCCATTGCACCAATGCATTGGCTGAAAAGAAAGGGGGTTCCGAGCTTTAATTATCTTTAATTAATTGGGTGCAATTTATTAAAGTTAAAAAGTTTTGAACTGAATTAGAATAAACCCGTGAGCACTGAGCCCTTCCCAAAAGGATTAAAGAGTTAGCGATAATTAGATTAGGGAATGAGGAACCCTAGCCTATTCTTTTAAATAGGTGTTTTAGGTTCACAATTGAAGGGGCTTCAGAAAATACACAACCATTACACATAGAGAGAGAGAGAGAGAGAGAGAGAGAGAGAGAGAGCTCTCACAGTCATGCCTCTTTTCCTCTCGCCTCTCACACCTTGCTCTTTCCCTTTCTTGCCTGAGTCATGTCCCTCTCAGTCAACTCTTAGACAGTGTCACCCTCTCTCACCTGAGTCGCATCCCTTTCACTCAAGCTCGACACCTCCCTCTCTTGGTCTGTTTTTTGCATCTCATCAAGGTAATATCCCATGCTCTATCTTCTGCCATTGCATTTCCCGTGTCTCGGCGTTCATTTTCACAAGACTTGTCAGATTCCAGCTAGGTGTGTGCGTGCTTTCGCTATCCTCGTCTATCGTTGTGCTAATTCCATAAACCTCTATGCTTTTGCTCGGCAATGGCCGTACTGTGAGGTGCTCTTTAAATTTGGGTTGCGAGCTTCATATGCATCTCTGAATTAGATTCCCATTGTATCGTGCTTGATAATCCCATTTCTAATTGAATCGTTCCATGTAGCTGAGTTTTAGCTTATCCTTCATTTTACTTAGTGGACTTCAATTTTAATTTCTATTTTTGGATCTTGTCAACCACGGAGGTAGGGATATTTTAAGTATGGGGTGATTTGTTTTTCTACTTAGAAAATAACTGCAGCCATAATTTGTTCTAGTTCTATCTTGCTATATTTTTTGACAGATGTAAATGAGGGACTTGAGCTGATTACCGAGTATGCAGTTTCTATTTTGCTTAATCTAAATACTCATTTTTTTTTTTTTTGTCAGAAAAAGGAAACTATATTAAGATAAAAACCCATTACAACGGCGGCTATTGCATCAGCACATATAATGTCAGTCAAGTAAAACGGTGGAAAAACAGCCCAGTTTTGAAAGGGACAGGCACGGTTGTGGGCCTTTGCAGTCTAGTCGGCAGCCACATTAGCCTCTCTTCTGCAATGGGAGAGTAAAAGATTAGGGAAACTGGAATATAGAGAGGTGGCTTCGAAGAACAAAGGGTGATCCTCCCATGGCGGCTTCCGTCGTCGATTCAACATCTCGACGAGGACTGAGCTATCCGATTCAACCAAAATCTGGGGTTGGTTTAAGCCTTGGTGTAGCAGGTACTGTAGGGTGAGAGTAAAGGCCTAGATCTCCGCTTGTAGGGCCGAGTTTGCAGCAAAGTGTCTTGAGAAACCATCGGTAAGTCTTCCGTGATGATCTCTACAAACACAAGCCATAGTACCTTCCTTGGTGCCTAGTTGATGTGATCCGTCTATATTGACCTTTAGGGTACCTAGATCTGGTGGCTTCCACAAGGCTCCCCTGTTCTGGAGCGACCTTCCTTTGCTAGTTAGAGAACGAGCCGCTAGCCAAGCAACATGGGTTCCAGCGAGCACTGCTTTAGCCACACGAAATGGTTGAAGCCCTTCATTTCTGAAGATGAATCCATTTCGAGCCCGCCAAATCTGCCAAAGCACAGTAGCTAGTGTCTCCAAGCCAGTTAATGAATTTTGCTTTTGAGCTTTCTCTATAATCCATTCGTCGATTCTATTAATATTGAGAGGTGAGATCTGAATATCAATTTGGGGATGAGACCAAACACATTTAGTCCATGGACATAGTAAGAACAAGTGTTCTAGGGTTTATGGTGCTTGCCGATTACATAGAAGACAACTCGGATTTGCAATGATATGTCTCTAGTATAAATTTGCTCTTGTAGCTAAAGCATTGTGACATAGCTACCATAGGAATGTTCGAACTTTTGGGGGGTATGCATTTTCCAGATTTTCTTCCATAGCCAGCTTGGATTCTGGTAAGATGTGGAAGCTGTATTTTCTATATGAGTTGTTGCTGAATCTATGAGTGTATGATAAGCAGTTTTGACAGTGAAATATCCATCTTTGGTAGCAATCCATATAATCTGATCCTTAACAAAATTGGGTCTTACTGGGATGGTAGTGATCTGATCTATTACCTGCGTGTCGAAGAGTCTATTAAGCAGATTGACATTCCAAGTGCTGTTGGTTTGGTCTCTAAGGTCAACCACCAGTTGAGGTTCTTCGCGAACTGTAGGTCCGCCTAGTATGCTGATAGGTAGCCACCTATCTCCTCAAATTTTGATTGATCGCCCGTCTCCAACAGACCAACGAATGTTGGGTAGGATAGCGTCTCTTCCGATAATAAGACTCTGCCAGCCCCAAGATGGGCAAGAGCCTTTTTTTTGCATTACAGAAGCTCGTTGAATGGAAGTAAAGTCCTTTAAAGACTTTACTCCATAAGGATAATGGTTGATGAAGTAAACGTCATGCTTGCTTGCCTAACATGGCTCTATTAAAATTCATCAGATCTCAAAATCCCAAACCACCATCCTCTTTTCTTCTTTTCAAAACTTCCCAACTTCGCCAATGAATACTTGATTTACACCTGTCATTCTGCCACCAAAACCTTGCAATTCTTTTCTCAATAGCTTTGCAAATAGACAAAGGTAACTTGAAAATAGACATGGCGTATTGTGGAATAGCTTGTACTACAGTTTTAAGAAGAATCTCCTTCCCATCTTTCGAAATGAGATTTTCTTTCCAACTTTCCAATTTGGAATGAACTCTCCCCATTATCCATGAAAACATGTCCCTTTTTTAACGCCCCCAATCAGATGGTATCCCCAAATATTTCCCAGACTTTTGCAAAATAGGTACTCTCAACTCCATTGCCATATTCTCATGTAATCTAGTAGGGCAAGCTTTACTGAAAAAGATGCCAGATTTATTTCTATTAACTTCTTGCCCTGTCGCTAAGTAGTACTGGTTTAATATATTCGCTAAGTTCTAACATTCACGAACAGTACCATCTAAAAAGAAAATGGCATCGTCTGCGAGAAACAGATGTGATAAAGTAGGACACCGCCTGTTGAGTTTAGTACCCTTTAGGTTTTCCATGTTGATGGCATTTTTGATAAGAAAAGATAAGAGATTAGCCATCAGGATGAAAAGATATTGGAATAGAGGATCACCCCGTCGAAGACCCCTGGTAGGATGGAAATACTGTAGATGTTCTCCATTGAATTTGACGCAAGATGATTGGGTTGTGATGCACTGCATAGCCCACTAGACCCACATGGAGTGAAATCCTAATTTGAGAAGATAAGCTTGTAGAAAATCTCATTCCACCCTGTCATACGCCTTCTTCATGTCCATTTTAAGAACAGCTTGAAAATGACGCTTCCTTTTTTTTTTATTTTAAGCTGGTGGAGAACTTCCTGGACTAGTAAAATATTGTCCTATATCTGCCTACCGCCCACAAAAGCGCACTATTCTTCTAAGATCAAATCTGGTAGGAGAGGTTTCAATCTATTGGCAATGACTTTGGAAATAATCTTGTAAGCATAATTGCACAGGCTGATAGGACAATATTGATCTAAACTTTCAAGGTGAGGAGTTTTAGGAATCAGTGAGGTAAGAGTTCTATTTAGATCAAAGGGCATAATTCTTGATATAAAAAAATTGATTACCGCTGTAAGAGGTCATCTTTAATGATGTCCTAGTGCGTTTGATAAAATAAACCATTTAAACCATCTAGCCCCGGTGCTTTGGTGGCTCCTAATTGAAAAGTAGCCTGATGCACCTCTTCGAGGGTTACCGTTGCTATTAAGACATCGTTCATCTCCTGCGTAACCACAGAAGGACACTAATCTAATATAGGTCCATAGTTGCGACTTCCCATTGTGGTATATAAGCGTGAAAAGAATGTTGTCATCATCACCTTTAATTGTGTAGAATTCCGCACCCAAATGTAGTTATCATCCTACAATATAGTAATTCTATTATGTTGATGTTGTTGGATAGTAGTGGCATGAAAGAAATTGGTATTCTTATCACCCCATTTCAGCCAATTGATCCTGGATCTCATTGCTCAATACTATTCTTCTCGATGCCACACTTTTTGTATCCCCTCCTTCAAAGCTGACGCCGCCAAGTTGTCATAAAATCTATGCGGTTGGTTTGTGAGCTGCTGCAATTGTTGTTGTAAATTTGCCACTTTGAGTCGATTATGTGAGAATTTGTTGCGACTCCACTTTGCTAGAGCACCCGAAACTGCCTTAATTTTACACGTAAAAGCTGCATTCTTCACCTATTCAAAAGTCCATGAAGAATTAATAATTTCGCGATAATCACTATCTTGGTTCCAATAAGCTTCAAACATAAAATACCGTTGTTTTTTCCCAATAGCAGCTTTGGTATTTAATAAGAGAGGGCTATGTTCAGTTGCTTGTGCTTCTTTTGACGTTTACACTCCACCAACACATCTCTTCTTTGAGTAGATTCTCAATCAATTCTTGTTATTGGCTCTAATCTACGTTTTGCTTGATTCAGGTAATCTATGTACACGTCAATAGAAGTGGACAAATCCAATAATGCGATGACTCAAACAATGGACTCACTAAAACTAAAACATGAAGGTGAAGAAGACCTCCAAGAGGCATCCGACACAAACAAGACATATCATACTTGTCCTTCTAGTAAACAAAAATTTGCAGTCTGACTTCATTTTTGCTGCCTTTGGAGCCCATTTCTTTCATTCTTTTTGCTTTCTTCATAGCCCAACCCTTGGTCCCTTTTACTTCTGTGGCGCACGCTCACGTCCATGAGCAGACGAGCAGTAACCGAAGGAATGCGGTGAGATTACTTGTGAGAGGTGAAATGAGCAAATCCAGGAAAGGTTCTAGAAGAAAAAGGTTCTATTTTTGGGGCGTTGGCTCACCGAAGAAGGGAGAGGGGAACGCTCGCAGAGGAGAGGATAGGGGCTGCTAAAGAGGGAGGAAAACAGGAGAGAACAAAAAAAGATCTTGAAAAGAAGACGAGATTTGTCCGAAGGTGAAGCAAAATCAGCCGAGTTCCTTTTGTTCCGGTCACCCTCAATTGGTCGAAGAATACAATTCGCGACCATCGGTCACCATATCTGTCCGCGGCCAAGTGAAAGCTTGCATCCCTTAAGCTCATTCCTCAGACAAAGAGGAAGGATACCACGCATCTTCTAAAGTCTCGACGGCGAATGTACGGCAACAACGACTCCATTCCCGATCAGGTAGGTTCCTCGCCCCAAGTGCTCTGCACTTGCCCTGTTTTTGGCCGAGAGGGAGATGTTAAGTTCGAGCGATGAAATCATGAGAGAATCCTGATAGAATAGGGCTAATTCGTCAAGGAATGACGTGATGTGATTGTCCATATATCTTTTCTAGATTAAGAATCATTTCAAAATTGGATTGGAAGCTAGCCTCAGTGCTACACATCACTTATTTGATAAAATGCCTAACAGAGGACCGAAAAGCAATTCATGTTTAAACTCGAGTCGATCCGTACGTGCTTTTGTATTTGTTGAATCATGTCTAATTTTCGTGTTTTCGGTATGTTTTCATGTGATTTCGTGGAACAACCAATTCATCATTGAGTCGGCCATATGTCCTACCCTCCGCGGGAAGCCTTTCCCTCGTCGCAAAGCCAGCAGTTCAAGGCCCGCCCTAGTTAGCTTATTTTGCCTCATTTTAGTATGTTCATGTTTCTTTGTTTGCTGGAATTGCTAGTATTAAAAGTACGGATTCGATGAGCCTTTTTTTATCGGAGTAGATGGCCAACGGTTTGACTATCACCAAAGTGGGCGGTCCTCAGTGATCGACACTGGTCGAAGTGGATGATAGGCGGATGGCGGTGGTTCGACGGCAGGGTGCCAATGACAACACAATTGGAAGATGGTGTTGCTAGTTTGGGGAAGAGGAGCTATCGTGAACGTAAGATTTTGTGGAACCACTACCAACTAACACTCCCCCTCACGCTTAATCTAATCTTTTGCCTAGTACTAAGCATGGAAATTTAATTGGGGAGGCAAATAGGGGCCTCGAAAATTCGAACTCAATACCTCCTAGCTCTGATACCATGTAAAATTTTGTGGGATCACTGTCAACTATTCTAAAAGCTTAAGCTGTTAGATGAAGGCGTGGTTTATTATTTAAATATTCTAACAGTAAAGAAGAAGACCAAGCGCATGGAGAACAAAAAGAAATCGAAAATAGAAAAAGAAGATAAAAAAATAAAAATTAGATAAAAAGGTTGGGTTGGGAGTTATGGACTGAATAGACTTGGACTGGGCCAGGTGGTGTTCATGGGCTAGGCCCAAATGGGCTAGTCGAATTTTAATGGAAGATGGGCTTAGAATATCACCGGCTCGGTTAAGAGATGAAAATTTGGGTTAAGGATTCATCGGGTGGGCCAGTCGAGCGAGAAAGACAGGTTGGGCCAAGAATCATAAAAAGGAAAATAGGTTGAATTGCGAGTGGGCTTGAAAACTTCAAGGGCCATTTTGGTCAATTTGGAATGGGCCTTATAATTGGTTCGGATTTTGACCCAACCTAAATTGATAACGTCCAGGTCAGCTGGTTGGGCCAGATCTCTTGACCCGGTCCAAATCCCTTTTCTTAATAATAAAAAAATTATTAAAAATTATTAAAATCATTAAAAATATCAAAAATATCAAAAATTCAGATAATAAAAAATTTAGGGCTTTTAGTTGAAACCCGAAATTAAATAAGTTTTTAGGGCTTTTACAATAGGGATTTTCGAGTGCTTCTTTTTAGAGTCAATATTAGGTTGTTTGTGTATTTACTTCAATTGCACTTGATTGCACACATTAAAATATCTTGCGTGTTACCTTTGTTTTTAGAATAGTAATGATGAAATCTAAAAGTCTTTGATAGGTTGCCTCAACATTAGTTAGCATTAATCAAATTTAGGTACCGAAAGGTAGAGCCGGCAAAATGGGTCATAACCGGCTCTAACTGAGAGAGAAGGAATGGAGTGGAACAATAAACTTCATACAGCATTAATAAAAAAACTGTCACTAAATAAGAACCTATTTTGGAACTGCACACAAACGTGCAAGACAGAACCGCACACAAACGTGCAAAAGACTTGTTCCACTTCCTAGAAAATAGCTAACAAACTAGCTGCCTGACAAATAAACTTGACTGAATAAAAAAAACAATAGAATATCAGCAGAATATCAGCAGCACACTGAGACACATCTCCAGCAACTTGGAGCAAGTATCCACCAAGAACGATGCCTTCATCACTGGTGAGGTGGCTTAGCCTCGTGGCCTTGATCTGGCTCCAGACCATCGCTGGGACGAACACCAACTTCCCGGCCTACTCGTCGCAGCTCAAGCAAGTCCTCTCCATCTCCCAGGTCCAGCTCAACAACCTCGTCTTCACCTCCGAGGCCGGCAAGCTCCTGGGGTGGTTCTCAGGCTTCGCCACGGCGCACCTCCCTCTCTAGGTCGTCCTCCTGGTCAGCGCGCTGCTCAGGCTCGTCGGGAATGGCATCCAGTACCACAGCACACTCCAAAGTTCTTGGTCCCGAAGAGCTCGGTCGTGGTTGCCACAGAGATGGACGTGATGGCCCCAGTGCAGACGCCGATGACGGCAGTGCTTACATAAAGTGCCCCCGTGGCGGGGCTGAGGAGCAGGAAGTAGGCGCCGACCATGGGTGCCATCAATGCTGCCATTGCTGCCGGTCTCGACACCACGTACTTCCTCCTGAAAGAAACAAAGAAAGCGTTCACTCTATGACTTAAACTTTTGGACCATGACTTAAATTCTTAGGACGCTTTGAGAACGTTGTCCCAACAGCTCGTGTCCGTTCAAACGTAGCAGACAATATGTTCAAAAAAAAAAAAACGTAGCAGACATTGATCCGCGCTCCAACATTGGAACAAAAGAGCCCACTTTTTTCACCTAAAAGTGGACGCACAAAATGCAGGAAAGCGATATAAATGGGACGAATTTCTTCGAGTAACGGAGATGTCTTGTCATCCGACGCAAGCGCAGACGTGAACACAGCTTCTTATAATCGACGATGCACTAAACAGATATCTTATATGCAAATGCATAGAAGTCTCCTATCTAGAACGTGCCTAACATCGTGTAGAGAGTCTGGAGACGGCGCTCCATTGTCAGTGTTTTGACTAGTTAGGGAATAAGGACAATTAATGCTGAAGACATTTACGTGCAAATACCCTGGCACCCATGGTCGGCGCCTACTTCCTGCTCCTCAGCCCCGCCACGGGGGCTCTTTACGTAAGCACTGCCGTCATCGGCGTCTGCACCGGGGCCATCACGTCCATCTCCGTGGCAACCACCACCGAGCTCTTCGGGACCAAGAACTTGGGAGTGTGCTGTGGTACCGGACGCTGTTTCCGACGAGCCCGAGCAGCGCGCCGACCAGGAGGACGACCCAGAGAGGGAGGTGCGCCGCGGCGACGCCCGAGAACCACCCCAGGAGCTTGCCGGCGTCAGAGGCAAAGGCGAGGTTGTTGAGCTGGACCTGGGAGATGGAGAGGACTTGCTTGAGCTGCGACGAGTAGGCCGGGAAGTTGGTGCGACGAGTAGGCCGGGAAGTTGGTGTTCGTCCCAGCGATGGTCTGGAGCCAGATCAAGGCCACGAGGCTAAGCCACCTCACCAGTGATGAAGGCATCGTTCTTGGTGGATACTTGCTCCAAGTTGTTGGAGATGTGTCTCAGTGTGCTGCTGATATTCTGCTGATATTCTGTTGTTTTTTTAATTCAGTCAAGTTTATTTGTTAGGCAGTTAGTTTGTTTTCTAGGAAGTGGAACAAGTCTTTTGCACGTTTGTGTGCGAATCTGTTCCAAAATAGGTTCTTATTTAGTGACAGTTTTTTATTAATGCTGTATGAAGTTTATTGTTTCGCTCCATTCCTTCTCTCTCAGACTAAAGGCCATTAGTATTAGGATTGATGTAATCAAGTCCCCATTCCCATTATATCTGATTGCACAAAAAGCGAGATATTTACTCATATATTACTTGGTTTCTAGGCAAACAAAATAAGTTAGTGCCGACTATGTAGAAATTCACGTAAGATTAATTGAATAAAAATTGAACGTCCAATGTCACGCAAGATATGGAATTGGGGGAATCTTAGTCATTTGAAGGCGATTGGCTCAAATTTTGCAATATCTCTAAACCTATTTCTCTCCCCCATGGGGTAAGTCGCAACAAGGTGCATGGTTCATATATTAAACTTGATTATGAGGGATGACTTAATTAAGGTACGTGATTCTATTACACAAATCCAAAACGTAGTTAAGTATGCAATGAGTTCTCCCATGAGAGTTAAATCATTCCAACATTGAGAATACAAGGATCACTTATAAGGGTTCAATTTTTCTTTATGTCACTATTTGGCGCAACTCAACTTACCTCATGTTGAAAACGGCCTCAAAGCTAAGAAAAGCTTTTAAAAGGATGGAAAAAACAATCTTTCTTTCTTACTTGGGATTGACTATGGAAACTCATAAACATAAAGATTGGGAAAATGCTAAAAATCTTTCCATATTTTTGAAGAAGTTCTATGATGCCACCAACAAAATGTCCAAGACTATGTATATCACTTCAAATAATTATTTTGAGGGGATAATTGCTCTATATAAAAATCCAAAATAAGTGGAGAAGGTTTCGGATCCTAGGGTGAAAGCTATGGTACAAAGATGAAGGATGAGTTCGAAAAATTTTATAGAAGTTTTAAAAAAGCAAGTAGAATGTTGTTGACTGCAGTAGTATCGGATCCAAGAAAAAAGATGAATCACATGCGGTATTATTATAGACTAATCTATCTTGATAGTGCAAAAGTTGATGAGATGTATGAGAACGTGAGGATTGCCAGATGTTCGTTTCACTTTTATGAGAAATCTTTTTTTTGTTCTACTTCTTGCGACAAAAGGTTGGGTGGTCAACTTTTGATTGATACTAGTAGTAGTTGGGATTTTGATAGCCATAAGGAGGCTAACAAAGACAAGCAAGATTTCAATGTGGTTTTTTATTTGAAAAAGACATACGAAGGCTTTCTTGACGATGAGAAAAAAGTGTCCAAGGGTAACTTATCTTAGCTCAATACATATCTTAAAGCCGAATATGAAGAAGCTCATGATCCTAGCCTTTTGATGTGGTGGAAAACTGCTAGCCAAAAGTTTAAGATCTTCTCTTTGATTGGTCGTGATATTTTGTTTATTCCAATAACAATCATTGCTTTGAAGTCAACTTTTTGGTACATTTGGCCATGCACTTGATAGCTATCAAAGTTCTTTGACTCCAATAGGGGTGAGTATCGGTCTAACGTTAACCTTGGACCAACCTTGGATTGGCCCAACCTAACCGATCCTAGTCTGATTCCCAAGGAATCTAGGCCAATCCTTAGTCCTAGGACCCTTGGACTCTACACTATGTTGGTTGGTACTCAGTCTAAGGACTTTAGGGTTGGTCACAGACCAACCCTATGTATATATAATATGAAATATATATTATTTATTATATATATCATATTTATTCTATAATATATTATATATTTTTGTCTACTTTTAACCCTTGCGCCTCCACCTCTATTCTTTCTTTTGTGATTCTGCCATATAAATTAGAAAGTAGAAACCCAACTCAGATTCAATCATTAAAAAAAAAAAAATAGAAAATAGAATCCCTCTTCACTTGCCTCAACCTCACTTGCCTTGCTCACCGCTTGCCTCGCCACTCACCTCTCGAGCACACCTCAATTAGTGAAATGGCTCGCCTCTCTTAGCCCACCTCATGAACACAACTTAACAATCACAAAGACTTCTGATGTTACATTATCTTAAATGTTTGATATTTATCGTTATTCATAATTTGGTTACTCAATGTCACATTGTTAATGGATATGCAATTTAAAAGGGTATGTTTGTCCTTTCAAGGAATATAAAAAATGAAACGAAAAAAAATCGGTTGGTCCTAAGTTGACCCTGAAACCAAACCGAACCCACCAATCCATAAATTACAAGCTTAATAGGGTCAGTTCCTAATCCCAAAAATTGAGGACCAATACTATGTGAGTTGGTCCATGGTTAGGTGCTAGACCAACCCAATGCAGACCATGCTCACCCTAAACTCCTAGAGTGGTGAAACTTTTGATTTGCACTCAAGATTAGTTGAGAGTGGTTACCATGCCGATTAATGTCGAAGAATGCATCGAGATGCGAAAAAATTTGAGTAGGGTAAGTCATAAGTATATTTTTTTATCTTATAATTCTTTCGTGTATCTAATGAATGAACGCTTTATTTAATATCTTGTTTTATCTTATAATTATTTCGTATATCTAATGAATGAATACTTTATTTAATATCTTGTTTTTGTTAGATATAGATGATGTTCACTCAAAGCTTACTAGTTAATTGAGTTTACAAGTTGAAAAGGAAGGAATATACTTGGTGAGATTTTCTATTAATAATTTGAGTTCAATTTATGTTAATTATAATCTAAAAGTAATGTTCAATGATCATATATACTTAATGCAGTTTGGCCGCTGATTCGCTTCATCCATCAACTATCGAGAAAGGAATTAACTTGGCATGGCAATTTATAAGATGCAAATCATTGTCTGTTTACACTAATTGTCTATTTAGTTGTATGTTGACGTGAGTTCGACTATCCATATAGTTGATTAAAATCATGAAAATGATTCTATTAATGCGTGTTTGTCTATTGATGTAGTTGTTGAATGGTATTTGATGTTTGTTGAGAAAAACAGAACTCTTCTTTATGATGTTGTCTACTTATATATGCTCAACACTTAACATGGTTTTTAGGCATCTAAGTCGTGCCTGTTTTACGCTCTCTTGGCTATGATGTAGTTTTCGGAAGAAGTGGGAAAAAGTTATGTTTTCATAAAGTATTTATTTGTTGCTAAATTTAAGCATTATTTTAACCCTAACTGGGTTTTTTCTAATTCTAATTTCAGTGAAGTATGAATTATAATCTGATGGGATATATCCTTATTGTTGCCATTTCTCATGGGAATACTTGACTTTTAGATACAAATTAGTGAAACTACTGTAATGATGCAAACTGCAAACTAGCAGAAAAGCAAGTTTTCTTTTACTATGAATCTATGATCAATGTTGACCGGAGGTTTTTGGATTGCATTATAAACAAGCTTGAGCTTTGATGCTATAATGCATTAGTCCCAAGTTTTTCTTTTGGCCAATTATCTAAGAGTTGGCGTAGTTAATTATGGGAAGAGGTACACTTCAAGTGCCAAAATTTAGCACGAATTGACATTTACGTATCAAAAGTTAAGAAAGTGACATTTAAATACCATTTTTTTTTAAAAGTGAGACACTTAAGTACCATCTCCGATGAAACCTACCGGTTCCTACATGGTAATTTTTTAATATTTTTCTTGACGGATTTTCTCGTCATTGGCAGATCCATTTTACTCCAATTTTAGCACTTAAGTGTCACTTTCCTAACTTTTAGCACTTAAGTATCCATCAGTGCTAAGTTTTGACACTCCAAATGTCCGGCACTCATTAATTATGTCATATGAGCAACTCAGCTTACAATGCAAAATAGACACATATGAGTTGATACAACTCTATGGATTGTGACTTTATAAACAAATCTTTACCCTCCGGACATTGCATTGTGAAAGTTGTTAGGCAAATGCTTTTTTCAGGTGCCAACCAAAATCTACTTTTCTGGCTTCATAAAGGTATTTGGGCTTATTATTGTGGAATTGAATGCATTTAACACGTTTGAATAATATGAATTACTATGAATCCACCAGTTTTATTGGATGGTTAGGAACCGAACTGGATCAATCCAAGACCAGGTAGTCTAGTTCTAAATTTTCGAGTGGGAAGCGGACTGCTCGGGAATTGTTCACGCTTATATTAGTAAGGGGATCCTTTATGCCCTTTATACCCCGACTTGGCAACTGAATATCTGTTATAAGGATGCTTCTTTATGTGAAGTGTGGGTCTAAATGCACTACCTACGAAAGAAAATTTGTACAAACAGAAGCTAATGTCTGATCCGATTTGTCCCATGTGCCGACAAGCTCCAGAAATAGTCGAAACACCTTTTTACCCTGCGCAAGTGAAGCGAAGTTATCTGGTCAGACCCGAGGATTAACGTCAACACCTCTCCGCAGAAAATTACCAAATGGAGAAATGGGTTTATGAAATATTGATCGAGGATTCCAACGCCTCCTTCGAGAGATTTTGTCGCGAGCATACTTTGGTCGATGCGGAAAACCCGGAACTCCTTCATCTTTCAAATGCAGCACAAGCTAATCCCTCAGTCGATCGTGGAAGACACCCTCGCAATGAGCAGAAGCTTGCTTACTCGGTCTCTAGGGTCGAAACAAGCAGAAAAGGACGGGATTTTCTTAACTGAGAAGTGAAGGCCACCGAACCAAGGCTCTTGGAGTCTAAACGTCGATGACTCATGGGTAGACAACTCATCGAGAGACTCAATCGCTGGCATATGTAGAGACGCCAATGGACCGCTCGTCAATGGCGGAAAACTCAAGCAGCTCATGAGGGTCTTCTTTGTCTGTCAGAAGCTGTGGGAACTGATCTATGGGGAAGAAGTGTTGATTGGCCAATTGAACTCCATTCTGACAAATTATCAACGGTAGAGTTCTTATCAAGTGAAGCCCATGGTCCTTGGCCCTCTAAAACCTTATTGAAGAGTGCAAGGGCCTTTTGACCTAGCTAAAAGGATTGATAGTTGTCTATTCTCCACGAGGAGCAAATTGATGTCAAATTAGATTGCGGAGGCCTAGGGTACATCCCTCCTAATTAGCTTTGTAAGGCCCCAACCCCGTTGGTATTTTCTATGTTTTGATGCTAATTGTGGTTATTCTACCAGTTCTGTTAGTTAAACGAAGTGGCTAGTTTTGACCCGAAAAAATTAGTAGTAATAAAAATTGCTTTTCTTCGATCACGAATCGACTGGCTTATTGACATTATGATGCTATTTGTTGTTAAGATATCATTCATTTGTGCTTTTATTTGAGCTTTTAATTTCGTCAGAGGGTGAAACCAAATTCCAATTTCTTTATAGTCAAAGTCATAATTCTTCATCAAAAAACTTGCCCAACCATAATGAATTATGAGATTGTGAATAGTAGTATTAATGACTTTCTCCATGGTCAAATTATATAAAAGTTTAATATTGATATTTATAATCTTGTTTAGTCTTTATGATTTTAAGATTGAAAGGAACAAAAGAAATAAGTCCCAAGTTGAGTTTCTAACTTAAAGCACATTTTAAGGATGTTTTTCGCTAATCCGAAGAAGGAAGTAAATTGTTCACTTCCAAAGGAATTTTTTTTTTTTTTTTTTTTGAGGTAAACTGAGATAAGAAAGTAGCGATTTGAGGATCAAAATTGCCTAGGAAATGTGCCATTAAATAGCAGTTCATGCTAGACCTAAATTGAAGGTTAATTTGGTCAATCATGTTAAAAAAAGACTGTCCTTTTGCCCAAAACGAAAAAAGGGTGTGAAAACAGCCTCACCCATTTGCATATTGCGGAACATATGTGGAGCAACAAAACCCGAAATCAAAATCTTCAAAAGATAATGAAAGAAAGGGAAAGAAAGGGCAAAGAGAAAGAAGAAAGAGGAAAGAAATTTCAAAGCTTTGGCCCAACTAACTTTTTTTTCTCTTTTTTTTTTTTTTTGGGGTCGGTTTCGCCCAACTAACTTGGCTAGCTATAGCAGTAGCAGGCACCATCATAATTACGACATTGATTGACGATGAAGAAGCAGTTAAATTAACAGGTCATTGAATTGATCTTCAACCACCTCCTCCTTCCTTTAACTATGTAATGAGTCTATTTTACCAGAAACTAGAAAGAAAGCAGCTTCACCTTATTCCCTTTTTTTTTTAAATGCCGAATCGCATTATTGTTTAGTTTGACTTCCATCCTGATTAGCAATTATGCCAACTCACAAATTGGTTCCATCTCAATCCTCATTTCTAATTCCACCATATTTAGAACTTATCTTTTGAGGTATATTCACCCATATTTTTTTTTTCAATCTCGAATCAAAATCTCCATTGAATGGTAATCCACCGTACTATCATGCTGCTAACATATGATAATTGAATGAACGCCACATGAATGTGATCTCTAATGACCTCGAGGCATCACAGTAATTTGATGATGTTATATCTGGAACAAGAAAAACAAACGCACCTATCGCTTAAACGACTCTTTGAGCAGTCTTGAATCATGATAATCCGCGAAATTCCGGTGGTTAGCACATAGCGATCCGAAGATGGTAGCGTGCGATCGCGGAAGGACGCGGGACGGTTCGATTCGGGGGACAGTTGGGAGGTGAACGAATGGCACTCGTCCTTTAGGTAATGACAGGCCCCGTCTTCTCTCCAACCGCACCTCAGGACAGAAAACCGCATTAAAAATCCCGTGTCCTGTTCAACCTATGACACTTAGAGCTCACACCAGGTCAACCCGACGTGCAATTTTTCCCGGTCTCCTTTTTCTTGGACTATATTTCTCCAAACCCAGGTGATGTCACCCCTTCAACTCGCCTTCCATTTCCTCTCTCCAGCGTCCGTATTCCCATTTCGTGGTGAAGCACGATGTCCGTTTCCTGGGCTCCTGCTTCATCCTCGTCTCTTGCTCTACGCTTGCTGTTTCCGCTGTTCTTGATCTTGATCAAGACTCCTCGTTCCAAGGGCGTGGATAACTACTCGAGCTGCAGCGGCACGTTCAGCTGCGGGGATGTTAATGGCGTCGGCTATCCTTTCTGGGGAGGCAGCAGGGGGAGCTCTTGTGGGTATCCCGAGTTGGGGCTCAAGTGCGAGAACGGAAGCGACACGACCATCGTGATAAAGGATATGAAGTACCGCGTTCTGGGGGTGTATCCTTATCCTACTCTGGTGCTGAGGATCGCGAGGGACGACTATATGCAGGGACTCTGTCCCACGAATTTCCTCAACACGACTCTCGACTCCACGCTGTTCCAAATCGCCGAAGGCTACACCAACTTCACTTTATTCTACGGTTGCCAATCGGTTGTCCCATCTTTCTTGAGCCAATTCTCGTGCACTATTCCGGGAGTTCCGTACGCAGCGGGCTATGTGCTGTCAGGGTTGAGTGTTGGCTGGCCAGGGTTGAGTGTTATCATCGGAGCGTGCTTCAAGAGCGTGGTAGTCCCGGTTTTTTCGTCTTTTGGGAGTAATTTGGTGAATAGCTCGTCCAGTTTAAATGAGGCGCTGCAGCATGGTTTTGAGGTTCAGCTGAAGGTGGATAGTGAAGCATGTGCTGAGTGCACTCAATCGAATGGAGTGTGTGGTTACGATCCCGCCGCGAATCGGCCCACTTGCTATTGTCCTGACCAGTTCTTTGGTTCCAAAACCTGTGGTTCATCGACTTCTGCTGCGACACCGGAGGCAACAACTGCTAAATCTACACAAGGTAATTTATCTTAACTTTTCTTCATCACTTATTTCACTTTGCCGTGCAATTTGGGAGCCCGGAAGTAGGATGGAAAGAAAAGGGTAGAGGAATATATGGGGGAAACTAAATATGCCATTGTTTGAAAGAAGAGAGAAAATGGAGAGAGTATACCGCGGAGAGAGAGTTTTCAATTGGATCCCACAAGAAACAATCTTAAACGAGGTCACTTTGAAGTACAGAATTTTTATTCTACTTGTAAATTTAGATGTTTCTATTCACTTCCATTCCTCCAATTTCCTCCCCACCCAAACAAGGTCAAGAGAAGATATGTTTTCTCTGCTTCCAATCCCAGTTTCTTCTTATTCCCCTCATCATCTTCTGCCCTTCCTTGCTCTTTTTTCCAAACATAGGGTTAGCAACCCTTTTGTACTTTTTGACCAGAGATTTGCTGGCCCTGCTAACTGCTTAGCTTCCATAAGTTCCCTTTGGACTAAAGCAAAGGTTGGTTGTTGGAAGACTCACCCACACTTGAATAATTAATGAAACATCACTTTCCCCATGACTTTAGTAAGTGATATTTTATCTGCCAGCCACATCTAAAATGATGCTCTAATAAATATCCCTTAGAGTCTGCTAATCTAAGCTCGATAGAGATTTTTTTGTTTTTCCCTCTTACTTAAGATATTATATTGTTAGGAGGGGATGGTGGAGAACATGGAGAGTTGGTAAAGGTTGATATCTCTGCACTTAGTCAAACCCATCTATCACATCCAGCCTTTTTAAAACAAGAACTTTGTAGGTTATGAGTCGTGATACTGTGTAGATGACATCGAGTAATTCATTGAGTTTCCCTTGAATTCTGTCCAAGAAAGAATCAGATTTGGGGGTAGAACTATCAGTGTTGCTCTGTGGATGTGAGGGCAGGCAAATTGTGTCTTGACCTGATTAAATTTGGAGAGAGCATTTACCATCAGATGATGTACTATCATGCTGAATCAATATTAATCATGTTTGGTACATTGCTTCGGATGAGGCTGGTTCTTTCTAATGATTATCACTGTTATTTCTCTTGAATGAACTTGAAAATCTACGAAAAGTTGGATTTTGTGAGGTGATTACCATTGAACCATTGTATTTTTTTCGGCTGGAGAGCTACTTAAAGACAGATACATGACTAATTGTTTCCTTTTCCCTCGTCCTGTCTGATCGCTCTCAAGTTCAGGTGTCCTTTCTTATTCTCTAGAATGATTATTAGGACATGTTTAGGGCGACAAAGCCACTTAATTTCTTATTAAGAACAGAAGGATTTGGCACACTCCAGTTTCAAAATAATGTTCACCAATTGATGCCATTATAACTTTTTTGTATTCTACTTCAATGTTCAGCAATTGGAAAGTTCAGTTTGGTCAATCCAGTAAACAGTTTGTTCTCATGGGTGATTTTCCAAACATAGGTTCTTGAGACTTGGAGGTAATGTTGTTATTAACACGTCATATTAGACTTAAAGTATTTGCCTGATTCTGAAGTTACTGTTTTATGGACTGTCGTCATGGATGTGGATATGAATTTGCCTTGAAAATTAATTCCATTCTTAAATACTTTTGTATTAGTATTAGAGAACTCACATTTTACTTATCTGTTTTCTTGCTTTTTTAGCAATTGTGATTCGATTATTAATTATCAGTCTTATCTCTGACACAGGGAAGAAGGAGTCTAAATCACTCAGCATAGGTAATATACTCTCTGATCATGAGCGAATTAATGATGTCCAATAAGTGATGAAAAGTGAATGTTCATTCATATTGTGCAGGCCTTGGCATTGGCGGAGCTGGTTTTGTGGTGATTCTGCTAGGTTTCTTGTTCGTCTGTTTAGTGCGGAAAAACAAAAAGAAAGCTGCTTTTGAAGTTCAAGCCAAAGATCTTCGCAGTACTCCTTCAAACAAAAACCTTCTCCTATCGAATAATTTCACTAGAAGCATACCATCTTATCCTTCTTTGAAGTCCGACCTTGAGAAGGGAAGCACCTATTTTGGAGTTAAAGTCTTTGAGTACGTAGAACTTGAAGAGGCAACTAAAAATTTCGATCCTTCTCGAGAACTTGGAGATGGAGGTTTTGGGACAGTTTATTATGGTAGGGGGATGCACTGTTAGTCATTTAATGTAATGAACCATGGGAATTACTAGCCCGCTAATCAAAGTAGTAATGATTGTGTTGCAGGTGAGCTTCGTGATGGGCGAGTAGTTGCAGTCAAGCGCCTGTACGAGAACAATTTGAGACGTGTTGAGCAGTTCATGAATGAAGTAGACATCCTAACACGCCTGCACCACCAGAACCTAGTGAAGCTGTATGGATGCACCTCAAGACGGAGCCGGGAGCTGCTTCTTGTCTATGAATATATTCCAAATGGAACAGTGGCCGATCATCTCTATGGAAAGCGAGCGAGTTCTAATTGTCTTCCTTGGCATGTTAGGTTGAATATAGCCGTTGAGACTGCAGATGCACTCACTTACCTTCATGCATCTGATGTCATTCACCGTGATGTTAAGACTAATAACATTCTCCTAGAGAACAATTTCCGTGTAAAGGTGGCCGATTTTGGTCTTTCACGGTTATTCCCCACAGATGTCAGCCATGTATCTACTGCTCCACAAGGAACTCCTGGTTATGTGGATCCAGAGTATTATCAGTGCTACCAACTTACAGACAAGAGTGATGTATATAGTTACGGTGTTGTCCTATGTGAACTCTTGTCATCAAGACCTGCAGTCGATACTAATAGGCATCGTCAAGACATTAATTTGGCCAACATGGCTGTCAACAGAATTCAAAATCGTACATTGCACGAACTGATCGATCCTTCTCTGGGGTTTGAAACAGATTATGCTGTTAGGAGGATGATAACCTTGGTGGCAGAGTTAGCTTTTCGGTGTTTGCAGGAGGAAAGGGATATGAGGCCGACTATGGAAGAAGTCTTGGACTCTCTGAAAAGAATTGGGACTGAGCAGATAAAAGAGCAGAAGGCCGAGGTTATGGACGAAGTTCTAGATACCTTGAGGGGATTTCAGTACAAGAATGCAGCAGTGAAGAAAGCCGAGGTGATTGACATCAGGTCAGATGATGTTGGGCTTCTAAAGAATATGTCTCCCCTGTTTTCCCCGGACTCGGAGGTCTCGCCTAATTGGGGAAGCAGCTCAACCCCACCTAATTCCATTTAGCGATTGAGATTTGCTAGTCTGATTATTTCATAAATCTTGAAGCGGGAAAAGTGATTTCATGTATGATGACCATAAGCTCTCTGGCCTTCTAGTCTGGTGGTGATTAGGCAGGTGGACAGGAGCCACTAAGAGCAATGTACATAGTAAAGGCGGCCTGCAGTACTTATCTGTTTTATGATATTTTCTGGTGACTACACTTGCTGTCTGTTCTCTCTCAAAAATGTTAAGAAAACCAGACTGTGCAGCGCACTTATCTTGAGTGATAATCATCCAGTATCACAGGAGGAATTCATTCGAAGATTGTCCAAAATGATGTCATTTTACAAGTTACTACTAATGTTAGTGGATTTACCATGCAAGTATTTGGCGTTGCTGATGTATTTGGAAGAGTGTGATGGCGTGGTCTACAAATGCAGAAGCCAAAGCATCCTCCTTTGTTCAGTTTTCCAGTTGTCATTGTTGTTTATGCATTTTTGACTGAAAAAGCAGAAGTAGCAGCAGAAAAAAACTACATGGTTTCGTTTTGTATGTGAACTTCAGTTGATATTCATTGGCAGGGCACACGTCTGGTCCCTCCCTCGAGGTATGGTAGCTGGGATTATAATTCGTCGTAAGCACGTATATTTTTCCAGTTTAGTTGCAGCAAGCCAGTAAAGCCTACTGTACACTAACGGCAAGATATCATGGATCAATTATTTTAAATTGTCATTAACCATATATTATTTTATTTTTATTTTTATTTTTTGGTCTTGAATTCCACGTTTGCCTTTCTTGCTTTAGAGCCAACCGATGTGATAGATACACTGACCACCCTATATGCTTTGCTCAAAATTTAAGAGTTTAATTAAGGTATCACCCACGAATTATAATCATTTAAAATTTGTAATTTGTTAAATGAACTAGTTTGAACTTATAAAATCATATATTTGTAACTTTTCTGGCATATTTAGATATATATTTGAACACTCCCAGAACTATGCATGTCAAACCTTTGAATCACACTCATACTATAATTAAACAAATCCAATTTCCACTTCGACCTCAATTTTCTCCGAAACAAAATTCCATAAAAAAAAAAAAAAAACATGGACAAGTTTTAAATTATTTTCACCACACATAATTATAAATGAACAACTGATCCAAAATAAAAATAAATAAAAATAAAAAGAATTACAGATGAACAAAATTTCTTATTTTTAAATTTAATTCAAATAATTGGCTGTAATATTAAATCCTACAAATCTCTCATCTCTCGTTTAATAGACAATTAAATCGCATTTGAAAATTTGATCAAAATCTATATATACCATGTAAGTGGCCTCTGTCCATTGGCTTTCATGCGAAAGATGTCTGGCAACCACAGTGTATCGACTAAACATGGATCGCCCGTGGGCCGTCGGGCGTCCAGTCTCGAACAGCATTGCAAGCGAGAAGCCAACTTTGCAGCCGAATGGGCCGCAAAGGCCCACGGGAATGGAACCCTACCTGTTAATTGGGCTGATGAGCCCCACTCTTGCTTGCTTGATCTTCTTGTTTAGGATGTTATGGCTGCAGGATGTAATGCTTCCTTTTCTTGAATGAAATTTCCCTTTTACGACTAAAAAAAAAAAAAAAATGATATAACCGACATTGACGTCAATAATTTTTTATAATTTTTTAAAATTTTCTTTCCTTTACTTTTCTTTCTCTTTTTCCTATTTTTTCCTATTTTGCCTATGGACAATCTCAACGATATGATTTTTTTTCCTTAAAAAAGGTTTTCTGAAAAGCATTTTCTAGAAATGACACATTTTTTTTAAAAGAACGAAGCCTTAAAAAAAGTCTGCTCACATCGCAAGATAAGATATACCAACAAAGGTTTTGGAGGGCAAGATAGGCAATTTGAGGGAGTTCCTTCTTTCATTGGGCTTTGGCTACCCAATCCGCGAGACTATTTGCATCTTGGGGACATCGGGCTAGGTTCACAAAGTTCAGTTGGGTCAGAATTGCTTTGCAGTCATCAATCCAGGCCCGTAGAGCTCATGGGTTCCGCTCTTCTTCCATAATGCAGTTAACTAGCGGAGTACAATCTGATTGTACTTGAATTTGAACTCCACAGAACTCTTCACATGTGCTTCTCTCTTCGATAAATCGTAGACCAATGAGCAAAGCAAAGGTTTCAGCCGCTTCTGACTGATCCAGCCGAGATAGAATTTGCGAAACCATCCACCAACGCTCCTCTGCAGTCTCGAAACATCCCTGCCACGGCTGCTTCCGACGAGTTCTCCGATTTGGAGCAATCGACGTTAATTACCAAAGACCCTTTCTCTGGTGGCTGCCATGAAGAAGATAAGCTTTTCCTGTTCCTAATTGCACTTTTCGGCCTTGGATTCCATCTCAAGAAAACTGGCTTGCTTTGTGATTGCAAGATCCAACGTTCTGCTCGAGTTCAGCTAGCGAGAGCTAAAAAACAAACCCATCCGTGCCCTCCAGATTGACCACCGGATGCTTGCAATTTCCTCATGCGAGACCTGGTATGTATTAGCCTCAAAGCATTTCAATAACCATTTGTCCAGTCTAGTGATGGGCATGTCTAAAGATTGTAACTTGATTTTTTCGTCTGCCCATATCAAAGCTGTCCAAGGACAAAGCAAGAGCGTGTGCTCAATAGTCTCCGGCACATGGTGGCATAATGGGCACAAGGGTTCTGGTAAGATCTTCCTTTTATAGAGGTTTTCTCGGGCGGGTAGGGCATTTCAGCTAGGGGTGCAAGGTTACCGAGAACCGTACAACCCACCCAAAACTAGACCGGACTGGCCTAGAACCTGTGGTTCAAGGGAAACAGTTCGATTTTTTATTCCAATTTATTGAAACTAGTGAGTATCGGTCCGGTTTCGAATTCCAAGTGAGGAACTGCCCACTCACTCATCCAACCGAATTTGTAATATTGTGCATTTGCATTTTTGGTAGTTTATCACAAAGAGTATACCATTTTGCATCAAATTCGATGGTGATAATGTGAAATATGGGAATTGAGATGGGCACAAGATAATGATCAACCGAGGATCAATAGAAATTCGGCAATGGACAACCTTGCACAAGCAGATTGGAGATTTGATTGCATTCGATGATCCACATAAGTTGTAAAAAGTGCAAAAAAAAATAGTCAAAAGATATTTGAATAAAGAGAATTTTGAGGAAAGAATTGTGAATGGGTAGTGAGATATTTGAATGAAGAGAATTTCAATGGATGGATTTGGGAACAATTTTGATGGGAAAGACTGGTGGCAAGCGTTAATCGGTCGACACCAGAAAAGGAAAAGAAAGAATTTGTCTTTCGAACTTGCAAGGACAAAATCGCAATTGATGCAACAATGGAAGGGGGATTTTGATGGACAAAAATCAAGATGGAAAGCACGCATCGAACGGTACAGCTTGGGCGATCTTCTCGCCCTCAATCCCGGTTCCAATTCCTCTCCGAATTGTTGGGAGGGGGAAGGCAAAGGACGCCGGTGTTGTCGGATTTGCGTCGTCGAGATTAGGTACGTCAGGAGGAACTAGGCTAATGCCACCAAAGCCACAGTAACATTGGAAAACCTGCACAGTGTTAGTTAATGATAACAAGTCTAATAATGCTGATGGAGGTCCACCGCTGACTGTCACGGTGGAGCATTAAAAGTCATTGGGTTTGCCGTAGATGACTCGGCCAAGGCAGGGATGTTGTGTAAAGTTTGGTAGGACTAGTTTCATAGATCTATTCGAAATCAAACTAGACCCACAGTCCAATTCTTTGATGGATCCATAGAATCAACTAGAGATTTCCGGTTTCAATTTTTCAGAACTAGTCTTTAACAAATGGGTTTTCGATTTCAAGGTAAAAACCGCTCACTCGGACCATACTCCCCCTACTTTTGGCAAACTATCCATAGGAAGATGAGAATTTTTAAGATAAGTATTTAGTTTCCATAGCCATGTCCAAAAGGATCTTCAGGCTTGGAAGGAGGTAGAGGCTGAAGTTGGTTGTTGCTTTTGGTTGGATGGATATAGTTTATTGTAGACGCTCTTGACTGTATAATGCCTGGTTTTCTTCCCTGTCCATACCAAATGGTCTTCCTCAGAGTTTCTGCTGAGAGGAATTGCTAAGATTTCATTAGTCACAGTCCCATCAAACATCTTCCGCAACACATGCTCACTTCAAGTTCTATCCTCTTGGTTAATGAGTTCCTCCACCCATTGGGGCTCTTCAATATTTGCTGGTCCACCAATAATTCCCCTTTCTAGCCACCTATCCTCTCTTATGTTGATCTTTTTTCCATTACCCACAGTCCATCTAATGTCTCCATAAATTGAGTCCCTACCAATAAACATACTTTGCCATCTTGGTCTTGAACCCTTTTGTGCCTTCCAAAATTCTTCTTTGGGAAAATGTATTCCTTTGAAGAAACAGCTCCAAAGAGCTATCGGGGACTTAGAAAGTCTCCAAGCCTACTTGCCTAACATTGCCTTATTAAAAGAGATTAAGTCTCGGAATCTCAATCCACCACTATCCTTCCTCATTTTAAAAGTTTCCCAATTCTTCCAATTAATCCCAGCCTTGGTTTCCATCAGAAGGTGTCAATTCTTTGTTCAATCGCTCTACATATCGAGAGTGGGATTTTAAAGATAAACATGCATATTGAGGTAAGGCTTGCACTACAGTCTTAACCAACATTTCTTTTCCAGCTTTTGATATTAACTTCTCTTTCCAACCTTATAGTTTCATGTTCACCCCTGCTAAGATCTAAGCAAACACTTGCTTCTTCGATTGCCCCATCGAAAGGTATTCTTAGTTACTTGCCTGTTTTGTCAATTATCGGGATTCTAAGAGCGCGTTTGGTAACGCTTCCATTCCCGAGAATAATTTCTAATCAGAAATGATTCTTTTTTATTCAGTTCCCGAGAACAATTTCTAAACATTTTAAGCAGTTTGGTAACTGTCCAAAATTTCAATTCCCGAAATAGAATTGAGTTTGGGGGCGCATGACAACATTCCTTAAAAGAAAAATGAATTTTTCTATTTCTATTTCTGACGAGTTTCTGAGGAAAAAATCTGAGATAACGATACAAAATTTCTTTCAGAAATAAATTTTTGATAACTGAATAAAATTTCTATTTCTTAAAAGAAATTTTTCTTTTTTTGGAGCAAATGAGATGTACATTCTTACAAATTTCATATGCTTATGAAATCATTGACCCAAATACAAAGTATGATTTTTTTTTTTAAAGTAAAGTCTCCCTTTTTTGCAAAAAAAAAAAAAAAATACAAAGTAAGAGATGTTATATCAAATTTTCTAAATTTTCACACAAAATTCTTTAGCATCCACGTAGATAGGTAATTACGGTCAAACAATATACTTATCAATAGTCTCCATACAATAGAAAAAAAGAGATCAATATGCATTACTCTTGAGCATAATAGAAGGTTCCCAAAATTCTACTAGAATGAAGGTGGGCAACCATATTCTAATCCCCTTCATGCTAGTGTGTCACGTTGATCGCCGCCACGGTTTACAATATCGAGCAATCGTTTTAGAAAGAAACACTAAGAAGTGTATTGGGTAATTTGCGGCAAATTTTACAAAATCGGCGAATTTTACGAAGTGTAACAAGGACCATTACAAATAAGGGAAATCATCAAGTAGAACATCACATTACAAGAATTGAGATAGGAATCATCAAATACATTATCACAATACAAAAGCAAACATTGTAAATCCCCAAATACAAAATAATAGAAATACATTACAAAAATTAAAAACACGATTTCATGGAATCTCCGGGGACGTCGTTGGGCACGAGGATGGTGAACGTGGACAGGTCGGTGTGGGCAGCCACCCCCAGGGTGAGGTTGGGGCGGGGGCAGGGCGGGTAGTAGTTGATCTTGAGGTTGTACTCAAGCTCCTCCCCGCCGATTGCCTCCTTCACGGCGGTCTCCTCCAGACCAAGCCCCAAGGAGAGGCAGAGGAACAGCTTGTCTGCCACCTCCTTCGTGTACTTGGCATACTCCTCGTTCACCTCCCTGCATTGCAACAAAAAGTTAATCATTCCTCACGCCATGCAATAAAGCAGCTCCCTGTCGCGACCGTGTTAACGCACCTATAGTTCGGGGTTCGTGGGCCGAAGCGGTAGTTGACGATGGAAGGAGGCCGACCTTGTGGAAGAGGTGGTCGTTCCATGTCCGCTTGCCGTTGACGTCCTTGGAGACCGGGTGCCGTAGCCCTCGGGGATTGGGACCCCGGGGGCTTGGCGTAGGCTTCCTTCTCTTCCGGGGCAGGTCGAAGAAGTGCTTCTCGGCCGCCCGCAGGCGGGAGATGAGCTCCGCGGGGATGCCGTGGTTCACCACTCAAAGATCCCCCACTCCTCGCAGGCCTTGGCGATGGTCCGCATGACGGACTCGCGGTCAGGCAGGCTCAGGTCAATGGTGGGGATGTCGGGGGCCGGGCCCTGGTAGGTGGTGAAGGCGGGGCGCTCCTGCTCTGGCCGGATGAAATCAGCGGGGATGGTCTCCGCGCTCATCAGAGCGAACGCCACGACCTGCACTCTCTCCACCTCCATGAATTCTGTCAGTTATGTCAACAGACGGGCAACACGAGCAACAGGCCTCCTCCTCCTCCTCCTCTTCCTCTTTATGGAAAGCTCGGAAGAGGCCGGGCAAGGGGGGATTCACGAGCCGGACAACAATCGGTGACAGGCGGAGGATGAGGCGGACGAGACGAGCAGAGGCGGAGGGGTTGGATTCGCGAGTAGAGGCGGAGGAGACCAGCAAACCCTCGGACAACAATCGGGGACAGGCGGAGGAGACGAGCGAGGCGGAGGGGGTGGATTCGCGAGCGGGCGGAGGAGACGAGCGGACCCTCGGACAACAATCGGGGACAAAGGCGGAGACGAGCGTGAGGCGAAGGATGAGGCGGAGGAGAGGCGGAGGAGACGATGTCTCGAGGAGATGAGCAAAGGCGGAGGAGGAGGAGGAGGCAGAGAAGAGGCGGAGGAGGAGGCAGAGGAGAGGCGGAGGAGAGGCGGAGGAGACGATGTCTCGAGGAGGAGGCAAAGAAGAGGCGGAGGAGACGATGTCTCGTCTCAGGAAGACACAGAGAAGAGGCGGAGGAGGAGGCAGAGAAGAGGCGTAGAAATTGATTTCTCCTCCATTTTTATTTCGGAATAGAAACACTATTCTAAATAGAAAATTTGATAAGCGTTATCAAACAAGTTTCTGTTCCACACCGTCATTTCAAAAATTTTTTATCTACTTCAAATCATTTTATTTTAATTTTTAAATAATTTTATTACTTTTTTTTTTTTTTTTTTTTTTTTTTTTTCTTTTCTATTTTTCCTTTCTTTCTTTTATTCTTCTTCTTCAAGGCCACCGATCGCTAGCCTTGGGATGACCAATGACCAACCAGACAAGGGCTAACAACCTCACCAAAGCGTCACCAACCAAGCCTCGCCGGCAGCTGGGCGAGCGGCCTCGCCCAAATCTGGCAAGGCCTAGCCCCATTGGTGTGGCAATCAACATGATTCTCCATAATCTCCCTTTATTCGGGAAAATTATCCAATCAGTCATAAACATATTATATGAATACTAATTTGGTAATAAACTTTTCAATTCAATCAATTCAGTTATACTAAACTTTTGCATGGAATTCCAATATAATCCTTCCGATCAATTTTTACTATAAACTATTAACAGACGAATTAGTCATCGCTAGCTGTCTTATGTAACACATTGTTACATCAATGATTTTCAATGAAAACTAGCCAAAAGAATCATATTGAAATTTCGTGCAAAGATTTAAAACTAAATTAGCAAAATTGAAAAGTTTTTAATTAACATTCATATAATAGGTTTAAGATTAATTGGACAATTCCTCTCCATCCATTATATAATAGGTTTAAGATTAATTGGACAATTCCTCTCCATCCATTCTCATCGAGATCTTGCCACAATGGCTCACTCTCTTATAAAAAAAATGTCATTTCTTCAAATTACAACTTACAGTTCTTGTTTTATATTTGAGTGTAATTTAGAGTTTGTTTAGTTGCGTTTTGATGGGGGTTTGGAGGGAAAGGTTGGTGCTCCTCATTTTTGGGGAGAAGAAGTTTTGCTGCCAGGACATCATTGCCTGTTTCGTTTTTTCTTTTTCTTTTTTTCAAATTTAGAAGATTTAGATAAGCAAACTAAGATATTAAGAATTCAATTGATTGAAGTAAAACATTAATGACCCAATTGGCCGATGAATAAAACGCTTAATTGATCAAGCTAGAATATTAAAGACTCGTTGACGAACAACCGAAATGGTTAAGGAATGACTCTATTCTTGTCCAATGAATTTACCGTTATGACTTCTATTATTCTTTTTCCCTTTGCATAATGTAAGCATCATGTTAGGCTCCAATGTGGCAATTTTTTTTTGGTCAAAAGTGAATATTTCATTCATATCTCAAGATGATATGATGCTTGTGTGGCTGTCCAACACCCTAAAAAACAGAAACATTCTCGCTTATCTAACAAAACTAGAACAAACTAGAACAAAAAGCACAATTTGCTATTAGAAGCTCCCTCTCATCTCATAATAACATGTTTGTCTTAACATCAAAACAGAACAAACGGCAGTCAATCAACGAATCTCACATCATCATCATTGGTGAATATTTCATTCGCATCCTGGCTTTACCTCATGGGCAATGTATACCTAGGCTTAGTATCCTCAACACCATCATCATATGAAAACACCATAAAAAAGTTGAATATACTTCCAGATCTAGATCGAGAGAGGTTGGACGAGTATGGAAAGGCCTCTAAGGAACTCATAAATCTAAATTGAGAGAGAAGAGTTCCCAAATTTGAATCTAGATTGGGAGATGAGAGATTCCAAAGCTCAATTAAGTCATATAAACGCTTCCGTCATGAACTCATTGTGTTCCTCTTCAATCCTGTCAGACTTCTTGATTTGGAGGATCTAAAGCAGCACGTTGATCCCTAACAATGGAAGGGATAAATACGCCTAGCGAGCAAAGAAGAAAACACCCCCAAAAAAAAAGGAGGAAGAAGAAGAAGATGAAAACAACAAAATTCTCCTAGATTGGACCAGGAGAGAAAATTCCAATTCAAGTTGAGAAGATAGAGCCTCCCTCAACTAAAAGTCATTTCTCGGTCGAGGGAGGTTGGAGTGCAAGAAAAAGCAAAACCAAAGAGAGGTGGTTGAAAAGAGAGCGTGTTCAAAAGAGTATCTGTCAACTTTATGTTGACATTATGGACAAGGCCTATTTCTTGCAAATTCTTCCTTATAGTTTCGATATTCGCTCCGAGGGAAATAAAAAGATCTCTCAAAACTATAAAAACCTCGTGCATGGTTTTACATATGGATAATCATGGTCGAGGGAGGTTGGAGTGGAAGAAAAAGCAGAACCAAAGAGAGGTGGCTGAAAAGAGAGCGTGTTCAAAAAAGTATCTGTCAACTTTATGTTGACATTATGGACAAGGCCTATTTCTTGCAAATTCTTCCTTATAGTTTCAACATTCGCTCTGAGGGAAATAAAAAGATCTCTCAAAACTATAAAAACCTCGTGCATGGTTTTACATATGGATAATCATGTACTTTGGAATGAGCACATATGCACACCTTCCAAGTGATCCGTGTTAAATAACAATCAAATCACATAAGTCTCGAAATTAAGAAAAGATCAAAAATAAAAATAGAAAAGAAAGAAAGTAGATTTCACTCCAGATAGACCCATACTACCGTGTGTTCAGCTAAATTTATTGAGATATAATCATAATGGGATCACAGACATGCCAAAAATAAAATAGCCCGTCGCTTCAAACGAAAACATGGTATGGAGATTTGGACCGTCTCCGCGGTACCATCAACATCAAGACCAGCTCAAAGAACTGTCATTCCCTGCGGAACCCTGGAAAAGCATCAGGACAAGTGAGAAGATAACAAGCATCTAACGCCCAAAAAACAGATTTTGGGTTTGTTCCTTGGCAGGATAGGAAGGCATCAGAGGAATCGAAGCTAACCCATTCTTCAATCGCGTCTTTCCGTCACGGGCTGCGCATCGCATTCGTGCAGTCCCCATCGCAGCAAGCATCTTCTCCTCCCCCGCGGGCCCGAAAAAAAAAAAGAGGAAGGACATAAATTCCCAAAATTCCGACGGACCGCCACGTGTCAATAAGGAGCGCGTGTGCGGAGCAAACCTCTAAAGCCGTCCTTCGCTCGGCCCATTCCTTTATCGCTTTCCTCCTCCTCCTCCTCCTCCTCCTTCCGACTCCTCTCTCGCCGTCCGTCCGGCACTGTACTGCCGGAGAAGGAGCCATCGTCGGAGTGCCAATTGGAGATGAAATTGGCTCGCTCTCTTCAATCGGATCTTGCCCATCTCCGTTGAAGGGGTCGATTCGAGTCGGGTTTCGATCTTTTTCTGCTTCTGGAGCGAGGTTGAGATGACGACCCTGCAGAAATTCAAGCTGCTGGCGACGCAGTGCGCCGTCGTGGGGAGCCCCTCCCGCAGCCCCACCACCAGCCCCGTCGTCCACCTCCGCCGCCGCAAGACCCTCCGCATGCTCCTCAACCGGGCGGATCGCCGCCGGCTCCCCCGCCGCGAGGGCTCCCCGGAGCGGGACCTCCCCCGCCAGAGCCCCCCGCAGAACCCCGGCAGGTTCCGGGCCCGGCACAAGCTGCGGGACCTGTTCGTGTCGTCCCCGCCGCCGCCCCCGCCGCTCGACGGCGCGGCCCGGTCGGAGAGGAGGCTCGACGCGCGCGAGCGGCTGCTGGCCGATGCAGCGGGGACCGAGACGATGGGGGCCGGCGGCGGGGGTTCGCGGCCCGGCGCGGCGGGGGCGGCTCGATCAGGCCACTGTCGGCTGCCTTCCGTTACAGATTGCTCAGGAGACCATGGCGGCCGGTACTGGTAGCGATTCCGGAGTAGCAATGTGATGTGAAATTCAAAAATTTTTCTCTCGATAAATAATATTAAATTTCATTTCTTGGAGCATGTTTTCGTTCATGGTTTCCATCTCCTCTTCCTCCTTTTTCTTCCATGTACCTCCGCACCACCATGTGTAAGTTAGATTAGAAGAGAAGCTTAGGGCAACGCCGGGGCGCGGCGCCGCCACGGGGGGAGCCGCGAGGGCGGTCGAGACGTCGAAAGGGGGCGTGACGTTCACGGCCGCGGGTCGCGCGTGGCGGTGGCGGCGCCCCCGAGACGGGAATAGACGCGATCAGCGCATTGAATTTTCCTAACGCGGGGGCAGAATTAGCGATGGGCTTTTTTAGTCAACTGCGAGACTGTCGCGGTTAGTTTTGAGTGGGTGGGACAGGGACAGTGCTGGGTCTTTGAAGGCGCCATTAGATCGTGAAGACAAAAAAAGGTGTCCGAAGACAGGGACGGGATTGGGATGATGATGATGCTGATGATGATGATGATGATGGCGCCGCTCCTTAAATAAACAAATGTTCGACGAAATGACTGCTGTCGCCCTCTTGCGGCCTCCATGCGCGCCCGCGCTTTGATGGGTTTCGTTTGATTGAAATTGAAACTTCTTGGCTGCTTTCTGTCTCTCCAATGGATTGTGTGGAATGATGTGGGTTTTGCCTTAGCGCCCGGGACGAGCTCTGTTGTGGGAGGGCGAGGGGATTTGCAGAATTCGTGGAGACGAATCGTGCCGTGAGTTTTGTCCTTCTGGTTCGCGGCTTAGTCTGAGATTTCTGTGAATTATGGTCGAATGTTTCTTGATGGACCGGCCAGGTCTTGTGCGATTTGAATCGGTGCAGAGGGAAGGAGAGACGAAGGGCCGCATGGGAAAAGATCGAGTGTCGTGATGCGCTCTGCGCCATGATCCGGTCGTCCCCGGCATGATTAGTCGTGAAGCAAAGCGGGCATCATGGCCCTGCGTATGTGGCGATTTCAGGCAATGATTCTTGATTTAAGGCATGGACTGCAGCTGGTAATCATGCTCCCTTGAGACTCTGAGCTGGGGCTAGTGGGTTCATTGGAATGATTATCGCATGAGTGGTGCGAAATTTGAGTTTCGGTGCATGCTTCTTGTGCCGATACCGAACGTGTGAGGGGCTCTCTCTCGGCTGATTCGGAGCGGAGAAGAGCGACTGTGGAGAAAGCCCATCGGTCGTGCCGGGTCGAGAACTGAGATTCAGGCCGCATGCAGATGTGGATTTTCCGGTTTCCTCCCTTGTCCTCTTTCTTCGCCATTGCAAGGTTTGAGAGATGACACGAACTTGACCGTCGGTGCATTACTTGAAGGAACGCCCGCGAGGACGCTTATATAATCCGAGTGTTTCCGAGTTCCTTGATTACTGATCCATTTGCAAAAGGGTCGAGGGACGTATCAAGGGATGTTTGTTCGAGCGAAAGAATTCTTCTATGAATTAGATTTCCAAACTTTCATGCGTTTGGTTTGCCAATAATAATCGGTCGACGGAAAGTCATTTATGGTCAAAGAAAATATGCATATTTAACCGTTAGAAAAATGAATTCTTTAACATGAACATGGAAATGATAACTTGAAAATTAATTATTTAAAAAGAATTTTCTTTTATCGTGAAGTTATCTTCGAAACGAACACAACCTTGGATATTTGGAAGATAGCCTAGTAGTCTAGTCCATTCTAGCTCTCATTGGTTACTTGGCTTCGAGAGTGTGACTATAAAATAAGCTTATATTTAGAGATTTCAAGTGGTTGGATCAGTATGAATGAATGGGAATTAAGTTTAATTCTTATCGATCTATTTTAATCATATATATATATATATAATATTTAATAATAATCTATATCCAACCCGACTTATATATAGCTCATTCAACTCAAAAAATTCATGTTTTTCGTTTTGGTAGAAATAATTCATATTTTAGAGGCATTTTAAACCTATTCCGCTTTTTCCTTTTTATAATTTTGCCATTCCGAGGAATAAATACTAGCCCCACTTACTTTTTACACTTGCGCTCAAACTCTCACTATATTATGGGGCCACGTGGTCACACATATCAAGGAAAGCAACGGTTTCTTTGCGTGTGGAGCACAGATCTTTTCTATTATGAGTTTGATTTTCTCTTCCAGTTGACACCCACTAGTTGGAGATGAAAAAGAAAATATCTACTCCTAAACTTATTATACAAATACAACAAAATCACAAACTTTCAATTTATCATTTTAATCATAAACTTTTACACCAAATTTTGAGATAGTCTTTCCGACGAAATTTATCCGTACAATCAATTTTCACTTGAAATCATTACATACAAATACCAACAATAATTAAACAATCATATCAATAACTTCAAATGAAAATTAATCAGAATGATTATATTAGAATTTTGCGTAAAGATTTATAATTAAATTGATAAATTTGTAAAACTTATAACTAAATTGGTGTTTGTAATTGATTGGATAGTTTTTCAGGGAGAAAGAAAGCATAGAGAACGAAAACCGGAAGAACAACCACTCAGGTTTTGTTTTTTATTGTCAAATTCCTTTTATTTTTTTCTCTTCCATCTCAACACCAAAAGCTAGATATGAAAAAAAAATTAGAAAAAAAGGGAATCAAAAGAACGACAGTCCCTCGAATCGGTTGTGTATTTGTATGATTTGAGAAATGATTTTGGCAAGTAAGAGCAAGAGGAATTATTGCTCTCTTCCCTCTTGATTTTGGCTTTAGTTCTTGGTTGCTTCTTTGTGTTCAGCGGAGACAGAAATCCGGTAGAAAGGTGGCATGGATCGTGTCGCCATCGCCATTGCAGCCTACGCCATCGGCGGAAGAGGGTTGCCCCAGCCATACCGCACAAGTGAGGCCTCGACTCTTCGGCCAATATGTATAGGATCACACGAACTAGATCTGGGATGCTCACTCTCTCAGTTGTCGGCAATAATGCAAGGTAAATTTGCTTGCGCAACCATCACCAACGTCAACATTGACTTTGGCCGGCAAAGTTTCTCATTTCAGTCTTCGCCTTCTGCTTTTTTATGCTTTTTCTTTTTTTCCTTAAATGAATTTTCAGACTTCAAAACCTCTAGAAGTGGTATTATGCTGACCACTGCAATTGACCATGTGGTCTTCTCAACTACAGCGTCTATGGAAGGGTGTGAGAGCAAGATGCCCTTAGCTTTATTAGACCCATTTCATATTATCTTTTAAATTCTAGGTCAATTCATATATCACCCGACTTATGAAATATGAGTCAAAATATGAACTCGTCATCCATTTTGCCCATTTGGGTAATGGGCTTATGTTTGGGAGGTCAAGTCCGCTCGATAGCGTCTCTCAACCTCAAGGCTCTAGGATTGATGAGGTAAGAGTAGTCATAGCATACCGGTAGTGTAAAAAGAATTTTATACAAGTGACTTCATGAATTATACATCTCAAAAAGTTAATAGTTATAATTCTCATATTAAAAGTAAATAAAGTTGCTTGTGCAAGATATCCTACACAATGACAATGTATACCCTATTAGAACACTACACGTGTTATAACTTTTGTATGATGTTCATTTTAGTGTCCAAATTTTTCAAGTGATCATTTGAGTGTCATATTGGTGAGAAATTGTTTATTTGAGTTTTAGAGAAATTACCAAAAAGTCATTAACCTATTATATTTTGTGCCAATTCAATTTTAAACTTTTCAATTGTGCCAATTGAGTTCTAAATATTTTCATAATTTATCAATTGAGTCAATTCAACTAATTTTGTCTGTTAATCGTTGATATGGACGTTGGCTATCTCACATGGCACAACTAACATTGAGGTGCACATTTTTAATCATTTTTTTTGTTATTTTTTTTGCTTTTCTTTACTTCCGTCTTTTTTATTATTATTATTAAGGTCAGTGCTGGCCACTAGGTAAGGGCTTGTGGGCCCTTGCTATGGCCAACAAGGGTGTAGTAGCCTTCGCCTAATGCCCTCACCGGCTTAAGCAAGGGCATGGTGACACCCTCGCTAGATCTAAGCCAAGTCTTGCAACCCTCGCCCCAATTTGGTGAGGGCATCTCCAGTGAGAGTCTATCGGCAATCCTTACCGGTCTTCAATTTTTTTTTTTAAAGTAAAGAAAAGAAAAATTAAAAAAAAAATCAAAAAATGATTAAAATATTATTGAGAAAATGCCACATAGCACTATCGACGTTCATATCAGCGACTTTTGTTTAAAATTGACCAAATGGACTCCATTGACAAAACGTGAAAAAGTTTAACTCAATTGTTGTTTATAACTGAATTAACACAAATTAATAAATTTATGAGTTTTTTTATAATTTCCCCATTGAATGTTCATTCTAGCCATTCGTCCTACGTAGTTTATTAAACTAATTTTTTACTTCAATGTGGCTTCTTAAAACGAAATAGAAAAAAAGAGTGGAAAATTCTTCGTTCGACGTGGCATAAGTAACCTAAACGACAAAATTCGATTTAAAGTTGGGGGAAACTTTCTCTCTCTCATAATATATTCAGCATCTACATTCATTTCTTCAATCTTCTATCATTTCAACGGCTTTGATTTTTCCTGCGTGGGATAAGTCTCAAGAAGGGAAGGTGAAGACTGTGAAGAAGACAGTCTTTGTTGCAAAAGCTGAAGTTGTTGGATTTTTTAGGGATTTAATAACGACCATGTGAATTGCAACAATCGATGCAAACACATTTCGAAAGAAGAAAGTGGTGAGGCAGGTCGGCTATGCGGGCACCACTTGCAAAGGTAAAAGCTTGAAAGTGCTTGAAGTAATGCCAACTATGCTCCTTGCTTAACTTTCCTCTTGGCTTCGTCGACAAAATCGTGAACTGTTTCTGCTCTTCATTGCTAATTTGATATGGTGGATTTGCCCCGGTATAAGAAATTTGGGGTTACGGATTCCCCAAAAATGTTAAGAGTATTGCCCCAATTTATTAATTTGTGGGAAAATTATCTAAATAACAAATGGTTAGAAGCTCACTTGCTGGCTTCATCTTGCCGACTTAAGTAGGACCGCTATTGACACATAACACAACATTACACGCCGACATGTCATTTCTCAAAAAATAAATAATTTCAACGTGTTATATATTAAATATATATTTTTATATATATACGATAAATTATTATATTTAATTTGATTCAAATTAACAAATAAATACATGATAAAAGAATAGCCTATAATGAATTTACACTAAAAACATTAGTCCACCATTTGTTAATATCATTCATTATTTCAAATTGACAAATTCAACTACATTCTATTCCAATAATCCATAAAACTTGGAAGTGAGTCATGTGAAGTGAGAGTCATAAGAGAAGAAAATACTATATTTTTCTTCTTTGATATTCTTTCTTTTTTTTTTTTTATCTTTTTACATATTTATATTTTGGCCATTCATTTATTGAAAATTGCCTCATAAGTGTCGAAGTTCTAGACTCGCGTGTCAAAGCTTGTCGAGAGAATGAATCACGTGTCGGATTCTTTAACACTCGTTAATCATATGTCGGAGCATATCGACACGTAGCAGAATATCGGACACAATTTGAAGGTTCTCGGAGAGTATTAGTACTTATTATTTGTCGACTAGTCACGTCAAACGTTATATAATAAATTGATGACATGTTAGATTTTCCAACCGCTCAAATAGCTAAGTGATTGATCTTTTACCTAACTAAAGTAAGCGTTGTATGAAAACCATCATACTTCTAACGTCCTTTCCCCCATTTGAAATCCTAAATTAGTATACACCTGTAACAACTACCAAAAACCTTAAACCGATATACATATGATAAATCTATCATCCATTAGTTTCTGTTAAATTTTACTATCAAGTTATTTAGTTGGATAATGCGTGATAGTTAATGGGTAATTTAAAACCCTCTATTTGTAAGAGATGTACCGATTTGTAATTTTTCGTGATATTAATGTAACTTAACGGAAACCAGATTAGTTTTGGTGGTGGACAAAAAATAAATTTTAGATAAATTTGTATTAGAGATTCTCTATGATCAAAAAATTAATTTAAAGTAAATTTTTTTATGAATATACTTACCAGAAATTTTTCGTTGTATTAAACCCTTAAAATATACCCTTAAATATACCCTAGTCCCTCCGCTCGGCCAAGAGAATCCAGACCGGCTGGCACGCTAGCCCTTTGTATCGATCATCCCAACAATTTCCAATTTAGATGCAAGGTGGGACCAAATCCCACTAACCCAATTGACCAGGAGGAGACTCTGGCCCCCTCTCTTTTGATGGGATTGGGATGGGGGGGGACGTTTGTCCTCTCCTTTAAGTAATCCTTTTCTCTTTCAAGATAAGAAGAGACTTTTGATTTTTCCTTTTTGGCTTTTGGAAAAAGGAGAAGATACTTCTCAATTATGGAGGACTTAGTGTGCTTCTCTCTCTTCACTCTCCTCTCTCTCTCTCTCTCTCTCTTCTCTTTTTTTTCTTTTTTTTTTTTTTTATTGTGTTTTTATTTATTTTTTTCTCATGGGACCCCCCCTTGATTCGGGACTCCAATGATTCTAACTCCCATGTGGACTGCACACTGCACTTTGGTGCTCGTTGGTGTCCGGAATGTATGGCCATGACACCTGCAAAATGTTGTGCTCTTGTCCTTGTCACCGCCCTCCCTCCATTACTTGCTACGTGTGGAGAGTCTATCCATCTATGGATTGGCATTAGAACCCTTTTATTTTTATCTTGGCCATAATTGTTGTAAACATATATGTATGTATGTATATAAATTTAAGTAATTATAAATTGTATGAATTTCATGATCAAAACTTATCGCAAGACATTAAATCAGACTATAAGAGGGTTTGCTTCTCTCCAGAGTTTTATATTCAAATCTTCTCGAATCGGATTTGATGGAGGAAAATGCATCCTTAAGATCGCATGGAGATATAGGCTAGTCGAGGTGAGCAAAGACTAATCGAGACACCACTTGACTACTACACAATAACAAAAAAAAAAAAAAAAGCAGTATGAACTTCTAATAGTTCAATAGCAGAAATATGAATTTATCACCGTAACAGTACATTTAACAATTTCTAAAAAATTTTCCCAATAATTTTCTTTACCTATTCTACCAATACTTATTAGAGCTTAAGTCATATTACCACTGCAAAGTATCAAGAACCATCACTATATAAAACTTTATAACATGATATGGATCACTATAATATATTCTTCTATCATTTTTCTAATAAGCAATATATAGAGAAATCAACCTAGAAAAAAGAGGGTGATGAGATTTATCGGAAGATATACTAATTGAAGATTCACAAAGCGAAACACATCCAAAACACGGCAAAATGAAAAGGGATTCAACCCAAGATTGTGGTCTGACCAAAAAAGAAAAATCCAGGATTGTGGAATTGGACTTGTATTTCACTTAACCATCTCACTTCCATTCAATCCAAGTTCTCATTCCTCGAACGTCATCATATGCACGCAATCTTAGCAAATTCGCTCAGTCCCACCCTCACGCAAGCAATAGTATCTTTTCAATTCGTTCCTTAGCTCAAGCATTATCATGGGCGCGCCGCTCGCACAATCACTATTATCTTTCATTCGAACCCTGAAATTGTAGAAACAAGACCAATTTGACCCCGAAGTCCAATCTTTCCGTGGAAGCATCTCTTTTTCCGAAGTTCGGGACGCTTTCATATTGAGACAAGAGAAAGTGGATACTTACACATCTTTTTCCTCGTCCACGGTCCTTGCCCTTCTTTACATAAAGCGGACGTTTAACTACCAAAAAGCACTTTCTTTGACAGTCACGTCTCTTTTATCCTTCGTTTTCCCGAAGAACGACGAGTCTCTGTTATCGAGAACCGAGCGCTCGGTGGCGGGGGACGTCACGGGCGGGCAAGTTGCTCTCTCTCTCTCTCTCTGTTTCTCTTTCTTTCCGATTGGCCAGCAGACGCTGAGATCGATTTGCCAAATAATTCTCCAAATTGCTCACATGACTCATGAATCAACCCGCAGTTTCTGTCTCCAATTTTTGAGACTGAAGATTAACCCTGTTGAGCTTGGGATGGAGATTGGATTGACCCTACCAGTCTGATCCAATTCTAAGATTAACCCGAAACCAACGGACTCTTTTTTTTTAGTAACCAAACTCTAAATATCGGTACAAATCAAATAGAAATATAACATAAGGCGACGACAACAATTTTCACTTGCCAAAAGTAACAATAAGTTGAAAACGGACATGTGAAATAAAATTTAAAAATAAAATGATGTTCAAAATATGTGATATAGACCATGAATTATACATGTATATACACAAAGTTGATTCCGATTGGATAGGCTTATAGATACAACAAAAAATGAGAAATCACTAGGCACTTTAAGTTATATATTAAGGTTTGGAAAATATATCTATAATATTGATCTAAGTTGGATTAACTCTAAGTCTCGATATCAATGATCAACCTGTATAGTGAAAATTTCAGTGGCTCTAGAATTAGGGACAGGTCCCATCCTCCCGTGAATCGGATGAAGATTGGCTGAATTAGGCTGATTTAAGGTCGGTTGATGGTTAATCTTGGACCAATGTTCATCCGTAACAAATACCCAATTCATTGAAAATGCATCATCCTTTTCAGCTAATCACATTGATCGGATTTGACTGGTTTTCCGACAAAAGTGGTGATGAGGAGGATAGATGATAGCAATGTGATGTCGAGTCTGGTGGTGCATTCAGAATTCATCGGGAATTGCTATATATATTTGATGAGTAAAATGTCAAATCCATGGTGATTGAAAGCAAATCTATCGTAAGTGTGAGATGTATTTAATTTAATTTACGCAAAAGTAAAATAAAACACCTTCTCCTGAAAGTTCTTTGCATATTTTCTTCACATGCGAAATCCTTTCAATTTATTTCATAAAAAATAAAAAATTTCAAAAAATGATAGCTCATATTAGGAATGAGCAAAAAAATAAAAAAAGAATTAGACGATTCTAGATAGTTCTCGAAGTCACCAATCTAGTTTTCATGAAACTGATTAATTACGATCCGATTCTCGATTTTAAAGATGGAACTATCCACTCAAATCACTCGGATTAGATCAATTTTTTAATTTTTTTTTACAAATATATAAAATACTAAAAATAAAATCTAAGCCTAACTTACCTGAGCAATAAAGCTCAACTCTCTCTCTCTCTCACATGCGCAAATGCTCTTCATTGTCTTTGCTCTTCTTCAATTCAGTCTTCTTGCTCCACCTCCAACCCCTAATCTCACGCATGCTCTTCAATGCAGTAACCATAACTCCAGCTCGACAACTCCAAAGCCATAATCGCGCCTCTTGGCCTCGCCTAAGTTGCTCTTCCATCGTTTTGCTCGACTCTCTCGCTCGAATCGAGTCGCTCGCGCCTTCAACTCAAAGCTCCATTGCGCCTCAAGCCCTAAAGTCCCTCTCACTTTAAGTTTGGACTCTTGCTCGACCATCTTGCGTCACTCTCGCTCTATTCTTGGCCTTGAATTGCTCTCCGCTAGCCCGCCACCATCTGGGTATATATCATGTCTTGTTTTCGCATCTCCTCGCTCTGTTTAATCATAACTTATGCCGGAGTAAAATACTTTTTCGCATCTCTTGTTGTTTTATGGTTTTTTAGGTGACTATAGACAAAATTATCAACCCATAAATTGGTCCCACCAGTTAGCTCCCGATGCTTGAATGGAAATTGGATTGCCTGAAGATTGATCATCTTTATTTCATGTTGTTTGAAATAATTAATTAATGAAAAATATTTATAGTATTCACAATGTTCGATATCTAAACATTTGTGGATAATATAAATATTTTTCGTTAATTTTATATGCGATTATTTTTAAATAAATATTGAATTTCTTCCGTTTGTGTCTTTGGCACCTGTTAAATTGGAATATACTAGAACCTGAAATTCGCCGTCAGGCGACCATCCCAACACTCCTCTCTCTCTCTCTCTCTCTCTCTCTCTAACGTTCAATAAAACCTCCACGCCTCCTCCGTCCGCCGTGCTGACCTCACGCGCCGCCCCTCTTCTCGACCCACCCTCCCCGGAAAACAGGAATTTATCCGGAAAAATCCCGACCGTGACCCGACCCGCCACCTCACGGACTCCACCCGACGCACCGCCGACGTCGTCCTCACGCGCCGCCGCGCGACCCTCTTCATCCGAAGCAAAATCCTCATCCGCTCCTAGGACGGCGGGCCCGCTCTCCGATCCATCGTTCTCTTCCGGAGCTCGAGAGATTCTCCTCTCGGGATCTGCTGAAGAGCGTCCCCCCGGGGTTGCATGAATCGGTCGCCTTCTCTGATGAGAAGGAGATGGGCGGGGTCACGTCGTCCATAGCAGCGAAGTTCGCCTTCTTCCCGCCGCAGCCGCCGTCTTACACCGTCGTCGAGGAGGACGGCGGCGGCGGGGGCGGGGGCGAGGGCGAGGGCGCGAGCAGCGGCGGAGGCTGCGGATACCGGAGTGTGCCGACGGGGACGCTGCCGCCCCCATCGACGTGATGAAGCTGAAGACGCGGCGGGGGAACGAGATCGTGGCCGTGCACGTGGCACACCCCAAGGCGTCCGCCACCATGCTGTACTCCCATGGGAATGCCGCGGATTTGGGGCAAATGATGGAGCTTTTCGTCGAATTGAGCAAGCGCTTGAGGGTCAATATCATGGGGTGAGTTCAAATTGGATGGGATTCAGTTCTCTGTAGAGAATTTGAAGCATTGGAGCTCGGTGATCTTTGCGTAGTTTGATGCTTGCTCATAAAAAGGAGCTATGTGGTTGTGTCACTTTTTGTTGTAAGAATCTGCTATTTTTCCGGCTGATCAAGTGAATTTCATGGCCTTTTCAACTGACCTTGTTTGTTTTTTTAACTCTTTTTGAATCTGGATGGAAATAGAAAGATCAAGACTCCAAATTTTCGTTTTCTTGGTGGCTGAATCTGTTGCTTCTTAGTTTGATGGAAAACCAATGGCAAACTTCCTTTTTGGGGTCATTTGTAGGTGTAACTGTTAGCTTCTTGAACTAGTGCTCCAGTAAGTTTCTGTAAGGAGAGGCTCTTTGCATTTTCTTTTCCCTGAGACACAGGATAACCAATTTTGGTTTGGGTATTACTGTGGAGAATGTCATTGATGTTGGGCTGGATGAATTGGAGGATGCTGAATCTCTCCTGCCTGCCCCATGTGAATGATCTAGTCTCGCTGTTAAGACCATACTCAGTAAGGATAGTATCTCTTCCTTAATTTGTGAGACCACAGGAAAAATTAAAAACTTCTTAGTTTATGTGCTGGTCTTTGCTCTTGATGTATTATCCACTGTGATCAGCCAATGATTGATGTAAAGGCTTGCTCACTGTTCCTCTGTTGTATGTTTCAGGTATGATTATTCTGGTTATGGGCAATCTACTGGAAAGGTTGGTGGATGGTCCCTTTATAGCTTTTAGTAATTACAGAAGAGTATTTTGTCTCTCATTTTAGTAATTCTACAATTTCTATTTATTCAAGAAACTTATGATTGAGCTTCCTGCATGACTTGTTTAACATTAGGTGTAGTCGTAATTCTGAATATGTACTCTGTATTCAAAGTCATCTGGCGAGCTCCATGTTTCATAGTAACTGCCATATCATCACCATGTTCCTCAAAAGTAACAAAAATGCTGTCAAACACAAACGCTTGTAATATATTTAGCATTATCATTGCGACAGATATCCAAATATTACAAGATAAATACAGAGTCCAGTTGCTGTATGATGAAAGATCTGTGGAAAGATTTACCAGCTAAACATCCATATTGTATTGATGACTTTAGCTGACTTGGCAGTTGTTGGTGGCACGAGATGGGAATATTGTGCTACAAAACAATTTTCATCTAATGCATAATGAATCTGCAGTTGTTTTGTAGCAATTCACATTACGTCTGACACCCTCAGTGAAACTCAACCCAACCCCCCCCCCAAAAAAAAAAAAAACCAACCCAAACCAAATCCTAAAACCGAAATAATGACGAAGTAAATGTTATTTCATTTGGTAGGATCGAGTATATTAATTTTCATCAGTGCACTTGATTCTGAATTGTTTTTAGCATAACAATGAAAAGCTCCATGTCTTTCCTTGTTATCTCCTTCAAACTTTGTTCTGGCTCTATCCGCAATTCTTTTAACTTGTAATGTCCAATTTTCATTTTGATAAACCTTAGTGTTCTTGGCCACACCCCACTTCCCTCAAATAAATTCATTTCTATTTTCATCTCTTGTCAGGTGCCGACACATCCAAAGATGCATTGTCCTCTCTAATGCTCATTTGTGCTTGTCTTGGTGTTTGACCATCCAATATTCCATAACATCAATGTGTCACTGATCTTATTACAGTCCTATAGAGTTTTTCCTTAAGTTTTGGTAAAATTCTGTGGTCGCGCATGGGAGTACATGGGACCACATGCACTTATCTACTTCAACCATCTAGCTTATACTATAAGAGGAGATGCTCCATCAACTTCCCAATCCTTTTTCAAAAGGGTTCCAAAATATGAAAGAGTGCACTCTTCTATATTTCCTGATCTCCGATTCTAATTATTATCTTGTTTGAACCTCTCCTTCCCCCCAACCAAAAATGACCCCACCGGCACGGCTTCAAAATGAGACCCATTCAAAAAACTAGAGAGCAACAGTTTTTTCTGACAAGAAGAACAGCAACTATGTAAGGTTGGGAGAATGAATGAGAGACCTAGGAATATCTGGGTCCAAAATTGTAGAATACACTGATAAATCTCATAATCACTGTGACTTTTGCTGCCTCATGGGTATAATTTGCATCTACATCTTTCTTTTACTCTTAAGTGCATCCTTTATTGATAATAACATTCAGAGCTTACTGACAATAAATTTTGAGGCCATTCTACTCTGATTTTTGTAATGTGCTTCTTTTGATCACTTGATTTGCGAAATATAATCTCTCTCTATAAAGGATAAATGTGCTATTAGAACAACCAGATAATATTCTTCAAATATAATTAACTCTGTTCTTAGATTTACATAAATAGCTATCAGGCCACAAAATAATGAGAGTCCAATTCTTTGTGTTTTTCCTCATCAGCCAACTGAATATAACACATATGCCGACATCGATGCGGCATATAAGTGCCTTAAGGAACAGTATGGAGTTCAAGATGAAAAGTTAATATTATATGGCCAGTCAGTTGGCAGTGGACCTACTGTCGACCTCGCATCACGTGTTCCAAATTTGAGGGGTGTTGTATTACATAGTCCTATTCTTTCAGGACTCAGAGTATTGTACCCAGTCAAGAGGACGTACTGGTTTGATATCTACAAGGTAATGTTTCTATACTGATAGTTTTCAACTTGCTTTTCTTCCCCGATACAGGTTACTGAACTTTGTTTTCCACAGAATCTTGACAAAATAGGACTGGTGACTTGTCCGGTTTTTGTAATTCATGTAAGTCAACTTCCCTTTAAATACTGCAATCTTGTTGTCACCTCTCTGTCTGTCTCTGTCTGTCTGTCTGTCTGTCTGTCTGTCTCTCTCTCTCTCTCTGTGAACATATGAACAATTCAATATCCAGATTATAGTACAAAACCAACTATTTTTCTTCTTTTTAAGCCATAACCTTTTTTTCTTATGAGCAAGAGATTACACCAACTAGATAATGATCCAGGGACGGATACCTAAATATTTGTTCGACATTACTTTTTAGAAGTTATGACCCCACAATTTTAGACACCTGAAATTTGGCCATTTAGAGTTTGACAGAGCCCAAATTCCAATAGAGTATAAGTCCAAAGATCACATTTTAAACAAGTGTAAGCACTTGAAATTGGTTAAAGATCCTCTATCCCTGTATCATGTATCCATTTTAACAATTTCAACTGCTAACTACGCGATCATAAATGTCAAAAGATATATATTGTATTCACTTGGTAATAGCGTGGTAATGATGATAGGAACACGATACTGAGACACGGACTTGAAATCGATCAATTGGAAACAAAATAAAAAATGCTACGCACCATAGTATTTCTTCCAAGCTTAAAATGGGGTTGGCAATTCTTTATTTTGTGTCATATATGTGTCGGCTATCCGTGTCATTTCATGTTATTACGTATATGTCTCAATTTGTCTACAATGTGCTTTTCGTTAAAAATGGATTAAAACATGTGAATGTATCAATATGGAGTTAAGTTGTGTCGACTTCGGATTTCTCTCTAGTAATATGTGTCATGTTTGATATGTTCTCATGTTGTTTCAGAAGTTGCCACCTCTACTTAAAAGCAAATGAATTAAAAGGGAATTTAAAAGAATCACCAAGTAATGTTCTGGTTCTAATTTGGGAAAACAGTACTTTCTTTTAATTTTCAACCGGTAATTCCTATGAAAATGCTAGCACCAGCAAGTGATTGTAAAGTGCTTTGATGTAATGAGAACTTATCAATGAGAATCTCCTTCTACAATGACATGAAACTTTGTATTTGACTGATGATATATTACTTGTCATTAAAGTTAAATCTAATTGTTATGACATCATTTAAGATGATTGCAAACAAATTATGACAAGTTGCTCTTATATTGTTGATCTCACTGGCGAAAACTCCAGGCTCTGTCCCTGTGATGATCTTTAGTTTAATTCTCATAGGAACAACACTGTTTTTCTCAATTCAGAAAAGGTTGTTAAGCAAACTAAATTCTAGAGGAAAAGAATCAACAAAATATGCTTGAGATTTGGGAGAAACAGTTAGAAGTAATGACGTAACGCTGATAGTTTCTTTCCATCCCCTGACAAGCATTGCAATAATTCAACCTACGAACTGGCTGGGGGAACTCTTCAGTGTACTTTCTTTGGAACTGGTTCATACTTTTGCATGAAAAGATGGAAATTTTGCCTCTTGGGATGATTATTCTTGGGCCATGTTATATGTGAGATGTTCTGGGTTGTTATTTCACTCTTTCTGGTTTTTCTTGTGTATCTCTTTAGCTATGATGGTGTTTCAAGCCGCAACTCCGCCATGATTGGAGGCTATTTTTGAAGAGTAATTTTCTGATGATCTCTTTCTCCTTCTTCTCCTTTATTCAGGGAACTGCAGATGAAGTAGTTGACTGTTCACATGGGAAACAGCTATCGGAGCTTTGCAAGACTAAGTATGAACCACTGTGGATAACTGGGGGTGGACATTGCAATCTCGAGCTTTACACCGAATACATAAAGCATCTAAGAAAGTTTGTACTGAGCTTGAACAAAGCAAAAGTCACAACAAACAATACAAAGGAGAACAATGGAGACTCTGAAGCCCAAAAGAAACCACCAGATACTGGAGCTTCGGATACTTTTGAGTTGGCTCCAGATCTTCCTGAAGTTTCCAGGAACAGCTTAGACAGTCGGCTGGAGAAGTCTAAGAAGTCGGTAAAGCCTGAACAATCTCGCATGAGCACTGATCGTCTTGACTGGTTTAGGAGGAAAAGGGGCTTAATTTGGTGAAAATACAGCCGGCCATTTAACTCGCACCAGAACAGGTTTTTGGTTTTCGTATTTACTCACCCAAGAAGGTATATATTCTTTATTTGCTCTGTAACAATGTATCAATGTAGATGGAAACAAAACACTGAAGTGTGATTTGAGCTAAGCTGTAATCTGTATGTGTGCAATGTAGAAGTTCAATTGAACATAATAAATCCTTTGTACTCCTTTGGAGGTAGTGCATAGTTGAAACTCAAAAGGGAATGAATTCATAATTAGACAGATCATCTTCTTCCATATACACTCGCCCATCTTTGTTCTTGTTCGTTCAATGCACTCCTGTCTCAGAATCTTATCAGTTCGTGCAGATTTTGTGCAGAGCAACTACTTCGGGAGGTAGGTCTCTCTTTTTCTACTTTTGAAGCAATGCCTGTCCTTAGAGATCCCACCATGTTTTACTGGACTTTTTGGGTCAGAATGGAAGGAAACAGATACTTGACCATTGGCAATATCTTGATGAGGGTAGTGTATTTTGTGCTTCTGTTATATGGGTGATGGAGCAATCTCTTTTCAATAAAATGATTTTGCATCCTCCACTTGTGCTTGGATTTTGGGATAGTTTCCAGGTTAATCAGCTTGTCCAACCATTTCTCATTAGATACATAAGATGCTTTCTCCTCTTAGAAAATACAGGGAGGATTTATCTGAAGTGCAACTGTGTTGACACCTAAATATCTGCCTGGAGGTCATTTCCGTTTTTTTTTTCAAAAAAAAAAAAAATGGAACTTATTTTCCTTTAAAATGTATTTTATTCATTACGTGTTGGATTCTCGCATTTTGCATCACTAGGGCATTTACTAGAAGTTTCAAAATTTTGGTTAGATGGTTTGAAATTTAATCCCAGCAAGAAAAAGAGAAGGAAAAAAGTAAATACTATCTTTCATTTAGCACATCACATGTGCATTTTTGCATTTAGAGATTCTTTAGGTCATTGTTTTAGATCCTTTAATTGAGTGGAGTTGATATTGAGATTTACTTGTTGGAGGTTTACAATCAGGAGAGAATTGCTGGTCAATTTGGTCTTGGATAAATTTTGTGCTAGTTCCACTTTAGATTATGAAATTGCTGAGCGGAGCATGCTAACCAGTTCCAATCCAAGATTGAAGAACTTAGGCAAGCATGTGTCCATGTGATGGCTCGTCATCTAATTTGGTGTACTTGGATCATTCATGTGTCTGATGGTGTCACAAGCTATGTAGGATCAGCATTTACATGTGGCGTTACGATTTTCATTTCGCCTTTACCTCGGGTTCATGCACTCAAAATAGTTTTTCATGCATATTGTCGTTCAAGGGTCCTGCCCTGGGGCAAAATTAGGAGGCAATGTTGACTATTTACTCTTTAGTTTCAGATTTTTTTAGCTGTATTCACTTTAGATTAGGGCATATTTATATATTGAGAATCACAACGAAGTTGAAAAAACAAAAAGTTGTATAGGGAATTGGGAGTCGAGGCTCTCCTTAGAGAAATTTTTTATCACAGAGATAAACAAATCCAAGGAAGGTGCATCACAAATCCAAGGAAGGTGCATCCACACACGGGATCGTCCGGACGAGGCTTTGTATCAATTTTGCCCGATATGGCTTGGCCTGAATTTAGGGATGTTTGGTTTCTCTTACTAGTTTAAATATGCATTTATTAGCATTATCTGCATTAATCGTTTCATTTTAAGTTTTTATGCACTTAAGCAATGTCGTATTGATTTGCATGATTAGGAGTAAAATTGAAAAGATCGTGTGAACATGCATTTCTTAAAAAAACAGAAGGTATCGGAAACGGACATTAGGTAAAATTAGCAAAATCAAGTCCTCGAAGTCAAGTTGAGATTGGTAGAGCATGGGAAAGTTTCTGTGAAGTGTAAGCACCGCCTTGGGAGTGGACCGTTCAACATTCGCCTAGCAGTACATGTTCATCTTGGGGGGGTTTACGAGACGACTTCTGGTGGCAGTCTCTTGTGTGCACCGTGGATCTCTCTCTCCTTTCTAAATTGATCATCCATCGACATTCAAGTGAAATGGTGGCAACTACAACTAGAAGAGAAAATCATCAAGTATTCCCAATCCATGTTAGCCCACTTTGCATGAGCCACTAGAACATATGGAATTCACAACTGAGGCACCCTGTCTGTCTATTAAATGTACTGTCTCACTGTCGAATTGATTGTTCAAATTTAATTTAAAAAAGGAGAGGAGTTATAGAGTACCTCAGGGGCTGTCATTATAGAGCCGTACGAAGCAACGACCCTTTGTTTCCTTTGGAGTAGGTTTTTAGGCTAGACTTCACTGAGAGAGGCTGCGCTCCTGCACTCCGCCCTTTGTTAGGATGTTGAAAAGAGTGTAGAGAAAGATGCTGAAGTATTGTCTGTACGCGTCATTATGCTAGGGTAATCACGTATTAACATATGCCGGGCGAGGGATCGGGATTGGTTACCCAATGCCGGCCTAGTCATAGCTTGGATTTCTCCAGACGTGGTGTTTACCTTCTCCACCATGAGCCCCTAAATTTCCAGTTGATGTTGTACTAGTCGACTGAGAGGCTAGGGAAGGCAAGTACGGGGTCACCCACCCCAAGACGGTTCTCCCGCCTTTACCTTCCATTGAGCAGTTTAAGGACCTGCTTAGGTCCAAGCAACCCTTTGTTTTCTTGGAGTAGGTTTTTAGAGTAGACTTCACTGAGAGAGGCTTTACTCCTGCACTCTGCCCTTTGTTAGGATGTTGAAAAGAGTGTAGAGAAAGATGCTGAAGTATTGTCTGTACGCGTCATATTATGCTAGGGTAATCACGTATCATCATATGATACTGCTTAAGTTGTACATAGCAATGCAAAGTTCTTACATACGTCCTACATTGCGATCGATTCTATCGGTCACACTGCCAGTAAAACGAGTGCAACTTGCAGTATTTATTGAAACGAGATGAAAGAAAAGGATAGAAAGCAAGGAAGATGCTGTCTGAGAATGTCTCAATACGTTCCATGCTTGAACAAGCTGCCTGTTAAATATGGGAAAGAGACCTTTCTAGTTTTGGAATTTGGTAGATTCGCTCTTTCGGTTCTTAGCATTTTGTCCTCGTTGCGTTTTGCGTTCGCAACATTGGTCTTTCTAGTTGAAAGGGGCAGGTGGGGTTGGGTGCACCAATTTCTGTTGGAAGCATGAAGCTTTCTTCCATTTGAACCAGTCAGTCCTTTAACTCAAGAAGAGTCGAGAATGTGGGCGTCCTCGAAACAGCTAATTCCTTGTCCTTGGAAAATATTCTGGTGCGGATTGCTTCCGAGCCAGAGTACCTTTGGTCTAACATCGAACCTTCTAGTTTCTAGAGTCACGAAGACGCCAATGGATCTTGCAATTCAAATCAACACCAAAGAAATAAGTAAGGAATAATAAAGAAATTAGAGACTTACGTAATTCAATCCGTGTGTAGTTACTTATATCACTGGAAGAGCTGGCAATTAATAATAAAATATAATCAAAGTTATAATCATTCATATGTTCTAGTATTTCTTATATCTAAATTACACCTAAATTCACAGTGAATTTTGTCACCGCTCGCCACACTTTTGTGTGTAAACTTCTCTTTGCACAAGCCACCGTGTACTGCTCGAAGAAAATGTCCCCATTCGTATCTTTTGCTGAAGAATATCAGAGCCGCAGGCGGCTATTTTAGTTGTCCCCATCTTTTTAGTCGGTGAAGTTTGGATGATGGATATTCTCCCACGGGTCAAAACCTTGTAGACTCTCCTAATATCAGTAGAATAAATATTCATTTTGCGCGGTTCTAAAGATATATCTCCACCTTTGGTGCTGACCTTCATCATTTGTCCCCAGAAGAAAGTCCAGCGCCCATCAAATCCGAATGACTAAAGCGCACACCAAGTTTGAACGATTCAAGATGCTTCAAAACAAGTCGGGCTTTCTGGAAGAGCGAGACATAACTTTTAACACGGTTTTGCCAGTAGCAAGATTCGCGATGGGGGTCTACTCAAAGAGAACATCGAAGACGTGACTGGTTCTTCTTCCCCCACCCCACAAGAACGGTCGAGGAGTCTCCCTTCGCACCTTATTCCCCCCATCCTAAGCCCCAGCTTCGGCCTGCGAAGGATTTACGTACTCTAGCCCCGTTTGGTTTGACTTTTTCAAGAGACTTTGGGCCCCAAAAGCCCCTTGAGGAAAATTTTTTTGTATTTGGCAAATGTTTTTGAAAGCTCATTTACCAAATGTGAGCATTCCCAATCTTTGAAAAAGCTATCTTTGGAGGAGTGCTTTGGGCATTGAGCATTTGGAAATGCAATCGCATCATTGTTCATCTTCTCTTCCCCCTTCGTCTTCTTCCTTCCCCATCCACCGAACGGCCAAATTTGGCCTCTGCGACCTCAAGCACCTTAGGTCGCGCCTCCAGGCGACGACGGCGTCGCCTGAGGTCAATCCTCCAGGCGGCGTCGCCTGAGGTCGCAACCTCAGGCGGCTAAATCTGATCGCTGTTGTGACCTTAGGCGCCTGAGGTTGCACCTCTAGGTAGCCAAATCTGGACGAGGCAGTTGGCTGGCAGTTAGCCGGCCGCCGGATTTGATTTTCAAATTTTTAAAAAATAAAATAAAAGCAAAAGCTCATTACAAATGTTAGTTTTGCCAAACAGTATATATACTAAAGTTATATTTCAATGCTATTTGAGACTACAATTTACCAAACGGTGTAACATTTCGGAAGACCTTTTTACCTCAAAAGTATTTGTATTCTCCTAAGGTATTTCCCCAAAGCCAAACCAAACATGCCATCTGTCCTATCATTTATAAGCATCCAGTTGCCACCTCCATGAGCGCGGACCTATATGCCCGGATGACTGTACCATGCGCGCGAAACAACAGGATCACTATACATCCGACCGGATTAGCTGCGCGGTCAAAAAGGAGGACTTGACACTAGCCCTTGTCCTTTTGAAGTGTGCCGTTGGGTTAAGAGAGTCAAGCCAAAACAAATTCGACTCCCTTCGATCAAGTTAGAGAGACAAAAATGATCTGAGAGCGGCGTTGAGCAGCACCATAAGCATCCTTTGACCAGTCCAGGTTGGCAACTTCTGCTGGGGTTGGCCTCAGTGGATGGCGGCTTCACCTCCACGACACGGCACGCCACTTCCTTGACATAAATGGTTCAAAGAATTGACTCAAATCAACCCACGTTACCAAAAGAAAACTCTCAGCAAAAAGATGCATTTCTTCCCAAGTTAGCCACAAAATCTCTCTCTCAAAAGCCGAATCCTCCTACTCCCCAGTTGGGGTAAACTGACAGATTCAGCAAATGCTTCGCCCTTCCATTCCCCATCTTCTCGCCGCCACCGCCGCCGCCACCTTCTTGACATTTCCTGCATTCTCGGCTCCTGTCGATGAGCGGTACGTCGACTGCGGGCGCCAGTTCAGCTGCGGGAACATGCAGAACGCGAGCTATCCTTTCTGGGGTAGTCCACAGCCCTTCTACTGTGGCCTGCCGGAATTCAACCTCCTCTGCGAGGATGGGGTCGCGACCATGGAAATCGCATCGCAGAAGTACCAGGTCCTCGAGATCAACCACAACAACCACATCCTGAGGCTCTCGAGATCGGACTTTTACGATAGTGTATGCCCCCCGAGGATCGACAACGCCACCATGAACTACCTCTTCAAGCCTACTAGCGACTTTGGTAACCTCACGCTATTCTACAACTGCTCGTCCGTGAACACATCCGTTGCCTCCGGCAAATTCAGTTGTTATGGAAACGATGCATACAATGAGAGCAATTATTACACGATCGGTTCGGTTCCAAGTGGCAGAGATTTCGGTTCTTGCGATGCCAGTGTGACCATTCCGGTTCTTCCGACAGCATCAGAGATCCTGATGGAGAATAAGACATCCTCACTTGGCGAAGTGATCAGAGAAGGATTCGAGGTCCAGTGGGTCGTGGATGACACGGCGTGCATGGAATGCCAGAGCTCTGGTGGACGATGTGGATACAACACGAGCTTTTTCCAGCCCATCTGCTTCTGTCCCGATCGGCCTGATCTATTGAGATGTCCCTCCAGATCAGGTAACAGCTGCATATACTTCACCACATAACTCCTCGTCTGCATTAATGCACAGTTCGGACATGGTTTCTTCTGGGATGCGAAATGACGACGTCCCGCAATGTTTTATGGTTCAGGATCCAAGTTGAGCATGGAAGCTGGAGTTCTCATAGGTAAACTGATCTGATCTGTCGATGGCTCTCTGATATACTTTTTCACCTAATCCACGAAAGCAAAGCATTCGTGTTTTCTACTTTGTGACCCCCGAATTTATGGATTCTGCATTTGAAGGTGCGATAATGCTTGGACTCGGAAGTATAGTCGGGACAATATTCCTCGTCCATTGCTTGAGAAAACCGATGTCGAAGACTGTGATCTTCTTCTGGAAGAAGAAATCATCAAGCACCTACAGGGTGGAGGCGTTCCTGGAGAAATACGGAGGCTTCGCCCCAAAACAGTACAGTTACAAAGATGTCAAGAAAATGACCAACTCCCTCAGAGATAAGCTAGGCCAGGGAGGCTATGGCAGCGTGTACAAAGGGAAACTGCCTGATGGCTCGCTAGTGGCGGTGAAGATATTGTCCGAGTCCAAAGGCAACGGGGAAGAATTTATCAATGAAGTCGCCAGCATCAGCAGAACTTCACATGTCAACATCGTTACTCTACTCGGGTTCTGTTCTGAGGGGTCGAAACGGGCTCTTGTTTACGAGTTCATGCCTAATGGATCATTGGAGAAGTATATATTTGCACAGGATCAGGCAATGGATGTTGATCAACTGGGATTGGAGAAAATTTACCAAATTGCGATTGGTGTCGCCCATGGGCTGGAGTACCTGCACAGAGGATGCAACTCGAGAATACTCCATCTTGACATCAAGCCGCAGAACATCCTTCTCGACCAAGATTACTGCCCCAAGATCTCTGATTTCGGTCTTTCAAAGCTGAGCAACAGGAAAGACAGCACCATGTCTATGATGGGTGCCCGAGGAACCGTGGGGTACATTGCCCCGGAAGTCTTCTCAAGAAATTTCGGAGTAGTTTCAGACAAGTCCGATGTCTATAGCTTTGGGATGATGATCCTAGAAATGGTGGGTGGAAGAAAAAACATTGAGGCTGGACTTACAAACAGCAGCGAAGTTTATTTTCCGCACTGGGTGCACAGCCGAATGATGTTGGAGGAGGATCTGAAACTGCAATGGAATATGAATGAAACAGGAAAAGAAGTAGCGGAAAAGATGATCCAGGTGGGCCTGTGGTGTACCCAGACATATCCGAGGAACCGGCCTTCGATGGATAGGGTGGTCGATATGCTGGAGAGAAGGCATGAAGTTCTCCAAGTACCACCGAAACCATTTCCTTATTCTCCTCCTGCATCGCACATCGATCCCGCAACATCCACTACTCTTCATTCATCACAAGACAGCACAAAGCCTCTTTCACATTATTCACAAGACTAGGAAGGGAGTCGATTACGAGCTTGTATGCATGCTTCTAGAGCTACTCGATTAGCTACGGCACCCGGTGTTGCAGATAAGCTAACCACTGTCCAAAACTTGAATGTAAAAGATTGCCACTTGTAAAGATGATTCGTGTGCTGTTGCATAAAGAAGACTGGAATTCCATAATACCACAAAAGGCTGCATCTGCAGCTTCAGTCTGCGCTCTCTTTGTGAATTCATTTTAAAGAGATTTTGACAGCTTAAGTATAGTCCCATTTACACAGAATACATTCACGGAGAAGCATTGCTTCTGAACCAAAACAACGAACCAACCCCACTTCATCATAAGGAGCTTCGCTTTATTGATTCATCCCCATCACATATAAATTCGACCATTAAATACTTGAGACGAGTTTAAGGCCCCTTCCGAGATAGAGAAGCCAAAGTATCTGAACATACAGGGCCAGGCAAGCCAGTATTGCTCGCTAGAGCTTAAGCCACTCAGGATCTACTTTCTCTACATTCTGTTATTTGCGTTGACGATGGACATTGAGTCTATAACACATTGATGGCTATTGAGAGCCAGATAATTTGTAGTAGGATGCCGAACAATCTTAATAGGGACCAACATTTACAAGCAAGTACTACGATTAAGAAGCAACGCAAATGAAAATTCAAGTACCCAAGTCAAATAAGAATTTGGACAACAATTGGCACAAAACCCTTCATAAATCACATCGCCTTCTTGGATCCATCATCTGTGGGGTCTCGGAGTGTTCCAAACATCCAGTCCATCCAGATCGTGTAGTGACCATAATTGTGGCGATAGGTGGTATGGTGGATGGTGTGATAACCAGCGCCCATCACAGGCCAAAGCTTACCATGGATGCAGTCATGGATATTTGCTGTCCATATGGCCTCGATAAAAAGGAGAGCAATGTGCGTTGTAAAATGGGTTGGCACAAGGAATAGTGCCATAACATGTGGCACCGCCTGCAGTATCCCGTCTAGAGGATGAAATGCCAAGCCTAAAATGAAGAAACAACTTACAAGGTGAGACGAACAAAAGAAACAAAAAGGAGAGGACTTGTATTACTGGCAGGGTGAGGGCTTGGAGAAAAGCATAGCATGAGCATCATTCAAGGTGAGACGACGAACAAGAAAAAAGCAGTGTGCAAAGAAATGGGAAGACTAGGTGAACATTAAAAGTAACTAGTAACACATTTAATTAACGCTAATGGACGGGTAAAGAATTTGGGGAAAGATAACACGAAACGGCTCTGATAAACAACCCATCAGAGCAACCATTTTTCAGATCGCCAACATCATGTCCATAATCTGCAGATGCCTAACCTGATATTCTTGAGAAATATGGATGTTAAGTAGGAATTACACTGGGAAGAGTAATCGCATGAGTGTATTGAGAATTTCTTTCCAAAGAAAACCACATCTTGGGTACAAAAAGCCCCAGGAGATTTGTTCCTTGGATGAATAGCACTCCAAATTGAAAAATCGCAAAGATGACCAATATACAGTGCTTCGACATGCTAGCGCCTCCAAAGTAATTTTTTAACCTCTCAGACATTGAGAATGTACATTACTGCACAAAGTACTCAACCTGACAAGTGCGCTACACATCTTACCAGGGCAAGGTGGCTCAGAGATTGTGTCAACAGAAACCTATATTTCCCTCCTACATATGTGTGATTTTTCTATGCACTAGATTTACATGAGATTCACTATAATTCTTACATCATGGGTAGCTCCTAAAATGTCAGCCAACTTTTTTCAGCAAACTACAGTTTGCCTAGATAAGAGGTTTATGGCCCAACTTCTGTTTCTGCCATCTAATTGGGATCTAACTTATTTACAGCATCAAAAACCAACTTCTAAAGACATAGAAGTTGAAGAAACACCAGGGCCAGCAGCTTGTGGCTGGTTTTCTTTTGAGTAAACATAAAAGTGAAAAGTATTAGAATTATCATTCTGAATAGTGTAAAACTAAAACATATAGTCCAACTTTATTAGTTTTTGATGAAGTCAAAGATATGACAATTTTAAAAGATACAGCTTTGAAACATATGCAGGCCATAGCTGATGCAAACGTCAAACCAAAATAAAACCAGAAAACTACACCTAAAACTTGAGTCATTGCAAGTGACTTGACCCACTCTCTCTAAAGAGAATGTAGGTCCTATGAGCTCAAAGCAGTACTTTTGTCTTGTGATGTCATTGCAAAATGGAGGGTGATGATATACATTTGATGAACTTATCACCCTATCCTGCTTTCAAAGTATTTTGCATTGGCGAGAAAAGTCTGCAACTTGTCCTTTGATATCAAAATCTATGTAAGGAGAAGTACTTAGCAACATTTACCTAGAAGGGTACTTCAATTACATAAGAGCGGCAACAAGGGGCCATGTCTTTGACACAAAAGAGGAGTGATTAAGATATACAATATGACAAGCCCACGAAAGAAAAAGTGATCTTCCATAACATCTTCTAAACATTTCTCTACTCATAACTAATAAAACTTTTTTTATAGGTTCGGTTGCATTGTAGTATCTAAAGATCCAAGGACACTGTAAGCTAAGTTTTCAGAATGCATCAATCAGTACAAATTAACAGAGCACGAGTACAAAACCATATACTGTTAGATCACGCAGTAGCTGGGTGTGACACTCAAATTAAGCAGCAGCAGAATATAATTGAAAATCTTGGATTTGGACTTTCTGCAGTAAAAGTAAGCAATTGTATGGTCATTTGCTTAATTCTGCTCATTGAACAAAAATAAAGTCTACCAACAAAAGGGCATGTTACTGCACTTAGCAGACTGAGAACTCACCGGCAAAAGGAGAAAGTGTGTTCTGCTTATTGTAGATGTGATGTGTGGCATGAAGATGTTTGTAAAGAGGTTTGATGTCATGCAGCTCTCTGTGCATCCAATATATCCCAAACTCCGCCAGTACAAGATATATTGACAAGTACACTAGGTAAGCAAGCCAACCAACATCGCTTATTCTTGAAAAGCATTTTGTCCATCCATTTTCAACCATGTATTCGGAAAGTGTTGGAAGAGCACAGTACCATGGCATTGCCTTCATTGCAACATATATTTGCAGCAACATTGCCTTCCTCGTAGGAATCTCATCTGCAGCAAGAGAATTTGCCAGATCCAAGATAAATCACAAAAGAGTCTAGCACCTAGATTTCATTACTGAGTTTACATAGACAAAAATACTGTAGGCTAGCCCAACTAAAAGTGCATAAACCATAATCTCATGCTGAAAATAATGCATAAAATTCTCTCTGGGAAAAATACCACCAGCAAAGAAGCAGTCATATAGTAGTTTAAGCCCTACAAAGAATGTTGATGACTGCCATTTGTTTGACAAAAGATAGTCGACAGGGATCCAACTAGCAGATTTGTTTGATGATCAGCTGAACATTATCACGACTTTTAAAGCATGAAACACTTCAAAGTGTCTTCTCAATGAATAAAAGCATGCATTAATAAGCTCAGTCATAGCCTGTTAAATGCGACCCGGTTAAGCTGAGCCCAAGAATGGTATAATGTCAAGATCCAGAGGGCACGAAATTATTAATACTGAATACTGATGCTTGCTGAATTAGCGGCACTTCCCATTTGAATGGATGAAGTAGATGCCTAGAAGTTACTTGGATGATTTATAGCAAGATACCAGGAAATTCCAAAAGGAAAAAAAATATGAAAAATCTGCAGGACACATCTCACAGATCATGAAGGAAGGAAGAATGGACAGCACTACATCTAAGAACTAAACCAAATATTTTGAAGAAATGCATCAAGGCACAGAATCTGTTAAATAATGGTCCGGCCATTTAAATATCTAGGTAAAAAAGAAAACCCTTCAAGGTCATGGAAGTAAATGTAAAATCAAATCTTTTAGAAAGCATAAAGCGACTATAAACAGCACTTACAGCACCTGAAATTCTAAAATATTCTGCATCAACCATTTTAACAGGAACAGATGAAATCATTGATGAAACTAATCTAGATCAATTCCAAAAGAGACAAAAGGGAACAGTATTCCTAGGAATCAGCCAATAGAAGTAAAACCAACAAAAGAACGTCCGAGTGACAGTGCCTCGATTCACACACGCACAAATAACACATCAGCACGACATCTCTGTAGCAAATTCATTCCATCGATCGCAGAACATCAAGTTACCCACTTTGTCCGTGTCAAGGATTACCGAAAGTAGAAATAACAGAAACCCAACATGCTATGAGAAGAATCAAGAGAAAAAAATCAAAAAGAACACTTTAAAGAGAAACCCAAAAACAAGAGAGGAACAACCCAGAGAAAAAGAGAAACCTACCCTTCGGGACGTAAACATTGCGCTTGAGGTAATAAATGTAGAAGCACCACAGGAAGCCGGAGAGGAAGTAAATTAGGGTTCCCCCGATGTAGTTGCGGAGCCAGGTCTGGAGGAGCCGGGGCATCGGCTCCCAGGCCGAGGCCGGCAGGAGGCTGCCCAGGACAATGCGGTTGTACAGGGAGGTCTCCTCCGTGAACAGGCCCAGGTAGCCGGCGTCCATCGCTCCGGCGTCCATCGCTCCGGCGAGCTCGGTCGATCGGTCGGCCGGCGACGTCGCCGGAGATTTCGAGCCGGGAGCGGGATTGGGTGGGAGCAGCCGACGCGGGTCTCGGATCACAGTGCGCGAGAGTGGGGGCCGGCGCAGCGGAGCCTTGACTGGTGGCGGACGAGGTAGGGACGAGATGACGATGATGAGACGGAGAGACGGAGACAGGGAGACTGACAGAACGGGAGGGACAGAGATTGAGACGGGGAAGGAATATTTTTACGTCGGACTTTGGGCGGAAGTTGACAAATGGAGTGGGGCCACCGCCTTCAAAAGATCTCTTCCCCGAGTGCGTGCACTCCTCCTTCATCTAAACCTCCACGGAGCCACCGCGGTCGGAGCCAGCGCGGATCATCTTGCTGGCTCATTAAAAAGTGAGAAAGAAAATTCGAATAAAGATCCAAACGGACGGAGTAAATCTTGTTTCAAATTTAAAATGCTTTTATACTTTTAAATAGGGGTTAAAGTGAATTTTATTTTAAATAATCACTCAATCTAAAATATAAAGTATCTGGTTTTGCGAGTTTTTTTTTAAAGTTTTATCCTTTTTTTTTTCCTTTTTCAATTTTTTTCTTTCCATAAAAAGACAAACTCAAAAAAGAAAAAAAGGATGAAACTTCAGAAAAATCACAAAAATAACAAACAAATAGCCCTTTTGCCTTAGGCCATGGCCCATCGCTAGTGGGGCGACGGCAATAGCCTGTGATTATCGGACCTTGCGCAAATCTAGGAGAAGATTGTGACTCTCTCTTGATTCTGGCAAGCGGGCCCTTGCCTCTGGTCAACGAGGGTTGCTGGCCAGAAAGTACCAACACTTTCCGGGAGTCTTTGTATTGTCGAACATTTTAACATATATTTGACACTCTCTACCATTTGGTTAATACGAGTTGAAAAATCTAACACCTAATCTACTCTCTCAACACTCTCTGACATGAGAGTTTGGAATTCTAACATGCATGGAGTCAATTTTAAAAATTTTCAATGAATGAAGAGTCAAAATGCAAATATGTAAGAAAAAAATAATAATAACAGAGGAAAGAAGAAAAACCTAATTTTTTCTTCTCTTCCAACTCTCACTTTTCATGACACACAATTCACCCCATGTTTATTTTTTTCTCTTCTCTTCCAACATGCTTTGACATGTGAATCCATAATGTAGATTACTTGTTTTTTTTTTTCTGCAAGTTTTATGGATTATTTGAGTATTGAATTTGTCAAATTGAAATGATGAATAATATTAACAAATGTCGAATTAATTTTTCTAAAATATATTCATTCTACACTATTATTTTATTATTTATTTATTTATGAATTTGAATCAAATTAATTTGATTAAAATAATCATAAAAATGATCATTTATCATGTATATATAAAAATATATATTTAATATACAATATATTCCAACATGTCGGAATTCTCTATTTATTGAAAAACGACATGCCAAAATGTCATATCACCTCGTATCATGTCTTATGTCACGTGTCGGTATTAGTGCTTCTTAGGTCTCTAGCACTAGCCAAGGCACCAGCAAACCTACCGGCCATGGCTAATACCCCATAGGTGATGGGGCGGCAACCACAGGCAAGGGAGGGTTGCCTATATATATATATATAAAGGGCAACAAAAAAAAAAAACAAAAAAGAGGAAAGACAAAAAAGCAAAGGATGAAAATGCCCTTGACCAGTTGGTGAAGTCAAGCCTTTCTTTTAAACTGACATTACTACTTCAGGCTTCTATTGAAAACAATGTCACGTTAGACTTTTATTTGTAAAAATAATGGCATTTTAGGCCATTATTTGAAACAATGTTCACTTTATACTCATATTTGAATTTTTTTTCTAAAAAGTGACAAGCAATCAAACCCATTCTACTCATAATTGGTCCAAATTGGCCTTACTCGACCGATTCAAGAAGACTGATCCAGTCTTTGGTACCTGAAAATTGAGCCTGATTCAAAAAACTGGAAATCGGTCTTAACTAGTTTAGGGTATCTAAGAACCCATAATCAACAAAGGTGAACTTGAAACTGAATTGATTTTGAACCTATTAATCCCTAACATTAATTAAGTTCTTTTACTCTTTCTTTATAATAGAAAATATTTGTTGAAATTGAACATGTTGGACATATTTATTAAGCAAAAAAAAAAAAAAAAAAATTGTGTTCTTGTTTGACATATACATATATGTGTGTACATATATATACATATATCGTATTTAAACAAAAAATACACCAAAAGAAAGAAATAAATAAAAATGCCCCTTCTTGGGCCAATTTGGTTCCAAGCCGATTCTATGGCCAACCAATTGATTCTCAGATCCAAAAATTGAGAATTGACTCTAATTGGGCAAGTTTCAATTCCAATCTAGAACAAATCCACCCTATCAAACTCCACTAGGGAATAAATATTTTAGATTGAGTTTATTCGCGTTGGTGACATGCACTATTGGTGACATGTTGATATTTCGTTCAAGAATCCATTCTTTAAATTTGTTTATAGTAAGCTTCCACGATATACCAATTTATTAATGTCAACATGGCCTCTTACACTTCGATATGTTAAAAAAATGTTAATATACGTCTAGATACATTGGATGAAAAGATGTTGATTCGTCATTCGTGGGTTTTTACGCATTTGTATAAAAAATTACATCTTAAACATGTCATGTTGTGTGACCCATTTGATCATTTGATCAACATATCTTGTTTTTCTAGAATATCACACAATTTAATGTATATTGTTCAAATTAAACCTTAATATGAAGTAAAATGATTATAACACGGGAATTCAAATCTCTCCCCCTAGTTGTTGGAATTTAGTTGTCAAAATTAAAGTGTTAGACTAACAAAATCAAGAGTTGATTATCTTGCAATTATAAATTCAACCTATGATATATTTGTGTTAGATGTGTTGGAAGATATTGCTTCGAATTGGATAGAATTGAATCAGATTTTGAGACGTGATATCACTTTCTTGAAGAAATTATTTGCCCCACAAAGTTGTTAATGGTCATAGGCAAATTTCCTCCATGACAACAAAGTCTCAAATGAAAATATTATATAGCAATTCTAGTATTTTTCCAGGTCTTTTTAGGAAACAATTGAAATAATAGTTGTAGTTTTGAAAAAAAATACTTGAAAATACTTAATTCACATTCATTCCAAACTAACATATTTATCGGTGTTAATGAATAGAGGTAGCCTTTTGGGATAGGTTGCAAAGTGAACAAAGACATTCTTAGGGAAAAGTTACAAAATGAACAAAGAATCCCTTTAAGAAAGTTGCAATGTGAACATGTGTATTTTCAAAGGCTATGTTGAAAAGACATAAAATTTGGAATAAAATATAATTAATTATTTTTTTAATAAATAAAATTCTGAATTTCATAATTTCCAAAAATACTAAATGAACAAATACAACATTTCGACTAATAAAGACTAACAAGATAACCATATGAAATAAAATTAAAATTTAAAATAAAAGAGTTAGTGCTAATTAGATTGCGGGTGCACAAAGTGAAGTATTGTAAGGTCTGGCCCACAATCCATTTTTTTCTTTCAAACAAACTAGAAGAAGCTAACACTCATAAAGTGGCTCATTTCCTCCCAACTTTCCTATGTGGGACAAGGAAAAGTACATTGACCAACAAAATGTGTCAACAAATATTAGATAATCCATAAACTATTCAACCCATACTATGTTAGGATATTAGAGTACCAACTTACATCGAATCTACAAATCAGATGGCTGATGAATATGTTGCTAACTTACTCACACTTTTTCAAGATGACGCTCTGACAAGCAAGGAGTGCCATTTTGATCCCCTTGCGAAGAGATGCTAATATGTCTACTTCACAATTATTTCCCAAACTAATATTTCAATTTTGTCGGGGACTATTAAAGTTCAACGATTTTGCACTTTCTCATGAAATTGGGGTAGGGAGTTTAGTTTCAGATGTGAGGTTTGAGTCCCAAACTTTGCAAAGCGGCAAACAAAAGCCTAAGAGTAATAGTAGGACAAAGAAAAAAAATATTTTATAAATATATATATATATATATATATATATATATATATTGTGATAAGTATGAGTATTTATTAGGGCTTATAAGTAAATGTGGTGATTTGCCGACTCTACACTAGTAACTACCATTCAACTACTAGTCGGTATATATTGATAATAAAAATATTTTTTATTCATTTATTTTTATAATCGATATAAGCTATCATTTTAATATATATATATATATATATATATATTCTAAATCATTGATTTTCTGTGAAATTACTGTACTTTAGGAAAATTGTGTAGAAAATTTCAAAACCTATTGTAAGGCAGTTAATTCAATTCTAAATTTTTTAATTTGATCAATTTAATTTTAAATCTTTGACAATTTACTAATGTAGTCCTTCTAGCCAATTATAGCAAAAAATTACTAACGTGGTGATTCAATCAACATTGGCCATCCGAGACCCTGGCGATCGACAAAGGGAAATAGGAGATGTGTCATTGCTTGAAGCAATGGTAAAAATCAATATATATTTGATAGTTCTGCATAACACTTTGTAATATCACATATTAGTAATTTGCCAACATAGTGGTAATTTTACAAGCAATGGTTGGCAAGTTATAATCAATTAGACATTGGTGTATTCAGATATGTATCATTAAGTTCGTAACCTACATATAAATCATAGTGGTAAATATTGATACCCATGACTGCTAAAAGGATATGAAAGCCGGTAGGTTACTGATCAACTAGGCTAATTATCTAGTATGGATGCAGTTTTGTTGTAGTTGTATTGTGAAGTGCTGAAAACGTGTATGTTTGAAATTAAATATTTTAGAGTACAATACCTTAAAGTTGGGTGAGGTTATTTCCTAAAAACTATTGTAAACTGCTGTGTTGGGAGGATACCGCAACAATGAGGAGATTGTCAACTGTCTTATAATAACTACAATACACTTTTTCACGGCTATAGTTATAACAAGCTCATTGTTAACTTCCAATGTGTTTACTAACTTCGGCGGATATTTATATGTGGATAAATTGGTAATTTTTTATAACCACTAGCATAATTCAAATATGAATTGCTAACATGCAAATCAATTAAATTTGGTAAATTTGAATGTACATATCTAACTAGAGAAATGGGAATTGACAAAAGTAATTTTCGAAATGACAGATTGGCATTGTGGCAACATGCAGAGAAGACGAAAGAGGACACATAATTTTGAAGAATATTTGCAACTAAAGAAAGCTAAAAGGAAAAAAAAAAAAAAAAAAAATCAGCCTAAACCAATCAAGTATAGAAATAGAGACTGAATCGAAAATACACAAACAAATTTTCGCACAATTTCATGTGTAATTTCAAGTGGAATCTTTTGTAACAAATCAATATTTTAAAAGCAAAACAAGATCCAAATAGAAAAAATGGCACCTATGTCATTTGCCGTTATAGTGTGAAATTACTATTTGAGATTTACCAAATAAAATTAAAAAAAAAAATTGAAACGATAACCATATAGACGTCAATAGATAACGTCCTTAGAAATAAAATGAAACTATGTTCGATGGAATGAAAATTACCATGGGGAATAAAATTATACTTTTCAAGTAATTTGCATTAGTAACCCAAAGTAAAATCAACTGTATCTCCAGTGACCTAACTTTTTTTTTTTTTCTTTTTCTTTTTTTGTCATACGATGACTTAACTTTGATGACGTGCCCCGTAAGTTATATTTGAAGTGGATATTTCAACCGGAAGAAAGAGACGTCATATTTGAGTGGATGGATAGGATTCAAACATTGAAATGATTTAAAAAAAAAAAAAAAAGAGTACACCTACTACTTAAAAGATCTCGCGTGATACCCCTTAACATTTTCTCTCTCTAGCTCTTAAGGGAGCAAATCAATGTGATTTTAATATGATATTACAAATTGAGAGCCATCATTTTCAAACTTTATATTGTATATTTAAAATATTTCCATGCAAAGCACGAGTCTTCCTGTTAGGACGGCAATACTTGAGAGTAAATAAAAGAAGATAAGTGTACAAAAAGTTTTAAAATTTGTCAAATATTAATGTCATTTTTTTATTATTCTCTCTTCTATATGAATTTTTTTAATTATTTTCCCTCTCATGTGTGCTTGATCTTACTAAAACATTAAACGACATTGTTTTGATCCAAATCCTAATTTTTCAACCAAAATCTTATGTTAATTAAATTAAAAATAAAAATAAAAAGGGCTAACTTTCTCTGAAAATACGAAACACAAAAAAGCGCCAAGGGCGGTGGGATCGCCCCACCATTGCCAAAAAGGGACGGTACTAGTGGTTGCAAGGCCTTGCAAGCCCTACTAGCCCTTCCAGTGATGATAGGGCGGTGGAGTCGGGGCCTACCCCTTTGTTTTTTTGTTTTTTTTTCCCTTTCTTTTTTGTATTCTTTTTTATTTTTTAACCTAATTTAATGAAGATTTTCGGTAGAAGGAAAAATATTTAGACCAAAACAATGTTGCTTTAGTCTTAGATTTTATATTTTAGTAAATCGTAAAAATAAGCCTAATTGGATAAAGTTAACGAAAAGATTTGATAGCATCAATTTAATAAGTTTTAAAACTTAATTGTACATTTTTAAAGTATATAAATTCAATCGCACTTTCATAACAATTTTTTTTTTCAATGCACTAATCTCTAAATAAGAAGTATAACCATGTTTGGACCATCCACCGGAACATAGACTCGCGTTATTGAGGCATGCCATAGTTTCATGGTCCCGAGATTGATCTATTTAAGATAGGTTTGTCCTTGCTAATTTTTAATGGCCAACTTCATCTTATGGCATCGAGATCTGTTGACTTTTGACTGATTGTTGGCATTTTGCTTTCTAGCCCACAGGATCCAAACATCGCCCAACTCAATGACAGCAGATTCTAGCATGTAAAATGAAGGTTGGCACGTGAACTCAGAAGTGATTCCATCATACGGCCCATAGATTTTTTTCGCCACTGAAAAGGACGAAGAGATAGGGCTGGCGTGGCACCTTAACCTCCCCATAAGATTCTCATACCTGTTAAAGAGCGCTCGGTTTTACATTATAAGTCCCCGACACCGTCTCGATACACTAAGGCGTATTTGGTAACGTTTACTTAAAAATTGTTCCCAATAACAATTTTTTAACAGAAAAATACGTTTGATAATTACACAAAATTTTGTTCCGGAATAAAAAAAAAAAACATTTGATAAATTTATATAATTTTTTTGTTTGTTTTAATTTTTTAATATTTTTATTTTTATTTTTCCTTTTTCTTTTTTCCTTTTTATTTTTTTTTCTTTCTTCCTTTTGGTCGGTCGTCAACCTCGACGGATCTGGCAGCTCAAGCTCGGCCTCGCCGGATCTGGGCGAGCTCAAGCTCGGCCTCGTCGAGGCCGGCGACGCTCTAGCAAAGTTGTCGGCCAAAGAAAAAATAAGAAGAAAAAGAGAAAAAAAAAAAGAAGTGTTTTTCGAAATTGTTCCCAGAAACAAAAAATAAGTTTTTTCTACTTCTTATTTCTGTTCCAAATTTGTTCTCGGGAACAAAATAATAGATTTTTTATTCCCGACAACAAAAATGTAAATAAACGCGTTTCTGTTCTTTTTTTGTTTCTCAAAACAAAAGAAAAAAAAATTGTGCTCCAAGAAGCAAAAACAAATTTAAACAAACAGCCCATAGAATCGAATGGCCAAACTAAAGTGATTCGCTCCCGATGTGATTCGAATTGGTGATGAATGCTGGCCTGATACGTGGTGGGGGGCATAGCCAACAGAGTTCAAGGGACTAGCGACCCGGTTTTTGTTGCTGGACCATAAAACCACCTCGTACTCAGGTCAGGTGGCGTAACATTGAAGGATGAGATAACCTGGTTGTGCAATTTTGGACTCACGTTCACAGGCGCATGGTCGTCAACTGGTGGCGCCGGGTTTGGTTGCATTGATTGCAAATTTCGTATCCCTGACGCAACACGACAGGAGCACGTTCCGGAAGCTCCGGAATCTGTCACTCACATGATTTCGGTGAGGGTGGAGATGGATCCCAACCCCAACTTTCTCGATCACATGATCTCGATTAGGGGAAACTGACGTGACAGATTTTTAAACTTTAATATAATATTTTAATGTGTTCTTTGAATTTTTAAATATTTTGATATGATCTAAAGATAACATTAAACTTTTATCGATAATTCAAGAATTATTAAATGAAAGATCATGGAGGACATCCTTATAACATATTGAATTAATATTCAGAAATTATTTGTACTATTTTTAATTGCTGTTGTTGATACTAGTTTATGATTAATCTTTAAGATGACATCATGTACATGGGACAGTCCATAGTAATTCTTGAGGGGGTACTTTCACCATTCATAGTCTCTATCTCCTTGTTCTGATTTTATAATCGATGGATCTTTTTTCCCATCAATTGTCGCGGCAAGCAAATTAATTTTCCCAATTAGCCACCGGCCTTCTTTTCAATTACCATATGTTTAAATTACTTTCAAAACTCAAACTTTTTTTTTTGGGGGAGTATTGAACCTCGAGGGGGCTATTACCATACCTTTTCTTTGGGTGTGGATAAAACACACTCTGTTAAAGTTGATTAATCAAATTACCTTTTTACTTCAATTAAATACATATTCATATATAACAATATATATTTTGTATGCAATTACGATCCATGAATTGCTACTTTTATGTTGAATTGAATTCCTATCGAAGAGAATAATTTAAGTTCTTCCTTAAAAAAGGTATTAAAAAAATGCAATAATACACGAATTTAGTTAAGAACTCAATGTAGGATGCATTACTTTTGTTCCTTCCAATCTCACTCAACAAGATTTAAAAGAAAAAACAAAAGGGAAAGGATTCGAACTATAGATTTTTATTGTTCTACCATGAAGAAAGTCACTAACACAATCCCATAACTCATGATGCGCGAAGCACATGTCTTGTAAACCGGGGGCACTAGGTTGGCTATCGATTACAAGACACGTGCGAAGCACATGCCAACCTAGTGGGAATCCTTTCAAATTCTATCTTCTCGCCTCAAGCGTGCGGGAAGCTATTATACCAATCACACCCGAAGGTAGCCACTTCCGAAGAAGTGACGCAGAATTTGCCTTCCCACTTCCCAGTCAAAAGCCCCCAAGTTCCTCATTGTGTCTTTATCTTCATACTCCTTAAGTCTTTATTGTCCAAGGGATGCTGAGACCCGCACGAGGCCTCAGAAGAAATAATTTAACGACTTACGTAGGTACAAAATTACATATATGTAACCCACCGGTAGGCAACTATGATGGTGGGGTCCTATGCTAATCTCCCCCAAGGTATAGAGGTCCGGCCCTTCGGTTCTGTCCGGGCATGGGGGGCCCGTGGTGGAGTCCTCGGTTACCAAAAAAAAAATTACATATATGTAGAGAGTAAGTAAATTTTTTTCTAATGAAGTAATATGGGTTTGAATGGAATGCCCACCACTTGTCTCTGGAGTAAGGAGAACTGGACTATATGAGGCCCACCAGCCGAGCTTAACTGAACAGTGCTCAAGGCCCAAGCCCAATCTAAACGTGGGCCGAACAGTGCCCGTGGGCGTGAGGCTTGAAGCGTTTCCAGCGGGGGCATCGCTGGACTTCTCTGTAAGCATCCTTTGGCGCAGAGAGAGAGAGAGAGAGAGAGATGGAGGAAGAAGACGCGCGAAGAGAAGCGGCGATAGCTTCAACCCCCTCTCTGCAACCCAATTTCAAGTCCCCCGGGGTCACCAAGGACCAGCTCTCGAAATTCCAGGTATGCCCATCATCCCTTTTTCTCAATTATGGAAGGAAGTCCGTATCTTTTTTGGGGGTATGGATTGCTTGATCCCCGTTCATGTCGTCGTTCTTGATCAGTCGGGTTTTCGCGCCTCAGGCTTGTGAACTGGGATGTCTGTTTCTCATCATTATCTATGCTTTGGTGGGAGGAAGTTCGTAACTTGAGCTGAAAGACGTGTGAATTACATTACTTCAATTTCAGACTCTTGCTGTCTAATCCTTAGACGTGTATCTTAATGAATGTGCCCGCTTGGCATGCATTGCGAGCCTGTTTATTAATGGGTTCTCTCTTTCGGAGAATGGATAGTAAGTATGGCGAAGAGCTAATGTTTATGGACTCCATTCACGAGCCAGTTTCTTGCTGAGGAATATGTATGATGTCCGCCGTGAGATTGTTTCTTTATGGCATAGTATTTTAGGACAAGCCATCGCATGACAAGTTGATTGTTTCAACATGTCTTACTCTACTCATGTGGATTTCAGTTGGATGCTGGCAGAAAGCCCAACAGCACCGTGAACTGACCATGTTTTTTTGTTTGCCATCAACTGCTTACTGATTTCAATGAATAAGATGGAAAAATCTGTATAATGAATGAATCGAGAATGGTTTTTTTGGTTTGAGTCGCTAACTTGGAAAAGAGGCTGCAAACCTTGTTGGCTGTTAAATTACGTCTATTAGTGGCTCTGATTTACTAGCTCTGGCAAGGATCAAGAAAGACTACTTTAGGAGATCGGTGCCTTTGTGACGCGGGGATATAGCAAGTAAGCAGCAAGGTTCTCCCTTTAGGAATCGACTCCCTATGAAGAATTTGTACATTGACCGGAGAATTTGAAGTTAGAAATATATAAAGAAGATCCATTTTTTTTTTTTTTTTTTTTTGTTTTAAAAACCTCTTACTCAAAATAGCACCGGATAAGTAGCTTACTCCCTGCCATAAAAGTAGAAATAGTCAAACCTACATCACTGGCCTCTGAGTCCATGTTGGCTCAGTGAATACCAACTCGAGAACTTCATGTCATCATAAGCGTATAAAGATATACCCCAAAAAGGGAGGCTTTGCTTCGCTCCCGCATCATCTGTGGTTGGTTGGTGCATAATCCCTCTACCCTATTGGTTAATCCCGAAGGAAGCTTCCCTGGTAGAGCTGCTATAAGATAAGCTCTTTTTCCATTTAGTTTAGAGAGAGTAGCTTTACACGGTCTGGGGTGATCAGTTAATCACGCAGTAATATTTCTGAGGTTTTCTCCTTCAGTGACAAGTAAACAATGATGGTATATATGTGGCTGGGCTCTTCTGACTTATACTTCAATCAGGCATTAATTCTTGAGATATCATTGGCCTTTCTTTCTTTGGTGTATTAGTTTGTATTATCCTCTGATTGATGTGGCTTTGTTAAGCGCCCTAAAATCACTCTACCTCTGGGTTCTATGTTCTGACAATAAATGGCTGACAAATGGAAGTTTTGATATTTGATGTCATTGACTCAGCATTAACTTATTAGAGAGGACAGCAAAATGACTAATAACTGTGATGAAGGTCTAGCTATGTCAATAAAACAAGTCTCTCATTTATAGGAGATCATCAGGAGCGTAAGAAATCTTCTGGTGTCTATTTATTATTTATATTTCTTTCCTCTGTAAGTTTGTTAGTCTGACTCTTCTATTGAGGTCTCGTGCATACTGCCAATGTCAATTTCTAATGATATTACATGGGTCCATTGTGCGCTTAATGCTGTTCATTCGAAGAAGTTTGTAACAACTTAGTCCTTATCAAAACTGCCCAAATAAGTACTAAGGGATGACTTTTGGGGTTGAGTTTTCAGTTATTCATTGGTCTAACTCTCTCCTCACATATGAACTAAGATATTTATACCTACTACGGGCTGTGTCTGTTTCCTTTACTTCTTGACAGTTCGCATGAGCTACATGAGAGGCAATGGGCTCAGCGCTCTAATTCCCATTGCTTTATCAAATGGGGTGCTCTGTGCGTTCCTCCATGCCAGGAGGCTCAATGTTCTGATGCCAGTTATTACAACATAGCCCCGATCATGTCAGTAGAATTTCCATGTATTCAATTGATGGCATTTGACTGGATCTTTATTTATATGTCACTTTCTTCATGTGGGAATTTGATCATAATAAAGTCTATTAGACATATGAAGCTTAACCTGAAAGATAAAGCTAATAGCAAAGGCTACCATGGGCACCACGTAGTTATGATATTATTTTTATGTCCCATTGTTCTAGCCTACCATTTGTGTTTTCTTGTCTGAATCTAAATGTCCTACATTTAGATATGTAGATAACCCAAAACCAATGTGACATATGCATTCTCTGCCACTAAACCCATGTCCAAGTCCAATAACATAGCTTTGTTATTTTTTGCTTCTCTCTTTCTCCTGCTAAACTAAATACTAGATGATTCTTCCCTAGTATTCCCTTCATAAATTCACCAATTACCTTATGTACTATTTGGCCAAAGAAAAGACAGCTTTTGACGTTCTCTTTTCAACTGGCAGGAGCTGCATAAGAAGCGCATGCAAATAAAGAAAAAGTCAGAGCAAAAGAGATGCAAAGGTCTCCTTTTTGGCTTTGGTGACTTTATTTCATAATTTAAAGCTTATTATTCACCTGAAACTTTTGGTATTGCAGATGAGACCAGGAAATTCATAAAAAAGCCAAATAGCAAAAATAGGATTGACAAAGATACATCAGTTGAAGATTCCAGTTTGTCAAACTCCAGTCTCAATAGCAAAGAAAATTCCTCAGTAGAGCAGCAGGATAGGCAACAGCAGATTACATCGATGAAACGCCAGAAGTTACATTGGGGGTACCACTCACTTTCTTCCATATTATCTGCTGAATCAGTGCTGCTTTGATAGTAAAATTCAGGAATTCAAGTTATTTTTGTTGACCAGAAGAACAGTTGGCTAGGCTCATCTGATTTGAAAAATGGAATTACCACTCTTGGGGCGGGAGTACTTGCAAGTATCTCAACATTACTCGTGGCTTCTCTTTTCAAGTTTTCTGTTAATGAGTCATCTTAAAACGCATGCCCATCACGAATCCATGGCCTTAATATTTTCGTTGATCTTGCCTCTGCAGTGTGATCTATATAGTAAATGTACATTTACCATGTTGGCCGAATACCCATGTTATTGAGGTGTTCTTTGTTCACAAGGGTTGATCTTTGCTTTTCTGCTCTTGATAGGCTTGACGTGAAGGAGAGATGGGAAAGGAAATCCAACATGTAGAGTTGCTTCTTCCGGCGGAATGCAGATCGAAGCGAGCATACGCCAAAGCATTAAAGTCAGTCACATGGACGATCGAGTCCAAGGCCACTCAAAAATTTGTCAAGTCTCCCTTCTTTACATGCCATGAGGACGTCAGGCACGTTTGCTGATGTCTATTTCTGACCAAGATTTGACTTGTACTGTACTCATATTCTCAGAGGAAGATGGATGAAATGGAAGAAGGCACGGAAATTCTGTTTTCCTCTTTCATTAGCCGATACTATTTTGTTGCTCAATTTTTTGTGTAGTTATAATATAATTTTTATGAATAATAATTTATCATAATTTTCTGTTCAATCAATATTCAAAGTCGGAATTTACTTTCGTTGCTTGATATCCAACATGACTAATAAATAAAATTACAATCAGCTTTTAGCAAAAGATGCACATAATATCAAAATTAACATAGAATTTTACTGTTTCATTAATATAAACTTAATTAGTAAAATGAGAAGCGCCTGGTTTTTTATTTGAAAAATTCGAAATCAAAATAATAAGTAAAGTGCTTCATAATAAATCAATCATACTCAATATATTAGATACAAGTTAAATTATTATAAAACCAGCATAAATTTATAAATAAAAAGGCTTTAGGAGAAGGTGGTAGCTTGTCCAGTTTGGCAATACTGAAGAAAAGTTAGGGAAATAATGGTCCATGTGAAAATACAATTAAACTCACCAAACAACCGAGCGTGTTTAGTCGTTTTTTAGCTTAAACTATTAATATTCTTTTTTTCTTTAAGTATAGTTAATTTGTGATAGATGAATTTAATCAATTAAGTTGTTGCATAAATCGATTCAGTGGTCAAGATGCGATTCTAGGACAATAATACAACCTGTAGACAGGACCACGAAAGATGTTTACAAATGCATCATGCAGGAGGCCTTTTCAAACCTCTTATTCGGCACGTCTCATCCGTATTAGCTGTAAAGAAAGCTCTAGTTTTTCTAGGCCAGGACCACTTGGACTGTCCGGGGATACTCGACTCTTGTTGGCATTGCTAATTTGCTAGTGCAGGCATCAAAGTCCTTGCGAAGATTGATTGGCAATTGTGGCAATTGTCCATAGGGTTGTAATTATGTCTTTAAGGATTTTGAGAAGGTGGACCGTCACAAGAGACTTGAGATGACCGTGAATGATCTTGAGATGGCTAAGGATGATTTAGGATCAAAATTACCACCTACCAACAAATAGTTATTCTTTCCATTGATTTTAACATTCTCCATAATTACAGAACCTAGACAACAACAACAATTTTTCAGTGAAAATTAACAAAAGAATTTCAATATATTGTGCTCACATGTTCAATGGAAATCGTTTATATTGATGCCTATGTCGCCCAATTCCACAATTTATCAAAAAAGTCATAAACATATGATATCGATACCAATTTAGTCTTAAACCTTTCAATTTGACTAATTTAGTCCTAAATATTTTCACATTAATATTAATTCAATCCATCCGACTAAATTTGATCGACTTCCACTGACATGAATACCAACCGATTGGCGAACAATGATGTGGTAATTTTTAAATATGTTTTTATTTTTTCAAATTTTTATTAATTTTTTCTTTTTCCTTTTCCTTTTCCTTTTCTTATTCCTCTTCTTCCTCTTGGCTTTCTTCTCGCAATGACTGATGAGCCTTCGGCATATCCATGAAGCCCTTGCCTTGCCTTGCCGAGGATCACGGGCGAGGCCACCCTTGCCACGGCCTTGCCCACGTCTGGGCGAGGCTTGCCTAGCCTACAACCTTGGGCAAGGCCGAACGAGGGTAATGAAATGTTCATCGGCAACGAGTCAAGGCCACAACCATTGCCGAAGGCTTACTGGCCATTGTAGGAGAAGAAGGCCAAGAGGGAAGAAGAGGCAAAAGAAAAAGAAAAAAATTAATTAAAAATTCGAAAAAAAAATACTTACAAATTGCCACGTTAGCGTTTGTTAGTAGGACAACGTCCACATTGATGCCGGTTGGTCAAATTTGACAAGATGGACTAAATTGATATTAATATAAAATGGTTTAAGATTAAATTAGCTTGATTGAGAGATTTAGAACTAAATTGACATCAATGTCATAAGTTTAAGACTTTTTTTTTCGTATTTTTGCCCTTTTATATTGGATTCCAATAAATTCATAATATATTAAATATAAAAATTTAAACTATGTTATTCGAAACATATTTTGAATCTTTTTTATTTTTAGTTGGTCCTACTTTATTCCTATTTTAATGCTCACTCTTAAACTTTTGAATCTTAGATTGCAAAATAAATATCTAAATAGTAAACGGATTTCCGTTAGGACTAAAAAAAAAAACTCATCTTGTTGTTGTCACATATAATTCTTTTTGATTACAAGATATCATAATGTCCTCTAAATGAATAAATAAAAACCATATATTCCCGACTGTCCAATAATATAACATTTACATATATTGAACCATGAATTTTTACGTCTATATGGAATTCTTAATGCATATATATTTATATATCACCGAATTGTATTTATTTTGTCCAAGTAAATTACCAAAAAATTTACCAAAAAAAGTACCAATTCGTTTTTATATATTATATCCCTGCATCATGTGAAAAAGAAAAGGAATGATAAATCTCAGTCCCTGGGCAGTAGCCGCGCAACCGCAACTGCTCAAGAAAAGGCTTCCGACACCTCCAATCCTCAAACCGTCGTCATCGGCTCGCCCGTGCGTCGTCGAGTCTCTCCTCCGCTTTCAGTGGAAAAGGTCTGTTTTTGCCCTTTTGGGTCTGCAGTCTTCTCTTCTAAGCACGTCTCTCTGCGTTCCTTCAATGGCCTCCGTGCCTTGGAATGCAAATTTCGACTCGAATAGGACAGGGAAAGGTGCCCCCAGTCTGTGAAAACAAGGGAGGGTTCTTGTTTACCTTCGAACTATTTATCAAAAGCCGAAGATTTTGTGAAAAGTACCCTTTTCGGAATGCAAGACCGAAGTCTTGCTTAGCTAATTATTTTTTTGGGTTTCAGCTCTCAGGGAGATGATTTTTGGGTCGATGAGAATTGTGGGATTAGTCGTAAAATGTTCTCGTGTTCTTGATTAATCGTATTGGGGAATGATGGCTGAGCTCTAGGGGCAAAAAAGTTCTGAATTTTGGACGGCTCAGAATTTTTATTTTTTTTTCGGACCCACATGAGCTTAACCAAGTAATTGCGTGCTGTTCTCTGAGTATAGGTCGATGGTGTGTGCATTGTCTGCCTGCAGTACGAGCATTTCCTTTCGAAATGAGCCTCACTCTCATCGCTTCCAGAGGAAACGTTTTGTTTCGATAAGGGCTTGCACGTCTGCTTCATTGCCGCCGGATAACATCAATGGGTTGAAAGTTGAGTATACGCCTTGGCTCATAGCTGGTTTGGGAAATCCCGGAAATAAGTACTATGGTACTAGGCACAATGTACGAGTTGACATCGGAATTTTCCTCAAGTTTCAATGTCATTATATCCATTCTATTCAGTTATTTACTTGGAAGGTTCTCGCTTAGGTTGGTTTTGAAATGATCGATCGCATATCTCAAGAAGAGGGCATCATAATGAACATTATCCAGTCAAAATGTTTGATTGGCATAGGTACTCTTCGACTGCGATAACACACTGTTTTTTCCTTGCTTCTTTTTTCATTATTGGAAATGAAATTAGGGCTCATTTCAGTCTCTGTCCAGTGATAGTTGATCTTCTTGCGTGATAAATGCAGGTTCCACTGGAGAGGTACCAATTCTGTTAGCGAAGCCTCAGACTTACATGAACTTCTGTGGAGAATCAGTAAGTTGTTCCATTCTGTTCTTTCAATCACTGAAGTGGCTGCTCTGTTGCATCAAGATGAATCATTTTTATGAACATTTGAATGAAGAAGCCAACGTTTTAATAGAGAAGAGTCATTATCTCCATGTGAGACTTGTTGAATTTTAATCAAAAGGCTGCTGAAGTTTTCTTTTCATAAAATTGGAGGATGATGAGCCAAAAATATTAAGTTATGAGATTGCTCGTTGCTTGAATGATACTGACGGAACTTAGTTTATATGGATCATCTTTTGTTTGACTTTTTTTTTCATTTTTTATCTTACTTAGATTTATTCCTTTGATAACTACAGTTAGGTCATAAAAAATCACTCAGAGATGTATTAACTGTTACTGCTTATCTGCGAGTTAGATTCTAATTTCAAGGTTAAGGAAAAGATGTCCTTATGCTGTAACTAATATCTACATCTGGTTCTAGTTTCTAAAACTTGTTTTGAGGTTGGTGCACCTCATGGTATTGAAGAATTTTTAACAGAGAAATGTCACTTCTTTTTGGTTCAGATAGAAATGCCTGTTAAGAGCCTGGGAATTTGAAGTTTGTGTGAATAGGATGTGGTCAGTTTGGCAGTGTCTCCTACAAGCACTGGTTTTTGTTTCTTTGAGTGAATGAGGCAAACTAGTAGTGCAATTTGTTGGGAGTGTGAAAAAGTACTACGGATTGAGGGGTTTTGTTTATGGAAATTTCTCTACCCACTTACCTCTATGTGACATCTTAAGCTCAAAATCACGTAAAAAGCCCAGGAGGAGTACTGAGTGTTTAATATTAGATTTCTACTTATTAATAGTTTAAAATCTTTTTACCACTTTAAGGAAGACTTGGGAGATTGCAGATCATCCACTGTCTCATTCTCAATGCACTTGTTGAAACATGAGACCCCTGAATGCAGAAGACTGCGGACTCACCAGTCACCCCAATAGACTGCAAAGTCCTCAGCCATCACCTTGTTAGCCCGAAAGTTGTCCTGGTTATGCTAAATGGCCTTGGGATGCTCTGTTGCCTATAATTCGAGAGCTTGTGGCTCGATATCATTGAACCATTCTAGATAAAAATGACATAGATTAAGCTCCAAAAAGAGTACGTGAGTGTTTGACTGTTTAGGCAGATCTTTACTGGTGCATCAATTAACAAATTTGTTCCAACTCCATGAATGATTGTTAGTAATTACTTGTTATTCGATTCTCCCCTTTTTATTATCTTTCATTTTTTTCTGGTATCGTCTTTTGGAAGGGACCAGAAAGAGGGGAGGGGACTGGTGGTTGGCATTTCATTTCTTCCGCTTGGTTTTTTTCGCCAGTTTAAGTCACTTTTGATTGCTTACTCTTCCCTCATGATGATTGATGTTTGCTACCATTTTTTCTAGATACATGCTGAGTATTTCTAATTCTAACTCTTTTCTCTTTTATCATTGTTAATCCGGAAGGTTGGGGCTCTGGCGGCATATTATCAAGTTCCCCTGCGTCATATCTTATTGGTATGTGCATGTATAATGCCTACAAGAATGCGGGTCTGGGAGAACTGAGTTGCATCTAAATTCTACAAGATTTTCCATGTTTTCTCATGTAGGTATACGATGAGATGAGCTTGCCGAATGGTGTTTTAAGGCTACAACCAAAAGCAGGGCATGGCTACCATAACGGGTATTCAGTCTGCATACCCCAATATTCAAAATTCTCTTCATGTCTTGATATTCCCCAGCTCGCATTTTCAGAGTATTCTGTCAAGCCGCACTACTTATTGTGTTTCTCTCACCTTGCAGAGTAAAAAGTGTGATGGCCCACTTGGATGGCCGCCGCGAATTTCCTAGGTTGTGCATAGGTTGGTTTGGTGCACAGTTTAGATCCGTTCCTCAACTCCTTTCTTTGGTCTGTTTTTGTTTATCATGCAGTGCCATTTAATGTTGGGTGTTTGCAGGCATCGGAAATCCACCTGGCACCATGGACGTGAAAGCTTTCCTTTTGCAGAAATTCAGTTCCCTCGAGCGACAACAGGTACGCAACTTATTACTGACATCCAGTCTCCTTGGGTAGGAGAGCTTTTATTCCTGAGTCGAGGTTGGGCAAATCGATGCTTAGAAGTGCTGGCAGGTTTGTGACTGTTATCGGTTACCTGCACAGATTGACACAGCACTCGAGCAGGGAGTCGAGGCTGTGCGGAGCCTGGTGCTCGATGGGTTTGATCAAAGCATTGAAAGATTTAACCTAGGACAGAAGTACAAGTTCCACAAGGTTTGAAGTGCGCAGGTACTTGTAAGATCAGGTTAAATGGAGGATGTGACTTATTATTTGCTCCTTTAGTTGATGACCTATGGGTCATTTACTTGGAGAGAATGAAACTAAGATGGAAATTCAGAGGGTCCTCGTCCTTCATTTTATCCCATCCGATCGAAACACGCTGTTTTGCAAGCGGTCTGCGGAGAAGACGATCAGTATCTCGCTTTGTAGCAGCTGTGGGAATGAAGAAGGGTGATCTCCATCTTTTCCTCATAAGAGTCCATTCTTGATATCTTAATTAGACATGTCAAAATGAATTGTAAATTCATTTCTTAACTCATATTTAATGAGTTGAGTTGTTATACAGATTTATTATTTTTAGTAAATGGATCATAAATAATTTTAGAATTGCAAAATTCTAAATAATATGAGTATTAAATGAGTGTACAGCTTATTTGGATTCAATTTACCTTTATGACTCTTCTAACCTTCCTCCAATCTCTCGCTCGCCTATTTCACGCTCTTATCTTAGTTTGAACATGAGTTATTTCTAAATTGATTTAAATATAGAAGTGCTTTAGTAATATGTGTTTAATATTAGTTGAGTATAAGTGGGTTGGAGATGGATTACTAGATTTATATTGTATAGAAATAAGTCAAAGGAATTAAATAGGTTATTTTATGTCGGACCATTTTCGATCCGACCAACCTACTTTTGATACGGGTCTACTCCAAATTAAGTCTATCGGCCCTACTTTTTTCTTTTTGATGTCCTTCAGTACCACGACGCTAGAGAGATGAGCTAGGCAAGACTAATAACTTTCAAAACAGCCAAAGAGAAACAAGAACTTTAGCTCATATAAAAAGAGAAAAAGAAAAATGCCACAAAAAATTTCAAACTATACTCACGATAATACAAATACCCTAAACCTTTTTTTTGTCCTATCAAAACTTCTAAACTTGCCTATTATGAAATATATATGTCCTAAACATTTTGGTATCATGAAAAAACTCAAAGTTATACATATACGACATATATACCATCTATTTCAGTTCATCTATGATATATTTATCATACTGATATAAGTTTGAAGTTCTTTTATAATGAAAAATTATTTGGGATATTTGTGTCACAATGCGTAGATTTATGATTTTTAGTAGCATAAAAAAAATTTTAGAGCCTTCGAGTCATGATAGGCATAGTTTTGGAAGTTTTTTGTTTTGTAAATTAATTTTATTTAATGTAGATAACATGAGTTATTCTGAATATAATTGACAAAGCTTTCAAATTTACCAAATCAGAGTACAATCCGGCACTCTTGACCAAAGTAACATCCTCCGCGATTCTATCCAATTCCAATCACAGGTTGTCCACATGTCAGCCCGCATGGCAATCGCCGTGCTGATGTGCACGGTGACGGGCGTATCTTCTCTCCAAGAACGATGCCGTGAATGGTCAGTCAATCAATAGATTTCTTCGAACTCGATGAATTATGACCTGAATGAATGGTCGAATTCTTCAATTAGTCGTCGAACCAAAATCTCTCTCTGATCACACTTCAATGCCAAGTCCATTGTATAACTCTTTGATTTGATTTGAGCGGAAGCTAATTCATTCTCACCTTCAACAACCCGATTTCTAACCCCCAAAAGGTATTCAAGGAATCATCGTCATCTTCAAAGAATCAACACCAATGCCATCTTATCGTGTGTGGGAGAGATTTTGAAACCCTAACTCCCCAATCCAAATTATCAATATGGAATCAATTGATTTTCATGAAACAGATTTTTCAAAAATGAATGACAGGTCAACTCTATTCCTTTCTTCTTCTTCTTTTTTGGTTGCGTGAATCTAAATTCATGGCCTTTTTACAATATTTGGCCCTAAGTATTGCATGAAACTACACTAAAAAAATTTCTAAATTTTTCTGTTTTGATCACTTACAATTTGAAATTGAGAGCCCATGTCATATGTAAAGGAACTAATTTTAGCCGGCTTCTCAACCCTCAAAACTACAAAAAAACAAAAACCCACTTTCTCAGATTTATTTTTCTCCTTAGCTCCTCTTTAATTTCTATTATAAATAAGCATATTTCCTCCTGAGCTAGTGATTCTGTATTATGCACGAGGCACAACAACAACAACAGTTTGTTTGTACATCATCCCACGGAGAAGGGAGTCGCCACGGTACTTCCCAATAATGTCCCAGCCTAGTCAACTCCACGGACACGTGGGCCCACAAAATAAAACAACGCGACACGTAGGACGGAGGGTTCGAAAAAAAAGAGGAGGAAACAACTCTCCTCTCCTCTCACGGACGGACAGACACAATCATAGAAACTCCCACCGAGATCAGACGGTTGGTAGAGGATCCTATGAGATACCGGAGGGGGGCCCCACCTCTCCCTCCTCCGATGATCCGAGCGAGATGGGGGCGGGCGGGCCCCACCCCAAAAACGAACGTTGGGTGAGGAATTCGGAGAAAAACAGGAAAGAAAAAGAGTCGGCGAAAAGCAGACGACTTTCCCTCTCCCCCTCAATCAGACCGTTGCTGCTTCGCTTCACTTCACCTCTTCTTCTTCTCCTCATCGATCTTCTCCTCCTCCTCTTCTTCTGCAGCAGAAACCAAGAACCGATCCAACCCCTGCAAAACCCTCCTCTCTCCGTCTTCTTCCGCTGCTCGAGCCTCGCCACATCCCATCTACAATGGCGGAGAGCAACGGCCCGCCACCGCTGCACCCGTCGAGCACCTCCCAAGCCCTCCAAGCCCTCTTCCACGCCCTTGACCCCGTCTCCCTGCTCCGCTCCCAGACCGCCGGGAAGGAAGGCAGGACGGAGCAGCGCTGCCCCGCCGCTCAAGTCTCGCCGTCGACGGCCGCCGAGAGCGAATTCGACGGCGCGGCTCCTCCGCAGCACCCGGGGAGCGCCGCCCCGGCCGTTCAGCCTGTCGTCCGCACCGTCGACCCTGTGTCTCTGCTCCTGTCCCAGAACTCCGCCACCGACGACATCGTCCCGCTGACGCTCGCCACCGACCACTACTTCATGGAGAGAGGGCCCCGGTACAACGCCTACGCTCGGCTGAGGGAATCCAGATTGAGGATGAAGCACGCGAGGCAGGAGGAGCCTGAAGAGAGGGATCTCAAGCTCACCCCGCCGCCCAAGAAACAGGTCCGGTTCCAGGGGAATTTGGGCGGCGGCGGCGGCGAAAATTTGGGCCGCACCCGAAGAGGGTCCGCTTCTATTTTGGCTCAGTCCGTCCCGGACTTCTCGGCAGCTCTGAGGAAAGAGAACCGGAAGCCCACGCCGCCGCTCCCCTCGCTGGCCGAGATCACCCCGCCATCGAAGAGCTGGTCGAAGGCAGGCGGCGGCTCCAATGCTAGGGGGAGCAAGTCAGTGGGTGCGGCGGCGGGGGAGAAGAAGGGGGGGCTGATGGCGAGGAAGAGCTACGCGAGCATGGAAGAGCTGAAGGGGCTGTCCTGTGCCGCCGCGAGCGCCATCAATGGCGACAACAGAGGAGGGAGGATCGGGAGAGGGAACGGGATCGGGAGGACCGTCCTGGGTTACCGGAAGTTCTGAAACGGGTCGTGATTTGATTCAGGGTCTGGGGTCGACAGTTCGTTCTGTTTGTTTTCCGACATGTTTGATCGAGGTTTCACAAAATCTTTTACACGTTCTGAGCAGGTGTTTGATCATCATCATCACCATCACCGTCATCTTCAGAGCATAATGAATTCTTTACTATATTCTTTTTCCCTTCTTTCTTCATAAAAGAAGCTATAGAGCTTTCAATGTTTCTGGGGTTTGTTTCTGATGTAATGAATGGGAAATTTGGCCTTCCAGTTCCAGTTGAGTGATTGTGGAAGCATAAAAATAGCCCTGTATATAATTGTGCGTGAGTCAATTTCAATGCAGCAGCATACACCTGCATTCATAAATGGATGAGAGAGATTTAAGGCTATTACATTTAATAATTGCAGTAACTATTCACTCAAATACTATTCACTGAAATCTTCTTACAACAAAAGCTCACATCTGGTAAAATAAACAGCAACTTATGAAAACCGAAACAAGAACATCTTACGATGAAGAAACATCGACATTTGACGACAGTCCATAAAAATGGCCTTAAGGGGGGAATCATCTGACCTAGAAATTCAGTTAGTGTCTTTGCATAGAATGCTCATTTACAAATAATTAGCCTCCACCGCTAGCCGTTTCGGCATTTTGTACATTAGAAATTGCAGCAGCATCATGGACACGCAAAAAGAGTTGGCCGGTCTAAAACCCAGGAACGACATTCGTCCTCAAAGATCTATCAGAATTTCCTCTACCAGAGTACAGAGTATATCCTCGCCCAGTTCAGCACCGTTCTCAAATGCCTCAATGTCGAAATCTGTCCATTTCCCGAGGGCGTGACTCATCTCATATTCGATTATCTCGTCGGGAGTCATCCCAGCTAAACAGGCCCACCTTCTCATCTCCCCTCCAAAATCTCTGATCAGCTTCTCTACATTCAAGAACACCGATTGTCTCATCCACCCTTGATATCCAAAGTTACAGTATCTCCGGTACTTCAAATCCAAGCACTCCAACAAACAGTCGAAAAGAAACCGCCTCAGCTGATTCCACTCTTTGGCTTCCTCCGATCCAAAGAAAGATTTCATATCTGTCCAGGTAGTGGCAGCAGCATGTTCGAGTTCGTCAAGGAGAAAGAGGGTAATGATAAAATCTTCCGTCCCATCAGAATGAAGTCGAGTCAGATCCGTAAAGAGCAGTTCAGCATGCAACATCACATCCTTTGCATATGTGCGCCCGCTCCCAGCCAATCCCAACACCACAAGATCTCGGCCCCCTATCACTCTAGTTATCCGGTCAATAAGATCGATCAACACGTTTCGGTAGCTTCTTCCCTTTTCGAGTGATGTAGCAGAGTCCAAAGGGTCAGCTCCCAGATTGAGCGGTTGCAGAGGATCAGGATAGTCCATGAAGTCAAAATGCAACTTCGATCCTGAAAACACTATAATTTGTTTAGTCCAGGTAAGCTGATATTCAGTGAGAAGTACATGAAGATTCCCGTAGGGTGGTTTGTGAGTGAAAACAAAAGCAACACAAGTCCTAGCGTGTTACCTGTGCCATCATCCAAGCTACTGGAGATGCAGCTGTCATTGGAAAAGGATGCATCTAGGACCGAACCTGGGCTCAAATGATTCACATCACTCGAAAATCCAATCAATGTCCCGTCCATCTTTGCCTTTTTCTGATAGGAAAGAACAGTAGTTATTAGTCTAGGATGTTTTAAGGCATCATTTGAAGATGATGCATCAGTCTGGAAAACAGCATATAGCATAAACAGAACAGACAGGGAAGTTCAATCAAAAGAATTAAGATATAATGAAGTATGTTTTTCCAAAGTACAAATCCCTCTAGATATATATAAATCAGCTATACTAATCATTTCACATAAGATTTTCTGTCTTAGATTGTCCTCCAGTCAGAAAACCACATGTGAATGCCTAAATGATAGCATATTGGACCGCTTAACAACCATTGAGACCGAGAAAACCAACCTTAAAAGCATTTCCAGCATCAAGCACATTGCAATCTTGAGATAGAGGTGGAGCATCAGTTAAAGCGGCTATCAGTTCTTGGAGAATCATAGCAGTTGATCGCTTAGGCGTAGCACATGTCATGTTCAGCTCATCTTCTTCTTGAGAAATCAATTCCTTCAATTTACATTCTAAAAGGGCACCTAGAGCATCTCCGTTCCAGGGGAACTGCTTTTGAGATGCTGCTTCATCATCACTTCTGTCAAATACCAGCTCTATGGCCTTTCCACCACCAGGAAGGTTCTTCTCAGTTCTCTTGTCATCACTGCCCTCAGGAAAACTGCTCTTTTGCTTCATTGGAGATTTGAATGTAAAAGAAACAACACCGTTATTGTTAGTGCCACCAGCCTTAATTCTATCTGCTTCACCTACCAATTTACTTCTTTCACAACTTCTGTCGCTGGAGGAAGCACGAGAGTTGACCCTGGTCCTGGCAACAGCATCGTACTGAGCATCATTTGGTTTACTGACTTCAGCACTGACAAAACTTGGACTCTCGACTGGTCCATCAACATTAGAGGACCTTATCTTCCGTACTGGAGATCTGAATTGAGACAAATTATCGGGTCGTCTAGCACGAGTCTTTCTGGCTGCATCAGAATCAGAGTTCTCAGCTTTGACAGGCACCCTGGGACGCGCTCGGCCACTTAGGCTGCGGTTCAGAGCTACAAAATCCTTGGCCCCAGTAGCAGAATTTCCACTTAATGAGGCTTTCCTGCCGTTGGAATTGCTGCATTTGACAGTTGGAGGAGTCCTACCAGTCTCTAACATCTCATTCTGGGTGGTGGGACTATTCTCTAAAGCATTGGACGGCGATTCTTCCTGGCGAGGATTGCACTTATGGCTTGGTATGCACGGCTGCTCCAGGCATTCTTTAGGAAGCGGTTTGGCATCCTTAAGGGGCACAATAAAGGCTTGAAAGTGGCAATTTGGTGGGGAAGACGGAGCAACGGATTCTCGTTGCCTTCTCCTATAAGTTACGTCTTTTTCTCGCATGACAGCTGCTGGTGGTGGTCTTGGTTTATTGGTTCCAGAGTCTTGATAAGAAGCATGAAAAGGATTCAAGGTTATGGCTGCATGATCTAGCATCTGTTGTGATGTGTTTTGTCTGAGGTCTATATCTACCAAATTACCACGGTTAATGCATGAAGCTAGTCCTGCAGACTCGGCTTCACTACATATGGCCCGTGTAAAGATATTTTGTGACTCAGATGGAGACCTTTCTGCTATACCCACCTCATTGGAAGAATATGCGGAGGTGGGGGAGGGAAGGGCACATCTAACCCTGTTTCTGGCTTGCAATCCAGGTTCTAGTATCCTAGTAGCCGCATCGATCAACCGAGAAGTCCGTGATGCATTCCTTATGGAAGAGATTCTTGGGCTCTTCATGGGGGAGAGAAGCTTGGGATGATGCTGCTTCCTCGATTTAGTCAAGACACCTTTAATTTGCAAAGCCTCCGCTCCAAAGCGAGTAACAGCCCGTCTCTCCAATGGACCGGTCTTCTGAAGTTTCTGAGGCCTCGGCTCATGCTTTAGCTGTCCCTTTACATTACTCAAGCCGTCTTCCTTTGCGGACCCTTTGGTACCAAGGAGAAACTTCTCCGCTTTACCATGGCGAGTGTCGCACGACAGAGGTCTGGTAACCTTCTTCTGCGCCGCAGCAGGCATGGATTCAAGACCCATTAGCCTGGCAACCAACCCAGGAGCTTGAGTTTCATGCTTTGGCCTCTGTTCCAGATCAGGATTCTTATACCCATTTCTCCTCGAAGTAGGGAAACCCCCTTTGTTCTCATCGGCAATCTAAAAACTCAAGATATGCCACATTCAAGAAAATAGTAAGCACAGCCAGTCGTGCTCAACTGCAAACCAACAGACAGAAGATGAGGGATAAAGTTTCAGAAAAGGCCTACCAAATGTTGTTTAGCACCGGGCATCTTCTCGTCCAGGTGGAAGTTCCTCGACACTTGCTTCGCGCGAACTGACACATCGAATTTAAAGAACAATGTGAACATTGCAGGGGCGGAGATTTGCGCATTACCGAGAGCGACGGAGCAAAACCAAGCAAAGAAGAAACGTATGGCAGAACAAAGGAAATTACCAGGAGGAAGCAACTTCCTGGAGAAGAGCCTCTTCTTGGCGAACCTCCGGTGCCAGTCGAAGAGCTGAAAGAAGATGCCGGCGCAACCGCCGGGCCTCGTCGGAGCCTGGCGCTTCTCCGTAATCGCCAGACGCGACGCCGCTTTCGCCGCACCCTCGTCCATCATCTTCTCCGCCAAGAACCGAAAACGAAGAATGCACTAGCCCGGTGGAAAACCCTAGTAAAACGACTCCAGCTAATCCCGAGATCTAACTCCAGCGCTGACCCAGCAAAAAAGAACGGAATCCCGGACGAGATCGATCCTCAGCAGCGTATCTAAATCAGTAACCCGACCGTAACGCCGAATCAATTACATTTCTCCAAATCACCATGCGAACGTTTCCAAATGCTCTACCGACAAAGCCCACCTTCGGAAACTAAAACGGTCGTCGCGAAGCAGCATCATCTCCGCTAAAAGCCTTACGTTTTCCCGGAATCCGAGCCTCGCCCTCTTCAAAAAACTTCGAGAACGGAGCAAGCAGAGCAGACCCTGAAACCGGAAAGCGACGGATCAGAGAAAAAGCCGACCCGGCGAAGAACAACGACGACACGATCCGCACAGCATCGACACTGCACCACTGCACCACTCCTACTGCAGTGCACTTTTCTCCCTTCCCCAGCCTCTCTCTCTCACCTTTTGTACTTCTCTTCACGCAAGGCCCAGACGCTCGCAGGCAGCCGTAAAACCTGGATAAAGCTTACTACTGCAACGGCGCTGGCGGCAGGTGAAAAAAGGAAACGAAAGGAGGGGGAAGAAGCGAGCGACTGATGGATGACGACGACGACGACGACGATCGAATCAGTCGCGTCGAAGGAGGGAACGAGAAGGGCGAGGCGGATGGTCTCGACAGCTTTCGAAGCAAGTGCAATGGCGTGGCAGTCGCAGCTCCAGGCTGCACCATTCGCAGCCTCTCTCTCTCTCTCTCTCTCTCTCTCAGTGATGAGTTGAGCCAGAGAGAGAAAGTGGCAGAGGGTGAAGAGAGAGAGAGACGAGAGGGGACGGGTGCGCAGGATAAGCAGTGGAGAGAGAGAGAGAGAGAGGGATGCAAGGCCACGCGCGGTGGTCAGAGGGAAGGAGCAGGGTGTGGGGAGAGAGACTTTCACGAGGAGGGTGGGGAATCGGAGGGAGGAGGGAGAGGGACCGGCGACGTCGGAGAATAGAGACAGATTTGGAGGAGCGATTTCTTGTCCGGTTTCTGACTACTCCACACGTGCGAAACCGTAGCTTTGCATAATTGGGGTTGAATTTTGAATTTTGGTCATATAATATTGTACATTTTCACTCATTAAACTTTTCATCGAGGATACAGATAAGCCGGGTGGGTCGCGAAAGTTCTTTTTTGGAATGATTCTTAAATATTGACTCAATATACAATGTAATCTTTAAATTTTTAATTATTTAATATTATCCCTAAATTTTTAATACATATTTAATTTAATTTCTGAATTAAATGAAAATATTTAAAAATCTTTTATATCATTATCACTTTTTTAAAATATCTAAGTTGACTCAATTGTAATTATAATGATTGACGATATGCTTTTAGTACATGAATAGACGAAATCTTTTTCAATCACTCAATTCAATATGTGCTACAAAATCATAAACACTTTTGATATATACATTTCAAATGTTGGCAATTTTCGAGGTGATATATGATGATTTTCAAAAAGAAAATCGACTTAATTTACTTTTTGGATAGAGTATCGACATTTATTATGTAGTGTTTTTCTTTTTCAGCCAATTAGGAAAAATAGGGGAAATTGGATGGGGAAAAACTTAGGTTAGCACTTAAATCGTGAATAAATAAATGAAAATTATCAAGTTCTAAACTTAAAAATTGTAAATCATTAAATTTAGTCGAAATTCTCAAAGACTTTAAATTTCTCATAAAACGCTAGTTGTCACGTGGAACCAAATGAGATAAGATTTATTATATCCCAAGACTTATATGAATGTGGTTGATTCATATAAAGTTAGATCCGATTTAAAAATATAAAATTTGTGAAAGAATTGAAAATAGAAAGAAAAATAAAATTAATTAGTTACACCGCCATCACTTCACCACAGCGACCGTGCGGTGGTAGTGGTCGAGGGACCATAGCCACTACAAGACGGTGGTTGTGTCCTCCAAGTCAACGCATCATGAATTCTTTGGGTCCGCTTCACGTTTCAACTAAGCTATGGAAATAAGTATTTAGGGCTTAATATAATTAAGTATATTCGATAATCAAATTTAGTTTCGACTTAAAAAACTGAATTAAGTAAAAAAAAATATCTCAATTTGTTAAGTAAGGAGAGATTTACTTAATTTAATCGATTTAGCAACTGAAATTTTGCATATTAACCTAAGGCTTACCAATAATATTCATAACTTCATATTTGGTAACCAACGAGTACTGTCCAATATTCAATTTTCGACTATTATCAAACCACATTTTATATCATTTTATAAGAGCTTAAAATGGTCGAAAATTAGAAATTTAGTACTCGAAATTTGGAGTAATTATTTTTTCATTGTATCAAACGGGCACGTACTAAAATTTTGGTTGTGGCTTATTTTCACAAATGAATTAAGTTTAGCCTTGGCAAAAAAAAAAAACAAAAAAACAAAGTTGAGTCAAGTTGAAAGTCGAGTTGTGGTACATAAGGTTTGATTTGAAATTAAACACGCAATCATTTGCTTTAAGCTATTAGGGTATAGTCTGATCTTGACAATTTATTTGGTTTGACCTCTAGCTTTTTCTTGACGACAGGGCCCGAGTTAGGTTCGTGAATTTGCAAATCAACAAATTCTCCCCATATGCACAGGCTCAGGCAACACATAGGTCCTCGAAGACGAAACGGTTTGGATTGAACACATGTCATGTACCCGGGTATTTATGTAAATACCGTCACAATCAAACTTCTGTTTAACACGAATAGCTTAAAAGATTCAAAATACATACCATATCATCGTATGTATTTTGAACCTAGTTTTTACAAATGTTATTGAACCTAGTTTAACACGTACTATTCTTTCGTTATTGAACCTAGTTTTTACAAATGTTAGACATCTACTATATTTTGTAAACAATATATATATATATATATATATATATATATATCAAAAACCCTTAATTATGCCCAATATTCGGTGTGACTCATTTACCCAAAATCCACCTCTTTTTTCTCTGGCCAGGTGGCGCTGTCGAGGAGCGTTTGCCGTCATCTCCTCCCTTTTCCCCAAAAAAGCCCGAAAAGACAAAATCGCCCCGAAAGTCCCAACCTTCCCCACTCGCCTCGGTTGGGGAGAACCCGGGAACTCGCTCCGTCCGGACGCCACGTGGTCTCGCCGGGGCCAATTCCGTACATTCACATTTGCCGATCGTATCCCGAGGGGAGAGGCGAGGCGAGGCGCGGGGGAGGGACACGCGGGCATCGGTTTCGGAGCTGCCGGCCGTCGTCGGTAGGAGGAGCGACGTGGGTGTGGGCTAGAAACGCGCCGGCGGGAGCGCGTGGGTCCGCGTGAGGAGACAGCTAAGCAGAATGCACGAGGCAAATGTCCTACTCTGTTTTTGTGCGTGCGTGCGAATGCGGTGCTCGAGTTTTGAAAATGACAAAAAACTATAGCAAAAATCTTGGATTACGTCCCGTATTTACTTTACATTTTTTTTTTTCTCGATGGTGCAAAAAATTCTAAACTTATACTTATAAAATATATTAAGATTTATCTGACCATAAAGTTTGTCAATAATAACAGACAAAAATTAGTTTACGTGGACTTGTAGAAGCAAGTAATATTGATGTGGCACCCACATGACTTAACAAAATAGAAAATAACGTTGTTTTTGGCTGAAAATTATTTAACAAAATCTTAGTGAAAAGTGAATATCCCACATAAGTATCAATTTAAAAAATTTAAGGTAAATGTATCACTAATAAATATAGTTTGGGATTTCAATTTCACAAAAAAAAAGTCTATGATAAATATATCATGATGGATACAGTTTTAGTTTTTTTTTTTTTTTTTTTTTCCCTTTTGAAATTTTGAAGAAAAAGCCAACTTTTTTTTTTTTTGGGAATGATCCGATTTGGAAAACGGTAATTATTATTCATATTCATGGCACGAGAGAATAGCTTGTGTATTGAGAACCGTACGATCACCTTAATTAATAGTTTTCGAGGAAAAAATGTCCTCAATTATGTGGGGGGTAGAGAACGCGTTCTCTAGACTTCATTGACGCGTTTTCTCCTTTTTATACTCAACCGCGTTCCCTTTCTTGTAGGCTGTAGCATCTCACCAGTTTAATTAACATATATTCATCAAATGTTAACCATTTTAATTTGCAGCTATTAATATTTATTTTTTGAGTTTAAACTACGAAAAATTCTAAATTTATATATCGATGATAAATATACTATGAACTAATTTTTTCACTATCAAAAACCCCAAACTTTACATATGTGTAACAATTGCATTCCAAACAAATTTTTTGAAAAATTCAACTTAAGACACGTATGACAAATTTACCATAAAATAATTTTTCGAATACTAAAAATCTCAAATTATTATATTTATGACAAATTTACTCTTTGTTAGTTTCTGTTAAAATTGGATTGATAGTGAAAATTTCAAACCGATAAATCTATCAACTATTGTGTGTCATCTAACTCGATAATTTGAAAATAAAATTTAATAAGAACTAATGAATGAATATATTAGTTTGAAATTCTTCGTGATATCAACTTTTATTCTTTCATAATATTAATATTTTGGATAATTAATTTTTACATTACTCATAAAAAAATAATAATAACGTGGAATGAGGACAAAGGGTCATGGATTTGAGCGTTGAGTGTTTGACCTACCCAATGCCTTTTGTTCGCTTCTGCTTGTGTGGGGCCCCGCTCCATCGAATGATGAAGCAATTGAAAATGCGCTCCTCCGCACGTGCCATCATCATCGTCATTATTATTTTCACCAAAACATAAAAGGGGAGAAAAGGAAAGAGGACTTTTAGGGCTATCTTTAGGTAGAACTGCTGTTTGCTTTGCTTCATTATGAAGCCGTTTTGTCTGTGACTTTATCCGCCTAGTGTCCCCTAGACTCCTAACTTCACATTTTGCAGTGATTTTTGGCCCAAAATTTAAATTTAAAACATTTTTTTTTTCAGAATGAATGCCTTTTGGGGGTGCATTAACTAAATATAACAAAGAGTTTTTATTTTCAATACCCGAATTACGCATTTACTATTACATCTCCCTTGTATTTACCATTCATGTCGAGTTTTAAATTTTTTGTTAAATTTTGAATGAGTTAGTAAGCTGTTGACCGAGGGACATGGCTATCGTGAAAAGCCAGTCACCATTTAGCTAATCTCCCTCGAAACCGGAGGAAGCAGGCCGATGCGAATGATAGGTCCGATGGAAATTCTTATAAATATGGTCTGCTGTCCAAAACGGGTTCTTACGAAGTAAACGAGACAATGCTCGGTTGCCTAGATACAGCTATGCGATCAATTTATATTGCGCTTAGCACATCTCCATGGTCAATGCAGAATTTTATTTTAATGGTAACGTTTTATGGATGGGATTGTTGTAATAAACTATACATTATGAGCCACGGTCTCATCTCGTGTCCCAATCATGTAACACTTATAGTATATCCATCAAGGCTGTCCAAGGGAGGAGGAGGAGATGATTGACTGGTCCTCGATTCATATGGCTCGGCCTAAATCGATTGATTTGAGGACCATGATTTGTTAAATTGGGTATAGTTACTGAAACGATGGAAATAGTTCTCTGCAACTTTCGTGCAATAACTTGGTCAATCCTCTGAGAATTTCGAAAATTGAAGGACGTAGTAGCCGAAAAATGAAATTATGCATTTTCGCTTTCATGCTTGTTATTTTGCGCAATTGATCGAGGGCTTTTCTTACCCATGCGGTGATGTTTATACTATCAAATTTCATGTCCTAATTCAACATGTACATTGAGAACTAAGAACATGAAGTTTTCACTAAAGCCGAGATAAAGTACATGAACAGCCATTTTCGAGCTTCGAAGTTCAATTTCTCCGGTTGTTTACACGACAAAATTAGTTCGGGGCTTTTTGTCTTTCGTGATAACACGCTTCATTCACAAAGATCCGTGGCGGATTGTGATTCAGATCATGAAAAATTCCAGTATGAAAATCTTACCTTGAGACCGAATGATCATCTTCTAATTGAGCGCCGATCTGTTGTTTCATTTTGAAATTGACATGCAAATCTTGCATCACGTTTGGCATTTTGATCTAATTTGATGCCCAGTTTCATATGAAATCTTGTTTGGGTCGTGCGGTTTTGAATTTTTCCGGATGTGTCGGCCTTTGGGTTTCGAAGAACCGGCGGGGATATTACAAGATTGCATGTGAATGAATACATATTATTTGGAATTCAAATGCATCGCTTTCTTTGATAGTGACAGTTTCGGTCTAAATGAGTGGTGTATCGTTAATTAGCTTAATTAGTCATACGTTAATCAAGTATACGTGTTATGAAGGGACAAGGCGTCAATAGTCTCGGGATATTTTCAATTTGTGCGATCAGGTGCTTGACATATGTTTTTCGACCAATTGGGTCATTGAATTATATTTTTTTTAATCCGAATTGATCTTTCCATCAAAACAATAAACTAAAATGTTGACGTGGGCCCGGAGTTGCTATTAAGTGCAGCGGTGGCATCCCTTGTGGCAAATAGAAAAGTTTCAAAAAGTTATAAAATAAAGCAGACGTTTTTCAAAATTTTAAAAAAATAAACATCTGGCCAAAAAGAAAATGAATTATACAACATAGAGAAGGACGAGAGAAGCCGTGAAAGACGGGGAGGATGAACTGTTGCATACGCGTAGACTTGTGAGTTCACATTCATTCTCGCCTAATAAAATTTGCGATAATCACTCTAACAGTTAAAAGTTCATTTCTACACTGTCTTTAAACACATCTTTGTTATGAAATACATGAATGAATATTTATTATATTCATTTTATCTAATATATTTATTATGGTACATTTGTATCCTACACTCTAAACAAATCTCTCTATTCAATGAATGTTTATCTCTCTATCTAATATATGTATTATTCAATATATTGACATTAATGATAAGTGTATCATTGTTTTATTATAAATAAAAGCTTAGTTATGTCATAGTATATAGAGAGTGAAAATAAAATTTTCTCATTTGATTTTCTCTACTATCTTTGGTATTTATTTGCTTTCTCTACTCAATATCTATATTCTCTCTATTATATATTTGTAACGCAATATTTTATAACACGTTATCAGCACAAAAATCTATCAACTGAATAAGTAATTTTGCAAGGTAAGTGTTCTCTTTGTTTTCATTAATCAACTTATACTTCATATTCTTCTATCAATTCTTCATTTTTCTTTTTCTTGGCATGAAACCAATTTCAATTTTGAAAATATCCTTCTTCTCCTGAAGTGGCGATGGATATTTGGAAATTCTTCTAATTAATTTAAGAATTTATTTTTGCAAAAATTATGGCAAATATTGAAAAGTCCAAATTCTACATCCTGGAAGTGAGTGGAAAGAATTATCAATCTTGGTGCCTTGACATGGAAATGCACCTCCAAGGGTAAGGTCTCGCTAATACAATTACAATAGATGGAACCTCAAATGCAAAAGATAAAGTAAATGCACTGATTTTTATTCGTCGTCGTTTACATGAGAGCCTATAGACTCAATATTTATCCGTTCGAGACCCTCGGATCCTATGGAAGAGGTTGAAGGATATGTATGATCATACCAAGACTGTTATTCTCCCTCAAGCACAATATGACTGGTGTCGCGACCTAATTTTCCGGTGAATCACCTAAAACTAGGTTAATGGACTACTAAGTCTTTAAGCTTAGCTCGGGCTCTCCCAAGCCTATACCAATTCGCGACTTAAGTCTAAATTTTTAAACATGCAAATGAATTTTATCTAGGAGTCGCCACTAACCGGTTTACGGTAGGTTGATTAGACACCTAAGTAAAATAATGGAAGAATTATTTTACTCCTATGAACCAAAGACTAAGGATACGGGGACTTGGTTACACTAGACTATCCTAGTGCCATTTCGGTACCTTTCTCTTTCATTTTCAAAAAAAATGTTTGGCAATTAAATTGATTTTAATTTAACTTCCTAACATGTGAGGTGATCATACAGGTGCGCATACCACCAATTTAACACTCAAGAAAGCAATTAAATAATGCAAAACCTACCTCAAAGCAACGAAAGCAACTGCATTGTTAAATCAGAATTCACATAAGCAATCCTAGATATGATTTATAATTAACAAGCAATCACTCAATTTTTGCTTTCACTATTTAACGAGAATATAATCCATATGCAATGCAATGCTTCTAATCTAATATAAAATAATATGGCATGGCAAAATGTGTTTTCTTAATGAACATGCAATAATTAAATATGCAATCTGAATTAACTAAAATGTCCTAATTCTAATGACGGACAATTTCTAATTCAATGAACCTAATAACAACTAAATGATGTGCATTTGATATCTCTATTCTTAAAAATGCAATCTATTCTAAAAGTTGAGTCTAACTAATGCAGAGACGAATTTTATTTTTCATTTTTTCATGAAATTCGAAATTTAAGAAAAAATGCAAAAATGATATAGCTAGATTAAGATTCTATCTAATTTAAACTAAGGATTAAGTCATATTAAATCCTAACTTAAACTAAGACATTATCTTAATCTAAAATGCAATTTATCTAAAAAGATGATTTAAATTAAAAATGAAACATGCAATTCTAACCTAATATGCACAATGATTTTTTTGTGTTTTTCTTTATGAAATTCGAAATTAAAACTAACACATAATTAAACATGCAATTCAAATAAGAAAAAAAAACTAACAACCTAAATGAATGCACTTTTTTATTTTATATTTTAAAATTCGAAATAAAATCCCTATTCTAGATATGCAAGATAACAAGAAATATTCCAAAACAAACTGAATCATAATTCAAATATTTTTTGGATTTTTTTAGTGGTTTTCCAAAACAAGCAACTATCAACTAAACATTAAATCTAAACAATCAAGATATTCAACAAATAAATGATTAAAATAATTGAAAAAATAACCTATTGTCTCACAGATCAAATTAACGATTATCTAACCCTAAACATCACGACAAATGATTCAAAATAATTAAAAATCTGATCCGAAATCTTACGGATCAAATTAATAATCATATTGATTCATCAATTAAAATACTATCAACAAACCCTAAGAATTAATATAATTAAAAAAATGACCTGACATCTTATGGGTCAAATTAGTAATTACAATAATTTTAGGGAAAACCCTTGCAGATAATGCCTATAATAAAACGAAAATCAATTCCCAATATTCCAATTGGTACAATAATAGAAAAAAACTATAAAAAAGTAAATAAAATAAAATAACATAAAATAAATGAAAATAAAAAGAAAAGTAAGCAACCTAAGGAAATGGGGGCAGAAATTAATCAATCCGGCGAGGGGAACTCCGGCAAGGGCGGCTAATCGGAGGCTCGACGGGAAGGATGACAGCGCGGCTTGCCGAACGAGGGGGTGCGAGACCACAGCAGCGCGGGGCTGGTGTAGGCGCGAGAGGTCAGGAGCGTTGGGTAGGGTCGCGGACAGATGCGCGACTGTGGGAGTGTCGGGTGGGAAGAGGCAGCAATCCAGTTCGAGTCTGGCTTTGGCGGAGGTGTAGCGATGCTCGGCGGTCGCAAGTCGTCAATCGAGGCTCGAGGACGGTAAGCGTCGAGCGCTGATGGAGGTCGCAAATGGCAAATGGGTCACGACGCTCGGGCAGTCGTGAGTCGGGAGCACGGGGCTCCGATGTCGCTTCATGCGGCGGCGGTCGTCGCCTAGGTCGTCGTGAGGGAGACGAGCACTGCGATTGGAATGGGCTCGTCAGGGGGCGTGTGGTAGCTCGAACCTGATCTTGGCGTTGCAGCGGAACAACGTGCAGCTTCGTGAAGGGTGGCTGTAGAGGAGGTCGTCAGATGCTGAAATTGTTGTGGCGGCAATGACGATGGGCCGATTGCGAGCCACAGGTTGCAGAGGGGCAGCAACGACGTCGGGCGGAGCAGCGGAGCTTCACGATCTGCTACAGGGGGCTGTTGCCGGGGCTGATCTGTTGGCGTCCTTGCGGCTTGAGTAGGGGACGATAAGCACTGGTCGTGGGTGGATTTTGGTTGGCGAGGGCTGAGGATCGCGGACTAGCGGGCAGAGAGAGATGGAGTGAGCGTCGCAGCGGCAGCGAGCGAGGCGGCGACGGTTGCAAAGGCGCGGGGGCCTCTGGCATGGGGCTTCGCGGACGAACGGCGACGGGCTGGCGGAGGAGACGCCGGTGCGGTGGCCGGCGCGGAATCGGTGACTATGGAGGTGCATCGGATCAAGCAACGAGGAACAACGAGGAAGATGGAAAGTATTCTGATTTTTTTTTTTGTTTTTTGTTTTCTTCTTTTTTTCTGCTCTCAAATCTCTCTCACGTGTCCCCTCTCTCTGCTTCTCCGCTAACTTGTACTTTTTGCTTTCTCTATTTCGTTGATCCAAAGAAAACCCTTGAAAAAGCCCCCTTAAGCAAAAACCGAACCCCCTTTTTATAGAACATAAAAAAACAAATCAATATGTTCTGCCAACAAAGATTTCATATATTGACTCGGCGATTGAAGATAATCTAAAATTTTCTGTGAAGATTTTCCAGATAATTCAACCATTAAAGATAAAGCTCCATTATCCAACTCTAAAATCTTTTGAAATCTCCATCCACAACAAAATATTTTAAATTATTCCTTATCCTCCTTAATATTCCCAACGATTTTATCACCAAAAGACTAAAGATAAGATTGCAACCCAATTCTCTGAAATTCCAAATATCCACCGTAATATCATTTCAAATCTCCATTTAGGTAATTCTTGTTATTAAAAGAAAACGGGCTCAGGTCAATTTGCTCGCTTCGTGGGCTTAGTCTGGCCCGCCAAGCTAGAGCTCAAAAATATTAATTCCAACCCATCCACCACTAGTCCTAAAAATAAAATGCAAAACATGTAAAATAAACGCACCTAAAAATTATATGCTATGCAATTATAATATATATATATATATTTAGGGGTTAAAAATTAATCCCTATTTTTTATGCAATAAATTACTAAATGGTTTGCCCAAAATTTAGGTGTCAACAACTGGCAAAATCTCAAATTACAAGATTTTAAATCAGTGTCTAACTATAACTCTGTTTTATTTGATATTGTTTTTCGGCTTGAGTTATGCGATATCAAGCTCATTGATGCGGAACCGTTAGAAAAAACTTTATGCACCTTTCATGTTTTAGGTATTGTATTGCAACAGCAATACCGACAGCGTTAGTTTGTCACATACTCTGAATTAATTTCTGTGCTCCTCACTGCTGAGCAAACTAATGAATTGCGGCTAAAAAATCATGATCATAGACCTGCTAGCTCAAAAGCATTGCCTGAAGCACATGATAACTTTGAGAAAGATATTAGCCATTTTAAGGGATATAAGTGCAATCAAGAACATAATGCTAGAAGGGATGACGGGAAATTTAACCGTCCTAGGAGATCTAACTTTGGCCCGAATCATGACAAAGAAAAGAAGTCAAAAAATGTGACTAATGAAAGTATTTGCCATCACTGTGGCATGACTGGGCACTGGTCACGTATTTGTTGTACACCAAAGCATTGGTGTTTGGGAAGTTATAAAGAGGGGCCTGCTAATTCAACTAAGATAGGGTCAGTGGCTAAGAAAAAGAGGAAAGAAAAAGTGTAGTCTCCAGGACCCCCAAAATAAAAAGACCTATCCTACTGTTACATGATGAGGATGATGAAGAACTGACGAGAAGACTCTCTGAAATTGTAGCAAACATTGTCATGAGAGACCCTGTCACAGGTGTGGTAGAATCTAAAGAAGAAGCTAAAGACGGTTAGAAAGATCAAGAAGAAGAGAGTGAAGAAGAAGAAGTGTGAGAAAAGGAAGGAGAGAAGGAAGATTAAAATGAAGAAGAGGAAGAAGGTGACCAAAATAAGGAAGAGTTTGACAAAGAAGTAGGTGCTGTTGTAGGAGATGAGACCGAGGGAAATGATCAACAAAAAGGTGTTGAGGATACCGAAAAGGAAAGTGATACAAAAGGTGGAAATATCATTACTTAAACTGAAGGCACAAAAACAGGGATTTCCATTTTGTTTGAGTTCCAAGAAACCCTTGATCTTTTCAAAAACCTTTATCTCTTAGTGACTTTGTATGTTTTGGTTTGTTTTTGTGTTGGTTTGATCTTCCCTTTTGCCATTGACAAAAAGGGGGGAGACTATGTAGATTTTAAGTGCCTTGGTGTGATTGTGTAGATACTTGCAGACTTTTTGAGTTGGTGATTGCTTTTAATAAATATTATGCTTATTTAATGACTGCTTATTCACAAATTATATAAGCTGTGCTACTTAAGTGTTGTTTTGCGGGTTAATATAGACATTATGTTTAAGTTTGTACGAGATTTTTGTCACCATAAAAAAGGAGTAGATTGTTAAGAAAACTCATATCAAGATTTTGAAGTTGACAAAACTTTTTGTTTCCAATGCCTATCTTAAGTATAGATTATTTATAAGTTGTTTTCGTCAAAGTCTATTCATTTTCAGAAGCATATCTCACTCTGATAAGCCTAGAATGACATCATGTCTAGAGCTAGGAAGAATCCAAAACCAAACTCAATGATGTTGCGGTGCAAATCTAGAATAAACATTATTTGGGAACAATTCTTCAATGACTATCTTCTGGCTAAGGATTTTACTTACCTTATTTAAAAACATTGATGGAGTCAATTATATATTGACAAAATCAATCTCGAAGATAATTTTCATATGAAAAAGTATAATTTAGTGAAATCAAAATTCTGATTGTATGGGCGACTAGAATCAAATAGAATTTCCATTTCTGTCTTCAATAGCCATGAAATCTCCTTGAAAGATTATGTTCAATGGTTTGATTGATTTCCTCTGGAGAATGTCAACGGCTAATGTTGTATGGATGAATATTTAAAGGAGGTCATTCGGTCGAGTTGAATGGGAACGTGAATTTAGAATTCCAAAGTTTGAAACTTCTCTCTATCACCTGTCTTCGTCCGTGAGTATTACAAATTGTGATCAAGAGAAAAACACAAAAAAAAAAGTGTCTTAGTGGGTTAGAGAGTTCTATCATTGAATGTTTGTACTTAGAAATTATAATTTTTTGTTGATTCTATAGCAAAATCCAACTAGTAAGCTATCGGTGTGAGAGAGTGAATGTAGACTTAATCTAAGCGGAACCACTATAAAATTGGTGTGCATCTTTTTCTTCCCTTAACTCTTTCATTTAAAATCTATTGCACACTTTCTGGTTATTGTAGAAGTCTGATGTTTCGCGATTCTAATCATCTTCTAAACTTTGCTTACAACTTATTGTTTTCCGCATTTATTTGTCAAGATGTGAACACCTGTTCTCCCCCCAGTAAGTGTTATTTCTAGCTACATCACTTTCATCTTTTGCTACTTGTTCTTAGATTGGTGCATCTTTGATTGGCATTTTTCTGCAACACTTTCAGAAAAATTATCACCATAGATTGAGGAGGAGAAGGAGGAGCATCTATCCCATGTTCTTTATTCTAGTGCCATGTGTAGTATTATGTATGCCATGGTTTGCACTAAGTATGACATTTCACAAGTTATAAGTGTAATTAGTTGCTACATGAAGTGTCTTGGTGAAGTTTATTAGAAAGTTGCAAAGTAGATCATCAGATATTTGAAGGGAACAACAGACTTGAGTTTAGTATACTGAATGGATAACAATGGCAGTGATGCCAATGGTTTTGTGGATTCAGATTACATTGGTGACTTAAATGATTGCAGATCTTTAATGGGGTACGTGTTTACACTAACATATGGTGCAGTTAATTAGAAGGTATCATTATAGGATCATGTTGTCTTATGACACAAACCTTTATAGTGAAGGAGGCGATATGGTTATGAAGTTTGCTATCGGACTTTGAGTTAGATTAGAAAAGTGTTGATATACATTGTGATAACTAAAGTGTGATATGTTTGGCGTATAATCCATTTTTCACGCACGAACAAAACATATCAACATCAGGTACCGTTTCATCTGAGATGTCTTAGCGAGGGGTAATGTTATTGCAAAATAGATTGCACAACAAAAAACCCAACAGATGTCTTGACTAAGCCTATTCTATTGACGGAGCTTAAGCTTTCAATTGGCTTTTGTGAAGAATGAGACCTTATCGGGGCATTGGGGAGATAGAATGGATAATAATCACTATGACTTGGCTTTAATAATCGAATTGAGGTGGAGAATTGTTAAATTAATGTCTTGAGTTTGAGTTCTCACGGATCTGATCCGTTGGAAGATTATATGGTATTCCCTCATCCAAATGATATATAATTTTTTTCATTTTTGGGCGTTGGTTCTCCATATTTATCCAGGGGTGCAGCGCTGCAAATATGAATCCAAGTTTGACTCGAAAAGTTTTGCACTAAAAGACCAAATAAGAGGCACTCATATATATATATATATATATATATATATATATATATATATATATATGGATATTTATATTTTCAAGAATATGGATCAGCATACGCAGCCTTGCCATTGAGAGATTGTTATTTGGTATCATCCAAGGGTAAAAAGGACATTGTGTGAGAAAGAAACAAAAGCAAGGGTTTACTTTTTACTCCTCTCTCCTGCACTAGTTGTGCCCATATGCAAAAGAAAAACAACGGTTTGTGGGTTCCTTCGGCCGAAGAATAGTCCAATAGTGAAAGAGCCGCCGTATGAAGAAGGGAAAAGAAGGAACGTGCAACATTATCAGAAAAGCTTTGGCTTGGACTGAACATTAATGATTTTGTGCCGTGAGTTTACATTTAATTGAATTATTTATTTATAATAATTTGAGTTTGAGCTTAAATTTAAGCGTGTGAGCAATTATAATTCTGATTTTTCGATCATAATAAATTATTTACTACTAATTCTTTCCGTAGATGTAGGTATCGAAATTCGGATCGAATCATGTAAATTCCTAGTATCCTATTATTCCTCATTTATTTATTTGATATTTTTCGCATTGACTCTATTGGTAAGATCCTATGATTTCGGCATTAATATTTTCAAGACAAAAGGCATCATCCTAGAGTCGGAGGGATATCCTTGTAGCAGCAATAAGAGGACCAACTGCGTCTTACACGGAAGAATATCCGTATGGTTCATAGGCCATGTACACTATGCATCTATATCTACCATCGATCATGTCGGGTTATGGTGAGATCCACGATGTGATATTGGTCTGCACGATCTACAAATCATGCAAAATCTTATACTCTTAACGCCCATGCCGTAAGGCCATTGCCTAGCACGCTTAAAGAGGCAAAAAAGAAAGATAAAAAGCATGTATCTGATGTATCATAGATGTTTTCAACGGCATAAACTTCTAGAACAACTGTTATTCATCAAGCCATAGCACACGATTTTCGCGACACAAAACGAGGATCACATGTGCCTGTTCTTGGTCTTCCTACTCCCAAATAACGAGCTCAGCCCGAACATATCCCCTGCAGGAACGTTAAGAACAACAGGACTAACTTGAAGAGCTCCTCTCTGTTGGTGATGAGACCCGCAACCCCTGGACGAAGAGGCCTTTTGATGGTTCTTTGTCGCCGAACACGGCGGTGGAGGGAGTCCTTGCCGATGCTGCTTCCTGTCCGGGGAAGATGATCCGCTCGAGTAGCTCCGCGGCATGAGCGGCAGGAAACACAAGCGAGTTCCGTGCGGATTCGCGGACCCCAAACTGCTACTTCGCCTGAACCTCCAGAATGACCTCGACTGCTTGTCGTCGGCCCGTCCTCCTCTCGACCTCGCGTCCTTTATGTTCCCACCATGTGGCATGTCGCCATCGCAAATAGCTTCCGGATCCGGTGATATCGTGCTGGCATGCCTTGTCGGATTGCAAGGTATACTCTCTTTAGGAGAAGGCAGCGATGGCAGCGGACAGTTACAGTGCCTCCGTCTCTCAGGACCATTCTTCTTCTTGACGGGGACTGCGAGAATCTTGCCATCGGAGAAGAGCTCATCTGCGGAGGACGACTCGGGTTCAAAGCTCTCCGAGAGACAGAACTCAAAGTCATTCCTCGAATCTAATGCCGGAAGACAAGTGTTAGTAGGGTTCGATGGAGAAGAGTGTATTGCTTTCTGTGCTGCATCCAAGTCGCAGAGATTGAAAGAGAACGAAATCCTCGGGTTCAAAGCAGAAAAGTTCTCAGGGTTCAGCTGATCGACGGACATTTGTGCACCTAACTTCGAATCGATGGGAGGATTCTTATCATGCCATGAAGGGTGTTTTACAGACCACAATCTTATGATAGTCCACTCAAAATCAAGAACCAACAAGTGGGGGAGACTGAAGAAAAGCAAGTCGTGGAGTCACAGGATCTCTTTCGGCTTCACTTCTAGAAGGACCGAGAAAGGTAATTTCTGCATACAGGAGTCACGAGAGATGTCAAAACTTTGGGTTGGATTTTCTCTCCTCCTTTTCCTGGTGTTTCCAGGAAAGTTGAAAGAGAGAGTTTTTGAAATGTCTAGAGAGAGAGAGAGAGAGAGAGAGAGAGAGAAAGGAGGGAGGGAGGGAGGGAGGGAGGGACTGACATGAACCGAATCGTCTGACCGAGGCTTATCTTAGTGGAGCCGAAGTCCATCTGTTTTTGGTTATTTCGTTCGAGTCTTGGAGGTTGGCGAGTCGCTCTCACCTGCAAGGCAGCCATGTCCAGCAGATTTGCTGCTTTATCAGAAACAAGCAAATCTCTCAACTTATCTTTTGAAAACCCAATTTGTTGACGGTGACAATGACGATGAGGTCGTCATCACTTGGTCATTCAAGCCAAGCCTGACGTGCACAGCAACACCCCTTCGAATACATGGAATGATACCCACAAAAGATCCAAATTCGCAATTCCTTCTCCGACAACCACTGAGAACATCGTTCCATGTCCAACCGACTATTTCCACCGCTAATTTCGGGTAAGGGGTCTAGCATGATGCGATTAAATTGACATCCGAGCTGCTTATTCATCGAAATCGACTCTACAAAGGCTCCAGGGCCAGAAAGAACGTGCTTATTGCCATCAGCACAGCGTATAATCTTTCATATTCATGTATTTTCTGAAGGTACGTACAATTAGTTGTCATAGCCTGTGCCGATAAATGATCTCGTATGTTGCTATGTAGAATATTAGGAAGAGAGATGTCGCATTGGCTGCTAAAAATGGCCGGCTTGAACGTCAATAGGGAATTACAAAGTGCCTGTCCAGTTAAAGATTTCTCGTCTTGAATCGGGCCTTGTCGTCCCATTCAGAATCTTCAGGGGCTATTAAAAATTTAGAAGACAATGAGGTGGTGGTGCTCCTCAAGCTGTTTGACTATTTCTAGGAGGAAGAGGCCACTCGAGATCTGTTTCTCGTGACAATTGCCTACAGCGTCCCTCGCTGCTGTTTCAACTTCTGCAAAATTGAAACGGTCTGAGAGCTCCCTTTCGTACCTCCTGAGAACGACAAGAGAGTCGCGCTCGCGTGCTGACTTGATACCTTACCCGATGACATGTTCATAGCCATTTGAATGTCAAATCAGCAAGCGGGATTTGTTTATTGCGCGTATCGATCGGATGTGGCCTTAATTGTACCATTTGGCACAAGGAAATCGGCCTCCGAAGACGACGAACTTCGGCCTATCTCCACTAGAAAAGTTAGCCGTTTGCCTTGACTACTCAAAAAGCAAGACTTAACCCGCATGAAACGTTAAACGTCCTCGACACGTTGAACCATTGCCTGTCATATTCTCGGCATATTGTACTGAATCCTGCATTATTGTGTCCGATGAACAGATGAGATGACTTCAAGGATATCGTATATTGGCTTCTTAATAGTGCTACTCGATGATGAACTTACGTTAGAATTCAGATGGAGAGTTGTACGCTATCGGAAGCTCTTAACAGCAACTTTCCAGTCTCGAATTGCATCAATGAGAGGACATGTGTAGTGGCAACTAATGTCTAAGAGAATCGCCAGGCGACGATCCGAGCGGCAGCACAGTTGATCGAAGGTCGAATCAATTTTTATCTTTCAATTACACTGAAAGATAATTAGATAGCTCTTCAAATACAAAACCACTTAGCTTATGAAGGGGAACTTTTAAATCCATTAATATTTTCAATCACTTTTCTCCTGTTTTACCCGTCCCCCGAGTTCAAGCCTCTAAAATTTTGCCACGCTCAACTGGATTTTAGGAGGCACCGCCTCCTCATATTTTTATTTTTAGGGAAAATGACATAGATGATCCCTGAACTTTGATTCAATGTACAATATCATCTCCATGCTTGTCATTTGTTTGATGTGGTTTTTGAACTATTAATAAATGCTCAATTTAGTCCATTGATTATATGAAATATTCAATATTGACCTTTCGTCGATTCAAAGTAACAAAAGTTGCTGATGCAGCTTCCAATCCATTAAATTTGAACATTAGACAAAATAGAAAATTCTACATATAAATTATCCAAATAAGATCTCAAATCACAATATAACAATCAATGTGACATGTTAACGCCATAATTTTTTTTCCCTTTCTAAAGTAGATGAATAACATGGACTTGTCCACTCGTCTTTTATAGAAATTCAACTCAGAGCCACCTCATTAAATAGCATTTGTTTTGTTGTTTGAGCAAATGAAGTGACTGCATTTATTTTTTACCAATAGTTCACAGATCATATTAAATAAATTAAAAATTCAGAGATAACATTACATATTAAACCAAAATTCATAGACCATATATGCCATTTTTCTTTATTTTATCTTTAATCTACCTTTTGTTTTGCTCATGTGGTACCACATCGAACACCACGACATGGATATGAAATAATTGGATAAGTGGAGTCATGTGGGCAATTTGATAATGCTCCTTATATCAAACCATATATAATTTCAAAATACCTATCTATTCCGTCAAAAATCCTTCGACATGACCTAAAAGTTTTGTTACATAAGCCAAGCAAGTTTGTAAGGTTCATTTCCCGAAAAAAAAAATGGAGGATGAAGTGTACAAATGACAATGACATGAGGTAAGGGTGAGCATAGATCTATTTCTCAGGAGAGTTAAATACCTTAATGAGTAAAAAACTGAAGAAAATTATCAAAAAAATTTTAAACTTATTGTATTTGTGATAATTCAATTTTAAAATTTTTAATTATGATGATTGAATTCTAAATATTTTGACAATTTGCCAATTTAATCGTTTCGGCCAATTTTAATTAGAAATTACTAACATTGATGTTGGCGGTCTTACATGACATGGCTAATGTTATTGTGAACAATTTTTACAATTTAAAAAAATCTTTTTTTTTTTTTTAAATTTTGTTCTTTTTTTCTTTTGTTGCTGGTCACTGGCCCTCGGCAATGGTTGACGACTAGCCACAAGAAAGGGCTGACGAGGGCTAACCTCATTGGCCTCGAGCAAGGCTCAAGCTCGCCAAATCCCGGCAAGATCGAGTTGGCCTGAGGCTGGCAAGGTCGGGTGTTGTCTGCTTTTGGCAAGCTCGAGCCTTGCCAACCTTAGGCAAAGCTTCTTGCTAAATCTAGCTAGCTCGAGTCTTGTCAAGGCTGGCAAGGTTGGCTCTCACTTGTGGGCGATTGTCGGCCATTGCCAAGGTCTACCGCTGGCGGATGAAGTAGGAAAAAGAAAAAGAAAGAAAAGAAGAAAAAGATAAGATAAGAAAAATAAAATAAAATAAAATAAAAATATTTTTAAAAAAATTATAAAAATTATCCACATTAGCAATTTTAGCAAAAATTGGTCAAAATGACTAAATTTAAAAAAAAAAAAAATCAAAATGTTTAGAACTCAATTGACATAATTAAAATTCGACTAAAAAAATTACCAAAATTAGACCAATACTTAGGTTTTTTGGGAAATTAAAAATCACAAAATATATTGCACTTATACCAATTCAGTTATAAACATTTTAATTGAGGACAATTTGATTCCTAAATATCCCTCTAAATGTCCGATTTTAACCGTATTTTTCTAATTTCTAAAGAAAAAAAATATAAAGGTTCGATAAAGGAGATTCGACCTAAGTGGCCTGCAAAGCTTTGACTTGCTCCAACCCTTTTGTAAAGACAAAGCTAATGTACCAATTGTGTTAAAAATACATCCAAAATATCTCATAAACGAAAAAAAAAGAACTTGCAATTGGGCTTTTAGGTCTACTCTAAATCCAGCCGATTCCAAAAGTTTGTAAGTGATTCTAACTGAGTAGGTTTTATATAGGGGTGTGCAAAAGAACTAGAAATAGCCTAGAACTTGACCGGACCGGCCTAGAAATGGCGGTTCCCATGGTAATCGATCCGGAGCCCGATTTCAATTTAAAAGAATTAGAGAGTACTGATCTAGTTGCCAGCTCTAGTGTGGAACAACCCACCCGAATTAGACTTATATATATATGTGTGTGTGTGTGTGTGTGTGTGTGTGTGTGTCTATTTAATCTTTAAGTTTTAACTTTTTAGACCAAAACCCTAATTTCATTTTTGTCTCTCTCCATCTCCTCTCTTACTCATCTCATGGTCATGCCTCCCTCTCTCACTCTCGCTCTCGGTGGCCTTCAACCTTAACAATCCCTCTCTCACTCTTGCTCTAGATCGCCTCCGCATCGTCGCTCCCTTTGTTACTCTTGCTCTCGGTCACCTCCTCCTCCAACCTCGTCTCTCACTCTCAAGTTTCACACTTCTTCTAAAGCAAGGACATTTCGATCATTTCCATAATTAGACCTCATCCATGGAACCAATGGACAATTTAGTTTTAATTTTTTGGAATCGGTCCTTAATGAGTGGTTCGTGATTTCAGGGCTAGAGTCACCCATCTTGAAACCAATCACCTCTAGTTTTAGGCTCTCCGTTGAGAACCAACCCATCAAGGAAAAGTTTTAAAAAAGTCTAAAATTTTTAGTCTTAAACATTTTAATGGAGCCAATTTGTCCTAAACCTTTTGACATATTGCCAATTCAATCATTTTGACTAATTTTGGCTAAATATTGTTGACGTGGATGTCGCTCACTTACGCTAGTATTGAAGTAGATAATTTTTAATAATATTTTTATGATTTTTTCTTTCTTTTTTTGTTTTCTCTCATTTCTTCTTCTTTTGTCGATAACTGGCCACTAGCCACAAGCAATGGTTGGCAACCGACCATGGCGGGCGGGCTAGCCTTGCCTTGGCGAGGGTAGCCCTGACGTCGTCTCCCTTGCCGAGGCTAGCTCGCCTTGTCGTAGCCAATGGCAAGTCACTGGCCAAAGAAAGAAGAAAGGACTGAAAAATGGAAGAAAGGATTGAAAAAAGAAAGAAAGAAAGAAATATGGAAAAAAAATAAAAAATAAAAAATAATTAAAAAAATCATTAATAATTATCCAAATCAACGTCAACAGTGTTATGTAAGTTATCCGGCATTCACATTTGTAATATTCGGCCAAAATTAGCTAGAAAGATTGAAATGATATTAGATCCAAATGTTTAAGACTAAATTGACATTAGATTAAAAGATTTGATATTAAATTGACACCATTAAATTTTTACGATTTTTAGGAGAAGGAGGTCATCTGAGAGGTCTGTTTCTTGCGACGATTACCGACAGCAGCCCTCGCTGCTGTCTCGACTTCCACAATTGAAACGGTCTAGGAGCTCCGTTTCGTGCCTTCCTGAGAATGACAAGAGAATCTCTCTTGCGTGCCGACTTGGTTCTTTTCCCGATGACATGTCCATGACCATTCGACTGTCAAATCAGCAAGCGGGATTTGTTGATCGCGCGTATCGATCGGATGTGGCCTTAATCGTACCATTTGCATTTGGCACAGGGAAATCGGCCTTCGAAGACGACGAACTTCGGCCTGTCTCCTCCAGAAAAGTCAGCCGTTTGCTTTGACTACTCAAAAAGCTAACCCGCATGAAACGTTAAACGTCCTCGACAAGCTGACCCATTGCCTGTCATATTCTCGGCAAATTGTACTCAATCCTGCATTATTGTGTTTGATGAACAGATAAGATGACTCCAAGAATATCGTATTTGGCTTCTTAATAGTGCTACTTGATGATGAACTTACGTTAGAATTCCGATGGAGAGTTGTACGCTATTGGAAGCTCTTAACAGCAACTTTCCAGTCTTGAATTGCATCAACGAGAGGGCATGTGCAGTGGCAACTAATGTCTAAGAGAATCGCAAGGGGACAATCCGAGCGGTAGCACAGTTGATCGAAGGCCGAATCAATTTTTCTCTTTCAATTACACAGAGATAATTAGATAGCTCTTCATATACAAAACCACTTACCTTATGGAGGGAAATTATTAAAACTATTAATATTTTCAATCCCCTTTCTCCTAATTTTTCCCTGTCTCCTGAGTTCCCAATCAAAGCCTCTAAAGTTTTGCCACGCTCAACTGGATTCCAGGAGGCACCACCTCGCCATTTTTCTATTTTTAGGGAAAATTATATGGATGATCCATGAGTTTTGATCCAATATACAATGCTATTTTCATATTTTTAATTTTTTTAATATAGTCCATAAACTATTAATATATACTCAAACTAATCTCTTGATTATATGAAAGTATTCAATGTTAATGAAAATTGCTAATGCGGCTTTCAATCCATTAAGTTTAAACATTAGAAAAAAGAAAGAAAAATTTATATAGATCTCAAATCAAAATATAATAATTAATGTCATCAAATAATGATGGATATGTTAACACCCTAATTCTTTTTCCTTTTCTAAAGTATATGAATAAAAATATGGACTTGTTGACTTGTCCATTTTGGAAATTCAACTTAGAGCCATGTCATCAAATAATTTTTGTTTTGTTGTTTGAGCAGATGAATTGACTACATTAATTATTTATTGATAGTTCACAGATAATATTAAATAAATTAAACCGAGACAACCTTTCATATTAAACCAAAGTTTATAAGTCACTTATGCCATTTTTCTTTATTTTTATCTTTTATATATCTTTTGTTTTGCTCTTATGGACCACATCAAATACCACGACATGGACATGAAATAATTGGATAAGTGGAGTCATGTGGGCAATTTGATAAAGTCTCCTTATATCAAACCATATATAATTTCAAGATAGCTATCTATTCCGTCAAAAATCCTCCGACATGATGTCAGAGTTTTGTTGCATAAGCCGACCAAGTTTGTAAGGCTCATTTAAAAAAAAAAAAATGGAGGATGAAGTGTTCAAATGACAATAACACGAGGTAAGGTTGAGCATTGATTTAGGTGAGCTAAATAGGTTAATGGGTAAAAAATTGAAGAAAATTATTAAAAAAAAATAATCTAAACTAATTGCATTTGTGATAATTCAATTTTAAACTTTTTAATTGAAACAATTTAGTTCTAAATATTTTGATAATTTACCAATTTCCAAATTTGGTTGGAAATTATAGATGTAGATAGGTGTGTGCAACCGGACCGGGTATACTTGGGAATCGGACCGGCCCACCCGAAAAACAAGGTCGGGAACCGGTTCCCGTTGAAACTGATCTAAGAACCGGTTCCCAAAATTCAGAACCAGTTTAAACTAGTCTGGGAACCGGGTCCGATTGATTATCCACCCAGGAACTGATTCCTGGACGGTTTTGGAACCGGTTTTGTAAGTATAAGTCAAAACTCTATTTTTTCCCCTTTACTCCCGCAATCACATGACGTTTTTCCTCTCAGTTCTCGCAAACACGCACAGCACTCCTCCGACGTTCCTTTTCCTCACTTAATTTCTCTTTTGTAGGAGGATTTATGCTTGCATAAATAAGTAGCTTCATGTAGTAGTTGTGGGAATAAAACTAATATTAGACCCATGTTTGTTGTTAATTCTTTGCCTTTTGATTTTATATATTATAATTAGCCCTGTGGATTCTTAATTTTTTGTTTAGTCAAAAAGTTCATGTATTTATTTATTACAAGTGCTTAATGTTTCGATACAAATGAGGAGGATTACATTATTTTCTCGTGTATTAATATAAAATTTGAAGTCGTATAGGACATCGAGAGATTGCAAAGTAAGTTCCAATGGAAATAGGGTTGACCCTAGAACCGGGCCGAGAAAACAGGGTGGGTCAGGTACAAGGTCAAATACAAACAGGGTCGGGTATAGAATCCAAGTCTAGACTTTACGCACCGTAGACCCGATCACCCCTAGATGTAGATGCTGATCATCTTATGTGACACGGCTAATGTTAATGTAGACAATTTTTACAATTTAAAAAAAATTAAATTTTTAATTTTTTTAATCTTCTTTTCCTTTCTTCTTTCGTTGGTTGCCAAGCCTTGATGACGGCTAATGACTAGCCACAAGAAAGGTCCACGGGAGTTGACCTTGCTGGCCTTAGGCAATGCTCAAGTTTGCCAAATCCCGGCGAGATCGAGCCAGCCCGAGGTTGGCAGGGTCAAGCATTGTCCAATCTTGGGAAGCTCGAGCCTTGCCAACCTTGGGCAAGACTCCACCTTGCCAAATCTAGCTAGGTCGAGCCTCACCAAGGTTGGCAAGGTCAACTCTCACTTGTGGCTAGTCGTCGATCATCGCTAAGGTTTACAGTCGGTGGAGGAAATGGGAAAAGGAAAAAGAAAGAAAAGAGGAAAAAGAAAAGAAAAGAAAAGAAAAAATAAAATAATAATTTAAAAATTTGGAATTTTTTAATCATAAAAATTTCTAACGTCAGCAATTTCCAACCAAAATTTAAATGATCAAATTAATGAAATGTTCAAAGATTTAGAACTCAACCGGCACAATTGAAATTTGACAAAAAAATTAACTCAATTAAAATGTTTATAATTGAATTAGTAAAAGTGTAATATATTTATGATTTTTTTGGTAATTTCCCAGAAAACCTAAGTATTGGTCAAGGACAATTTGATTCCTAGATATCCCTCCAAATCTCATGTTTTAACCTTATTTTTCTACTTTGTAAAGAAAAAAAAAATATATAAAAAAGTTCAATAAAGGAAATTCGAACTAAGTGCCATGCAAAGCTTTGACGTGCTTCAACCCATTTGTAAAGACAAAGCTAGTGTACTAATTGTGTTAAAAATACATTCAGTATATCTTATAAATGAAAAAAAGAAGCAATTGGGTTTTCATGTCTACTTTAAATCTAGCTGATTCCAAAATTTTGTAAGTGATTATAACTGAGTAGGTTCTAAATAGGGGTGTGCAAAAGAATCAGAAGTCGCTCGACCTAAAATCGGTAGTTTCCATGGGAATCGATTCGGTTCCCAATTTCAATTTAAAAGAGTGAGTACTGGTTTGGTTCCTGTTCTAGGAGTGAAATCGCCCATCCAGACTGGACTTGTACATATGTGTATTTAATTTTTAAGTTTTAACATTTTTTGACCAAAACGCTAATTTTCTTTTTGTCTCTCTCCATCTCTTGCCTCATTCATCTCGTGGCTTTGCCTCCCTCTCTCACTTTCACTTTCAGTGGCCTTCGACCTCATTGATCCCTCTCTCACTCTTGCTCTAGATTGCCTCTGGCCTCGTCGCTCCCTCTGCCACTTTCGCTCTTAGTCACCTCTTCCTCTGACCTTGTCTCTCACTCTCAAGTCTCATGCTTCTTCTAAAGGGGGGACGTTTCGACCAATTCCATTGACCCAACCAGTCTATGGAACCAACATGTAGTTCAGTTTCAATTTTTCAGAATTGGTTTTCAGTGGTTGGTTCCTGGTTTTGGGCTGAGAACCACTCATTTTAAAACCAATCACCTCTAGTTCTAGATTTATGTCAAGAACCAACCCATCAAAGAAAAGTATTCATAAAGTCCTAAACTTATTACATTTATGCAAATTTAGTCCTAAACCTTTTAACGGTGCCAATTTATTCCTAAAACTTTTCACATAATGCTAATTCAATCATTTTAGCTAATTTTGGCTGGATATTATTGACATAAATGCTGGCCAACTTATGTGACATTGCTTTGGGGCGATCAGTTCCTAGTCCAATCCAATTTCAAGGTACAACCATGAACCAAACTAGGACAACCGATTCCTTAAAATTGGAATCGAAGATTGGATTGGTTGGTCTTAAGACTGGGAAATGGACCAAATCATCGATCCAATCTGGTTGGTGCCGGTCCGATCCAATAGAATTGATCACTTATTTCTTCCCACTACTTTTTTTCTACTACTTGGAACCTTATTGAGATAGTGTTTAGTTCATGTTTTACTAATTTTTTTGAAGAAATAAAAAAATAAAAATATATATATTTAGTTGGTATGGTTGGGTTTCCACTTAGAATCACAAATCGAATTGCACCAACATCGGTTCCACTTTTAGGAACCCAAACGGATCGACACTCATGGGAACCAGTCCAAATTGACTAGTCTAGTCCGGTTTAAGTGTTTTTTAGTTCGGGCGGTTTGTTTTGGCATTGAAGTAGATAATTTTTAATAATTTTTTTAAATTTTTCTTTCTTTTTTTCTCCTCCTTCTTCCTCCTTTTATCGATGACCGGCCACTAGTGACAAGTGATGGCCGACAACCGACCATGGCCAGGTGGGCTGGCCTTGCTTGGGCAAGGGTAGCCTCGCCAAAGGCTCCTCTCACCTCGGCCAAATTTGGAGAGGTTGACCCTTGCTAGGGCTTGACCTCACCATGGCCAGGCGAGGCCAGATCGCCCTACTATAGCCATTGGTCTGTCATTGGCAATAGAAAGAAAAAGGAGCGAAAGAAAGAAAAATATTTATGGAAAAATAAAAAAATTGAAAAATTATTAAAATATAATTAAAATTTGTCCATATCAATACGATGTCACGTAAGTTGTTCGGTGTCCATGCCAAAGAATAAAAAGTATGATTATTTCTCATAGGAAGAGTAGGGGTGTCAAAAACCCGAACCGACCTGACCCGACTCGACTCAAACACGACCCGAACATGAAACAAGTTTGGTACATGTTTCGGGTCTTGATACTGTTTGGATAACAAATATAAAACAAGCGGAATACATGTTTCGGGTCAGGTTTAGGGTTGGAACATTGTTCGACCCGTAATACATTAACACCCTTGTTCCAAACAAGCTAACAAACACAAACAGATGTGTTTACGAAAACCCCTCTCCTTCCATCATTCTCTAATAAAATTTTATTAAAAAGAAAATTGTACTAATATACCCAAAATACTAAAAACACCCGAAATATGTAATAAATATATACTTATATATTGAATTCAGATTATAAGATAAAATTAAATTTGAATATAAATAAAAATAAGATTAAATTAAATATTTTTATTTTTTGTTATTGAATTTTTTATATTAAATTCATATATTATCTATATTAAAATATAATTTTAATTTGTTAATTTAAGAAATTTATTATTCGAGAAAAACTTTCCTATTATGGATATTAAAAATTCTATCTAACTTTGCCTAATCTCCCTTATGAAATAATTTTATCCAGTTTATATCTTCTTTATATTTGATTTTATCTTATCTTAAGCAAGCTCCAAACGCAGGATAAAATAAATTTTATCATATCATAAATTTTATCCTGACTGCCAAACACTGCTTTATAGTCATAGAAAAACCTTTTCTTTTTCTCCTTATTGTCCAATAAAAATAATCCATCTCAACTTTTTTTTTTCAATAAAAAGATAAACCAAATTCTTTTACTCCTTGATATTGTGAAATTACCTAGATAAATTTTGTCAAATAGAAATAAGGGTTATTAACTAAGGCTTCGTTTGTTTCATGTAAAATTAATGATTTGTATAACATTTTTCTAGATATGATGTCTTGTATCATTTGCAATATTTAGTCAATGATTTTTTTCATTATTGACACTAATTGTAGACAATGAATATTTTTCTTCCCTTTATTTCTATAAATGATTATTTTACGAAAATATTTTCTAAATCATTCATTTTTGGTAAAATAAATGCACCCTGACATTGCTAATCTTGGTTTCATTCATGGACCCATCCATATGTGATGCACAACCTGTGGAGCTTTCTTCATGGGCCTCCACGTCCAAACCCCAATTAAGAGTAATGATCTGGTGAGTAGTTTTGAGATTTCATGGATTTGTCGGGTGCTACGTACCAAACGGCTTCATCAATGTTTACTGAACCGCAAAACCAGTTCGCGTTCGCCACTCCATCTATATCTAACCCGATACATATTCCGCCAATAAACTATCATAGCCGAACCTCATGGTTTAAGGTTTAGGAAGCTGAGGATAGACTGACATTACATGTTAGGTTTCCATCTCCTTAAGGGTTCTCGAGGTAACTTGGATCGACCCCTCTGGAACAACAGATGGTGTTCAAATCAGGTCGTGCGTTAACACTTTGTGGTCGTCCGCATTAGATTAGACCACCCGGAATCCTCACGAGATTCAGCTTTCTGTCACTTTGAAGACCAATATGGTAACATACCCTAATGGTATTAACCCTACTGACAATACCATCCCAACCCGAACCCTAGAGAAAAGAAAGGAGAGAGAGAGAAAAAAAAAATCTAATGGTATTAGATGGTCTAATGTGTTTCGGGTCCATTCGGGTCAGGTCACATTGTGTGACCATTGTGTTTCAGGTCGGGCCGGGTAACAACAAAACCCGACCCGACCCATTGACACCGCTAAGGAAGAGGCCACTCGAGATCTGCTTCTTGCGACGATTGCCAACAGCAGCTGTCATTGCTGTTTCGACTTCTGTAATTGAAACGGTCCACGAGCTCCCTTGCGTACCTTCTCAGAATGACGAGAATCTCTCTCACGTGCCGACTTGGTTCTTTACCCGATCACATGTCCGTAACTATTCGACTGTCAAATCAGCAAGCGGGATTTGTTTATTGCGCGTATTGATAATATGTGGCCTTAATCGTACCCATGTCGCGCAGGAAATCAGCCTTCGAAGACGGCGAACTTCGGCCTGTCTCCGCTAGAAAAGTAGGCTGTTTGCCTTGACTACTAAAAAAATGAGACGTAACCCGCATGAAACGTTAAACGTCCTTGACACGCTGAACCATCGCATGTCATATTCTCGGCAAGTTGTACTGTATCCTGCATTATTGTGCCTGATGAACAGATAAGATGACCTCAAAGAAATCGTGTATTGGCTTCTTAATAGTGCTACCTGATGATGAACTTATGTTACAATTCAGATGGAGAGTTATCCGCTATTGGAAGCTCTTGATAGCAAATTTTTAGTCTTGAATTGCATCAACGAGAGGGCATGTGTCGTGGGAACTAATGTCCAATAGAATCGCAAGGGGAGCGATCCGAGCGTTTCACCGATCAATTTTTCTCTTTCAATTACACAAAGAGATACTTAGATAGATCTCTAAATACAAAACCACTTAGTTCTGGTGAATAAGAGCTTGCTCCCAGGTGGTTTACGTTAGGGTGGTCGATGGTTCGATCCAAGGGGTACATCTTCGAAGATTAGTCCGCGACTCTGGTGCACAGTGGTCGAGTTTGAATGGCATAACGTCGGACTCGGTGAATTGTCAAGGTGTATGAAGGGAAATTTTTACATCTATGGATATTTTCAATCCCCCTTCTCCTATTTTTCTCGTCTCCCGAGTTCTCAATCATAGCCTCTATAGTTCCACCACGCTCAACTAGATTCTAGGAGGCACTACCTCCCAATCTTTTAGTTTAAGAAAAATGACACAGATGATCTTAGAAATTTGATCAAATGTATAATGTCATTCCTATATTTTTAATTCATTTAATGCAATCCCCAAACTATTAATAAATGTTCAATCTAGTCATTTAGTTATATTCAATATTCAATATTGACCTTTCGTCAATTCAAGTTAATAGAATTGTCAATACAGCCTCCAATCCTTTAAGTTTGAACATTAGACTAAAAAGAAAAAAATTATATATATCCAAATAAGATATTCATATCAATTAATGATGGACATGTTAATACTCTAATTTTTTTCCCTTTTCTAAACTAGATAGACAAAAATATGGATTTGTTGACTTGTCATTTTTTAAGAAATTCAACTCATTGTATAATAAGCCACGTTATAAAAAACATATAGTTTGTTGTTTAACCAAATGGAAAGATTACATTAAATATTTATTAATAGTTCAAGGATGATATGTTTAAGAACAATATAAAATATTGGATCAGAATTCATAGATCACTTGTGTTATTTTTCCTTATTTTTATCTTTTATCAATCTTTTGTTTTGCTTGTGTGGCGCCGGGAAAAGTACCAAAATAGTCCTAAACTTTTTGTATTGATACCAATTCAGTCATAAACTTTTCAATTGGACCAATTTAATTCTAAACCTTTTCACATTGGTACTAATTCAGTCCATCCAGCTAATTTAAGCTGGAAATTGTTGATGTGGCCGCTGGCGGTCTTACGTGGCGCCACGTGGACAAATTTTATGATTTTTTTTTTTTTTTTTCAGATGTTTTAAATTATTTTTTTCCTTTTTTTTTTTCTTTTTATTTTTTATTTTTCTTTTCTCCTTACCCTTAGCCGACGAGGTCGCCGGCCGACCAGCCGACCATCGCCGGCCACAGGCTGGTTGAGGCGAGGGCCGCGTGCCCTCGCCGGCCACAGGTGAGGGCGTCGGCCCCTGCCTAGATCCAGGCGAGGGCCAAAACCCTCATTCGTGGCGCCCTCGTTCGTGGCAGGCGAGGGCACGGCGGCCCTCGCCCAAATCCGAGCGAGGGCCCTCGTGGGGGGGCAGAGTTTTCGAGCGGCGAGCGACGGAGAGAGATGCTGTGAGGAGAAGCGCTGGCGGCGAGCGACAGAGAGAGATGCTACGAGGAGAAGTGCTGAGCGCGTACATGCCCTCGCTCGGATCCGGGCGAGGGCCGCCGTGCCCTCACCCGCCACGAGCGAGGGCTGCCGCGCCCTTGCCTATGGCCGATGAGGGCGTAGAGGCCCTCGTCGGCCAACGGGCGAGGGTTTCGGCCCTCGCTTGGATCTCGGGCGGGGCCAACGCCCTCGCCCGTGGCCGCCGAGGGCGCGGGACCCCTCGCCCCGAGGGCCAGGGACCCGCCCGGCCAGCCTCGTGGCCGGCGACCTCGCCAACCAAGGATAAGGAGAAAAGAAAAATAAAAAATAAAAAGAAAAGAGAAAAAAATAAAAAAATAATTTAAAAAATCTGAAATTTTTTTTATTATAAAAATCATAAAATTTTTCACGTGGCGCCACGTAAGACTGCCGACGGCCACATCAGCAATTTCCAGCTTAAATTAGCCAGATGGATTGAATTGGTACCAATGTGAAAAGGTTTAGACTAAATTGGTCCAATTAAAAAGTTTAGGGACTGAATTTACTAATACAAATGTTTAGGACTATTTTGGTACTTTTCCCGTGTGGCACCACATTTGACACCACGACACGGACATGAAATGATAGGACAAGTGGAGTCATGTGGGCAATTTTGATAAAGTCTTCTTATATCAAACCATTTATAATTTCAAGATACCTATCTATTCTGTCAAAAATCCTCCGACATGATGTAAAAGTTTTGTTGCATGAGCCGAGCAAGTTTGTGAGGCTCATTTCTCAAAAAAAAATAAAATAAAATGGAGGATGAAATGTACAAATGACAATGACATGAGGTAAGGGTGAGCATTGATCTTGTTCTCAGTGAGCTAAGCAGGTTCATGGATAAATTTTAAAAAAAAATCGTAAATTTATTACACTTGTGATAATTTAGTTATAAATCTTTTAAGTACACTAATCGAGTTCTAAATCTTATAATAATGTGCTAATTTAGTCATTCCAACCAAATTTGATTGGAAATTACGAACGTAGACGCCAAACATCCTATGTGGTATAACCACTATTAATGTGGATAGTTTTTATAAATTTCTAAAAATGTTTTGAATTTTTTATATATTTTTAATTTTCTTCTTTTGTTGGTCGCGAAGGCTTAGCAATAGCCAATGATAGACTCGATGATTGACTAGCCATAGGAAAGGGTTGGTGAGGGCCAACCTTGCTGGCCTTGAGCGAGGCTCAAGTTCACCAAATCTAAACGAGGTCAACCCTCTTTAGCCTTGGGCAAGGCTCTACATTGTCAAATGTGGCTAGTTTGAGTTTGGCCTGAGGCTGGGAAGGTCGGCTCTTGCTTGTGGTCGATCATGGCCATCACTGAGGATCAGTAACGAAGGGAGGAAGAAGAAAAAAGAAAAGGAAAGAAAAGAAGAAAAAGAAAAATATTTAAATATTATGATTTTAAAAAAAGTGTTCACGTTAACCTTGGTTGTGTTAAGTAATATGATCGGTGTCTACATATTAATTTCTAGTCAAAATTAACCGAAAAGACTAAATTGATAAATTGTCAACATATTTAAAACTCAATTAGTATAATTGAAAGGTTTAGAATTGGATTTGCACAAATGCAGTATGTTTATAATTTTTTTTATATTTTCTAAAAAATGTGAGTACTGGTCAAAGCCAATTTGGTTTCCAGATATCCATTTAAATCTCCGGCTTTAACCAGATTTTTCTTATTTCTAAAGAAAAATATATATAAAAAGTTCAATAAAGGAGATTCCACCTAAGCAGCCTACAAAGCTTTGAGGTGCTTCAACCCCTTTGTAAAAGCAAAGCTAATGTGCCAACTGTGTTAAAAGTACATTCAATATATCTTATAAATGAAAAAAATAACTTGCAATAAGGTTGTCACATATACCCTAAATCCAACTATTTCCAAAAATCTGTAAGTGATTCTAATCGGGTAAGTTCTAGGTTCTCCGTTGAGAACCAATCCATCATGAAATAGGTCACTCCTAATATGAGGGTAGAATTGAATCCCAATGAAAAAACAGAATGATAAAAAGAACAAAAGGGAGGAAATCTACATAGTCCGCAGCTTCCCAGCAAATGAGCTGCAACAAGCTCACGAGTCGTGAACTATATTAACATGCGTGACATCCAAATTGGTATTTTGAAATTAAAATCTCACGCCCACCATTCCAATTCTAGGTAATTCTTGTCATTGTGATATTAATGAGACATATTGATAACTAAATCAATTAGGATAACTAAGTCCTAATCATTTTGTGAGAGAGAGAGAGAGAGAGAGAGAGAGAGAGAGAGAGATTGAAACTCAAGATTTGTGACCTTTAGGATGTTGTCATTATTAAAAGAACAATTTGAAAATATAAAAAGTGGGGAAAAACCTCGCACGTTTTAATAACCATTTTGTGAAAAGTGGACTATGATTATCCCCTATCTTGTTCTGTCTTATTTTTATTGTTGTTCTTTTAATTGCTAACCTTAATATTTTATTTATTTTAATACATTAGCACTTTATTTGTTTCATGAAAAATAAATGATTTGAAAAACATTTTCCAAAAAATAATCATTTGAAATAATTACTTATTAAAAAAAAATTCATTATCAATAACAATTTCTGTCTAAATATTTTCGTGGACAATAATTTTTTTTCATTCCTTCGTTTATTTTTATAAATGATACAAGGAATTATTTTTTAAAAAAAATCTTCCAAATCATTCAGTTCGATCATTGGATTGTACAGTAGGGCCAAGCTTCCGGATCCGATTCTAACGAAAGCGATTCATCACTTGTCTATCTCGCATCCTTGGTTCACTATTCACCCTTCAGCTGCTCCTTGTCGAGGTTCTCCATAGAGCATGTTGCATTCCATTATCCCTAGTCGCTCAAATAGTTTGATTAATTCGGTTTAAATGATTTATGACAAGAAATCCATGCCCTTTTGTGCCGTATTTCTTTCAAAAACATCTGTGAGGAATATGTGGATCTTTCATCAATCTATGACTTCCAATATGATCCAAAGGCCTTTTCCAGGAAAATTTATGTCATTCGGTTGTTTCACTAGTGCACAACTAGTTTTCTAGTTCTATATACTGTTATGTGGATCTTTCATCAAATCTTATGTTGACCTCGGTCCATCATGGATGCCGTGTTGGCAGCCTTGTTGGATGATGTGAGATCCACGCGAGACTCACAATAAGAGTTTTATATACTGTTATGAGTACTCATCTATGACTGAGATCGAGTAGCTATAGGAGAGCCTTTTAGAGATGAAGAGCCCATTCCGGGTACCTTAATCTATAGAGGATCAAGGCAAGAAATTTCCGTCGATCTCGTCCCTTACTTTATACTTGACGACAGTCTTGGAGACGTTCTCCGGCAACTTTTCCTCTTTGAAAAATGTTTATCCTAGATAGTGTCTTATGGCGCTCTCTCTCTCTCTCTCTCTCTATTTGTGCCTCAAACTTTCTCATTTTGATGTATGCGTTACAAGATAAATTGATGCTTAGAATAATCGAGTTGCAAGCCGGCACCAGTTCAGCCACAGAAGCTTCAATGGTGCTAGAATGGGTGTGCTTTTTCTGGTGTAGATCCATAATTGCCTCGAGTGCCAACGTTGTTATTGTATCTGGAGTTACTGAGGGTGTTGTAGCCCATTCATGTCCGTACGTCGCAGCACTTGACTACACGTGAGAATATTCAAGGCTTGACACTCAGAATGCAGTAATAGCACTAAATACTCAATTTTAGTTCAAGATGACTTATACTTGAGTTCAAGCGTTAACTTTACTTCCTAACTCTTGAAGCAAATGGTAGTTTAAAACTCCACATGATACTTCATTTATAAGTGAAAAGGCTTTAAAAGCGGCTGATGTTGCTCGAGTCGATTGTCGAGCTCAACGAGATCTGACTCAACCTACTCATGCTCGGTTGGAATCGAGGCGAATTCTAGTTCGCAACTAAGCAATCACTTTTACTCTTACGTCTAACTCTAGAGATTCTTCAAGGTACTCTACCGTCGCTCAGATGTTTCCCTTCTTCTCCTCCATTTGAAGCTTGGCTCAATCACTTCATTATGTCAGCTCATGAATGGCTAGCATCCATGCAATTCCTTCAACATCTAGCTTGGAAGGATTGACGAAGTCATCTTTCGATAACCAAAAGAAACAGTACTCGTCGTGGACACACCCGGCATCATCAAGCAATTTGCACTCAGCAGAGGACATTGACAACGAAAGTAAGCAAGCAAGCAGCTGAATTCATTCATAAAATAAATCGGGTCTTAATGCAACGCATCTGCGAACTCAAAAGTAAACAAATATTACAGGACTTGGGCAATAAGGGAAAAATGGATCATTCGACATCTAGCTACAATTGAAAGGTTTGGAACGATGCCGCTTCGAGGGTAACCCCACGATCCACTATGACATAAGCTTGCTTAGAAGCCCGGGGGCTTGAAGGCGATGAAACTGATGCACTGCACTTGACGCTTGTTGTCGAAGCCGATGATTCTGACGAAAGCGGTGGGGTAAGCCTTCTTGCACTCCTCAAGCTCCTTCAACACCTGGGCCGAGTCGGTGCACCCGAACATGGGCAGCTTCCACATGGTCCAGTATCTCCCATCATAGTACCCCGGGGAGTGGTGGTGCTCACGGTAGACGAAGCCCTTCTGCATAAACAAAAAGCGAAATCCCACCATTACATCACAATATGTACTAAGAGTTAAAGATCATATACCTAGGCAAAGCAATTGCATAATGGCGTTGCGACTTGTGTCGAGAACTTGAAATTGAAAAAGGGTGTTGAAGACAAGGACCTCAGTCTCAAATTCCAAGCAAGGAACCCAGCCACTGCGGAGCAGGTAGTCGATTTCCTTCGCCAATTGTGTGGGAGACAGGGGAGGAAGGTAGGACAGCGTCTCGAACTTCTTCAGCCCGAACGGTGGCCACACCTGCCCATGTGCATCGACGTAAGTCTCAACTTATTCAGGACATTCAGGACACTGTTGCTGCTAATAACCTCACTGACTAGAATCGTCGTTAGGAAATTCTCCTAAGATGTTCATTTTCTACAAACAGCACGAAAATGGAATTGACTTCCGGTTGATTCTAATGAAGAATGAGCCCGACAACTCGCGCTCACTACGCTGGCCAGATTCACTCCCACCTTTTTTATGCACACCAGCAAAGAGAACGTTCTTCCATGTCAGCTGGAACTAAGGCTACTCATGAGAACTTCCATCTAAAGGCACGTGTTATAGAAATAGATCTAAGCCTGAATTGTTTCGAGTGCCGAGAAAAATTTCCTTTAAGCTAAAGCTAGACGAGTATACCTGCATGCATTGCACTCTTCCACCGTTGCTGGGGAGAGAGGTGATGTCATTGCTCTTGCGGGTGACAGGGAAGGCCGAGGCAGACTTGAGGCCGGTGAACGGAGCCACCATGGCAGCCTGAGCCGGGCTGGAGCTCTTGACGGCGGCGACAGCAGCCGAGGAGAGCATTGAGGAGGCCATCTTCTCCCTCTTCTTCTTCTTCTTCTTCCTGTGGTGAGTGAGAACTGCTATGCTCTCTTGTGGAACTCATTGTGGGATTCATCCTATATATAAACACAAGGTCCCCCTTCACGTATCCTACGCCCACAAATCCCGGCCTTGACAGGCGGCGGATCCTGGCCGTCGGTTCCGATAGGTGATGACATTACCGCTTGCTGGCCACATAAGGGGGGAAGGTTTTTGATCTAGCCTTATCGTTACCAGCACAATGACAGCGCCACGTGGCGGGCTCTGGGCGATCTTATCTCGTCCTAGGGAGGACAATGAATGTGTGATGGTGGTGACTGGTGAAGTTGAAGTCTCTCAAGCTGATCCCCACTCCTTCGTAAGCACTGGTGTTGAGGAATTGAGGGATCTAAGCCATTCCATTGATGCCCCATCCGTCATTTTCAATCACATGTAGCCATCAACCCTAGAATTATAATAATTTGATCATGTATTCAATCGGATTTTATTTCTATTTCTCTTTTGTGGACCTTTAACATGAGAAAATATCCCTAATTTTATTTTATTTTATTTTGGGGGGGGTGGGGGTGGAGAATTTAGAGAATGGGTTCTTCTCATATCCCGAAATCATTAATAAAAAAATGGTGAGCTCAAATAAAAAATTGACTCGTGAAACGTAAGATGTGGTGTTAAATTTAGGAAAAGAGATATTTTCCATTACATGTGCAAATGATATAGGCAAGTGAGGAAGGGAGGGGGAAAGAAATTTGCAGGGGTTGCGTTTGATGTCGTGGAGTTGGGTAGGGATAGGCCCAAAGCCCAACCAAACGCGACCATCCTCACGAAAAAAAGAAGAAAAATAACAAGAGTATGGTACCCCTTTTTTTCTAGATAACAAGCGAGTGGTACATGTAATGTCAAGTGAAATACTAATAATATTGATCGACTTTGACTATACATCCTTTTCTTTTTTGCCTAATTAAGGAAAATAAGATGTATTATTCTTTAGAAAACCAAAAGTGTGTTATATTTTACTAAACAAAGTCAACTTCTTTCTTGTTCCTCTATATAATGCCACATCACATGCCGCGTATTATAGAGTCAATCTTGTGTGAAGTTATAGATATAATTAATTTCCTCATTTACATAGAGTCAATTTTTTACATGTTACTTTAGATATTACTGAAAAGATGTGATATTTTTAACTCTGTATAAAATTCTTCATTCTCAAAAAGTGAAGTTTACTCCTTATTGTCGTAATATTTGCCTCCAAACCTTTTAGTTTTTCTTGATAAAACTCTTAGATTTTTATTTATAAGAGAAAATATTCATTTCATTAAAACTGAGTACACCTAGGGCCCGTTTGTTTTTATTCTTTTTTCTGTTTTTGAACAATTTTTCTGTTTTTTTTGTTCCTTTAAACAAAAAAGGAATGAAACGCGCGTTTGTGTGCGTTTTTGTTTCAAAATTGTTTTTTTGTTCTCAGAAACACATCTGGAACAGAAACAAAGAACAAAAACACTTCTTTTCTTCTTCTTTTTTCTTCTTCTTTTCTTCTTCTTTTTTCTTTCTTTTTTCTTTGGCCGATTGCCGGCCTCGGCCATGGCCGGCGACCGGCCGTCGAGGGCCGGCGACCTCGCCGAAGCCTCACCGCCCCCCGCGACCTCGCCGAAGCCTCACCGGCCCCAGCGAGGCCGAGCGTCGCCGCCCCTGGCGAGGCTCGGCCTCGCCTTGGCCGGCGAGCTCAAGCTCGCCCGATCCGGCGAGGCCGAGCTCGCCCGGCGGCCGGCGATGCTCGGCCTCGCCGGCCACCTGTGTCGGCGCGCCGGACGTGGCCGGCGAGGCCGAGCCTCGCCCGCCTATGGCGAGGCTCGGCCTCGCCGGGCTATGGCGAGACTCGCCGTGGCCGGGCGAGGCGCCCCCTCGTCGGCCGATCGCCGGCCATGGCCGAGGCCGGCGACCGGCCAAAAGAAGAAAAAAAAAGGAAAAATAAATAAGAAAATAAGAAAGAAAATAGAAAAATAAAATAAAAATATTAAAAATTTAAAAGAAATAAAAAAATTATATAAATTTACCAAACGTGTTTCGTTCATTTTTTATTCCTGAACAAGTTTACCAAACGCGTCTTTTTATTCAAAAATTGTTCCTCGGAACAAAACACTTTTTTCTATTTCATTCGTTCCCCCCTAACAATTTTTAAACGAAATGTTACCAAACGCACCCCTAGTGTCCAAGAGTCACTTTTAGTATATTCCATAAAATTTGCATTTCATATTTTAGTAAACTACTAGTGTTTTAGTACACTTGTAAATTGCTAAAAGCTAATTAATCTTCCAGAGCCAATTGCATGAAAAATATCTTCCTCCCAGATTGCATTTTTGCCTAAATCAACGAGTACAATATGATTACACTTTGCATCTTCTATTATCCAACCTAATAATAAATTATTACAATCGTACTTTCTCGATTATTTCCAGGTTATCAAGTATATTTCAATACTGCTGAGCAATCAAGTCGTTAAAATATTATTTTAGTCAACCAAGTCTTCAATGTTTGTCTAATTGGAAAGACTCATATGCCATTGCTAGCGTGTTGGCTGAAGGCTTTGTCCTTGCCAAAGTGATGGGGTCCAAAACCAAGTACCCGAAAATAGTCATAAAGTCAATTATGGAGAGAAGTCCTAAATATAACAAATTTATGCTAATTCAATTCTAAATATTTCATACTAATTGAATCTTAAATTTTTTGACAAGTTGCCAATGTAGTCTATGCAGCTTATATTGGTGGAAAATCCCTAACATAGACGAGCGGTCGACCTACATGGCACAACCAACACTGATGTAGGAAAATTTTTAATTTTTTTAATTTTACCAACTCTAGGATAGCGAGGTCATCGGCCGATCATTATTAGCCATAGGTGAGGGTGTCGTGGCCCTTGCAAGCATGGGCGAGGGCCGCCACGCTCTCACAAAGAGCCAGGTGCCCATCACTTGCAATTGTATTGTGGCCCTTGCCCAAACCAAGCAAGGGGCATTGTGGACCTCATTGGCCAATAGGCTAGAGTTGCAGCCCTCTCTTGGATCTAGGCAAGGGCCCAACCTTTGCCTATGGCTGGCAAGGGCATGGAGGCCCTCACATAGAGCCTGTGGCAATTGTCAACCCGCAATTGAGGAAAAAAAGAAAAGAAAAAATTAATAAGAAATTTAAAAAATTATCGACGTCAGCCTAGGCCACACTATGTAGGACAATAGTGTCCATGTTAGCGATTCTAACCAAAATTGACTGGATAGATTACATTGGTAAATCATCAAAGGGTTTAATGCTCAATTGATATTATTAAAAGTTTCATGACTTAATTAGTATATATACAAAGTTTTTTTTTGGTCGAAAAATGCAATAGGTCTAGAACTTTGCTGTCAATTTTGACCATATTTTGCTCTCCTGTCCGACATCTACTCATGCTGCTTGTGTTCAATAAGGAAGATTGTGGTGAATACATTCTCTTGAAAAAGTAAATGTTGATAAAACATTCACTTAAAATCACTGTCATCTTTACTGGACTAAGAACGGACGATTATGATAGAGAAAATCTAGATATCTAATCACGTTCATCCCTAGAATTGGAGCAATTTTCTTTTTGTTATTTGTCTTTTTTAATCTAGGCGAATGGCGTGAGGATTCGATTATTTGGACACACATGAAATGCACCTACAAATCCCACGAACCGATTAAATCTAGACTTTTAGTTTGTGTAAGTGGCTTTGACCTAGAATAGTTTGCATGCAATGGTAACATTCGAACAGAACATCTCCAGTTTTTGAGCTGGAAATCTCGGAACACGGTTTCATTATGTATAGCTTTGCTAGTGCTGATGAGAGAGTAAGGTTCAGGGCGCATTTAGATAGGCCCAAAGCCCAACCCAACGACCATCCTCGAGAAAAAAGTGGAGATGACAAGAGAATGGTACCTGGTTTTCTATTACAAAAACATTTCAATTACTTTTTTGTGAGGATTATTTTCAGATAATTCAGATTAGTTTAACTTTTATGATTAGTACGAGGGGAATCTCAATGTTTTTCTTGGGAATTATTATTCTATGTTAAGTGAAATGCTAATTATATTGATTGACTTTGACTATGAATCCTCTTTTTTTTTTTTTTTTTTTTTGCCTGATTAAGAAAAAGAAGATGTATGCGATTTTCATATAAATCGCATTTAGAATGATATTTATTGAAAATACTTATGATGCTTCTTCCTAGGGTTGAAAAAGGGGTTCTTGCTACCTATGGCTGGTTGTTTAACTCATGGGTAGTGGTTTGGTTAAGGAAATCCTCTGGAGCCGTATGCCTTTTTACCCAAAAAAAAGAAGCTATCTATCTTTGTTCTCTAGTGTGCTTGCTCGTGCTGAGCATGAGATTACTTTCTCAAATTTATATTAACCATATGTTTATTATAAGTGCCTGTGGCCTCTTGCACATATGGGTTATATGAAAATATAGTATTTTTAGAGGATGACGACGATTATGAAATTTTATTAGAGGGAAGGAAGTATCACGTGGAAATATAATATATATAAATTCGTTGGTAATTGAATATTATGAAGTCATTTGTGTAATAAATTCACAAAAAAATTTATAACATCTCTTAAGTCATATTTTATAAGGAAAAAAATCACAAAAAACCCCGCTATGGCATATTTACAAAAAACATTTTTTGTAACATAAAAATTTTTACATTTGTATCCATGTAATACATTTACCTTCAATCAAAATTCTCCTGTTGAGTACCATTAAAAATAATATTGACATGACGTTCATGTGACTTAAGTGAAATAAAAATAACATCGTTTGTGGCTGGGATATCATTTGACAAAACTTTAGCCGATGGTAAATATGTCACATGGATAAAAATTTTGAGTTTTTTATATCACAAAATTTTTTAGGGTAAATATGTCACGGTGACATAGTTTGTAGTTTTTTAGGTCACAAAACAAAGCTAGGACAAATGTGTTATGGTGGACAAATTTTGATGTTTTTTTGTGGCTTTTCTCCTTATAAATACTTAATTTATCATGGACTATTTCTATTTAGTTCGAAGCACACTGTAAGGTCACTTTCTTTAGTAACCATTGTTCTTTAACATATTTTTAATATTACATTTCTTACTACATATTGATCTTTATGAAACTAAAAGTGTATTGTATTATAAGGTAACAAAGTCAACTTTTCTCTCTCTATATATTATTCTATAGATGCATCAATAGATTTTCCTTTATCTATGTCAGATCGCATGCAAGTGCATTATAATGTCAATTTTGTGTGAAGTTATGGATATAATTAATTTTCTTTTTTATCAAAAAGAAATTTCTATTCATTACTAAAATGATACTTGATAGAAAATCTTAAAAGTCACAATAACAAGATAGTCTCATAGAGCTTCAAAACAAACCAAAAACCAGAATTCAAGACATTCCATTAGAGCATGGTCAGCAAAAATAATCACAGACTCATCTTTTAAAGAATAGATCCGTGACTAGATATTACCGGAAAGATCTAATATTTTTAACTTTGTTGATATCTTGAAAAAAATTCTCTGAATAAAAACCGTCATTCTCATAAAGTGAAGTTTACTACTTATTATAGTGATATTTTCCTCCAAACTTTTTGGTTTTTTTGATAAAAATCTTAGATTTTTATTTATAAGAGAAAAGAATCATGTCATTAAACCTAAGTACACATAGTGTCCAAATGTTACTTTCAGTATATTGCGCAAAATTTGCATTTCAGATTAATTTAGTAAACTAGTAGTGTTTAATTAATATTCTTGAGCCAATTGCATAAAAAATTTATATCTCCAAGATTGCATTTTGCCTTCATCATCGAGTATAATCCGATTACACTTTGCATCGTGTATTATCTAACCTAATAACAAATTATTACACCTTAATTTCTCGATTATTTTGAAAATATCATGTAGAGTCATCTTTCAGTACTACTAAGTGATTGAGTCATTAACATATTATTTTAGTCAATTAAGTCTTCAACATTTGTCTAATTGAGTCATAAATTTGTCACCGGAGCTATTTTGATATAATTGGAAAGACTCATATGTCATTGCTAGTGTGTTCGCTTAAGGCCTCTGTCTTTGCCAGAATGGTGGGGTCCAAAACCAAGTACTCTAAAATAGCCATAAATCTAATGGATTTGTGCTAATTCAGTTATAAATATTTCAATTGTACTGATTGAGTCCCAAATCTTTAGACGATTTGTCAATATAGTTTATCCAGCTAATTTTGACTCAAATCTATAACATTAACACCAAACGTCTTACATGACATGATCGGTTAGAACGTCTAGTATTGACGACACAAATTTTATAATATTTTAATAATTTTTTTTTAATTTTGATTTTGATTTTTTGATTTTATTTTTTTAACAACTTTGGGCCAGCAAGGTCATCAGCCGATCATTGCTAGTCGTAGGCGATGATCGTTAGCCCTTGCTTGGTCTGAGTAAGGGCCTTTTGCACCCTCGCCAAGATGCCCTTGCCTATGGCTAGTGAGGGTTTCGTGGCCCTCGCCCAAATCAAGCAAGGGTGTTGTGTCCTCACCAGCCAACAAGCGAGAGTCGTGGCTCACTCTTGGATCTAGGTGAGATAACCAACATCTATGACGGTGATGTTGGCCAAAATTAGCTAGATGAACTATATTGAATCATCAGAAATTTATGACTCAATTGACACAATTGAAAGGTTAATGACTCGATTAATACACATACAATATGTTTAGAACCTTTTTAATACTTTTCCTGTCAATTTCGACCATATATTGTTCTCCCGTCCAACATCCTATTCATACTATTTGCGTTAATGAATACATTCTCCGGAAAAAAATAAACGTTCATAAAAGATTCACTTAAGATAACTTTCATCTTTACTAAGCTAAGAATGAACGATTATGATAGAAAAAATCTAGATATCTTATGACGTTCATCCCTAGAATTGGAACAACTTTTTTTTTGTCTTTTTATAATTCAGATGAATGGTGTGAAGATCTGATTATTTGGACATCCATGAAACACGCCTACAAGTCCCATGGACCAATCAAATCTAGACTTTTGGTTTTTGTGGGTGGCTTGACTTAAATTAGTTTGCATGCAATCAGTAACATTCGAATTAGAAAACCTTTTAATTTCTAAGCTGAAAATCCTCGAATACCGCACAAAATACTATTGGAGGGGCGAGGGAGACTTTATGTGATGAAAAGCTCGCTACGTGGGGTTCGTTATTTTCCCTCAACAAATTCGTTTTCTAGTAAGATCATTTTCAATAAAAATAATTAGCTTTCATTTGTTTGGTAGTTTAGAGAAAATAATTTCCTTCTTTAGTAAAAAGGGAAGTCATTTTCCCTCGATCGATTAATTTTCCGCCACCCAAATACTAAAAAGTTGGAAAATAATTTTCCAAAAGCAGTTTTCCTTCAATCAAATAGATCCTCGATGGATAAATGTCAAAAAATTTCCAAAATTCAACAATCAGAAAAGAAAAAAGGAAGATACTCTCACCCTCTTCGAGCTCCCTAAGGCCACCGCACTATTAGAGCATATGTTAAATCAACTTGGAGACAAAAACCAGGAAAGATAAGCACAGCGAATGTGGGATTATATTAAACGACGAGTTGAGGATAATCGTGGTGAAAGCCGCGTCCTCCTTTTGGACCCACCGATGCCGACGACGGTGGTGCTGGCGTCGCGCTGCGGTGTCGCCGCCCACGGTTCTTGGAGGGAGGGGGGAAAACCACCCCTCCCCCCACCAAACAAAACAAAACCATTCGCCGGTTTTGGAAGAGGAAAAAGAATATAAAATGAAAAAGGGCGGTTCCGCTTCCAATTTCATTTCCTGAAAGTCAGGAGTCAATAATCGAAGCGGACCCCGATGATGTCCGTATTTTTTCCGTCTCTTTTTTATTCACGACAAGTTGCTTGTATTTCGGTGAGGAATATTCCTTCAGTTCTCCGTCCAGACACCATGAGAACCGCAGAAAAAGAAGAAGAAGAATTCGAACAGTTTCATCGGATCGTCGATCAACTGATCTTCTTTTGACTTAATCAGAGGGACGAGCCCGACAGCAGGGATCGGACCGGGGGTAGGGCAGGTGCGGGGAATTGCACCCCACGTCCTCGCCCCGATCTCGTGCCCTCACGTGGGGGCATATTTGCAGATATGTGGATTTTACCTGCCCCACTCGTGTCTCTCCACGGTGACTCGGTTCCGATGAGACGACAGCGAGATGCGCTTCGGCCAATAGCATCGATCGATCGAAGAGCGAGATGGATTCTATTCATAGTGACGCGAGAGCTACGTCAATCACCGGCCGTTGATTTGCGCGGAATCTCTCATGGTACGGCTGGTCATCCGCTGTAGGAAATTGTCATACGAAGATCGATCGAGATGACCGAGCTGATGATGCCTCTGTCATTGACAAAAAATTCGATCATGGTACACGTGAATCTAATGACAAGGTCCAAATCGCCAAAACCATGGATGGCCGCAAGAGACGGCCGGCCAGGCCCACCTCAGCGACGTTGATTAGTTCGGACAACTCACTAGACTTGAGGAGGAGAGTCGGGGGGGGATGAACCTAAGCTTAAACATAATGTAGATCAGTCAAATGATGACAAGATGATACATTGGATTTCGAGAGACTACTTCGTGGAATACAACATGGGAAAATCCCATTTGATTGGTTCCCAAAACAGTGGGCTTGGTCGACACACGCTACCCATCACGGCCTCCCACGTGTAATCCAGAATAATCGCGCCTCAAAAAGTATCTTTAATCTTTTATTCGTGAATTTTATTTTCTTGTCGGCATTTCGAATCGACTGATACCAAATTGGGAAGAAGGTGTTGATCTTTCACGGAAACATTCGAGGCCAAACAACTGTTTTTACCGTGAACACTCCAACCAGAAGGAGCATCAGTTTTGTCCAGGTGCGAAAAGACCAATCTCCACATTGTCCGGACCTCCCAAGAAGAAACCTAATCCGATTATCTTCCGGAACAAGGATCTTCCATGTTATAGAACTTAAAAAGATTTGAACTTATACTCTATACGAGATTTTGCACACTTTGAGAGTATGCAACTGAAGTCCGATACTTTCACCTAAAGGGATCGCCAAGAGGGAAATTCGATCCATTAACATATCCACTTAGACTCATGTGCACTAAAAAAAACTTAAGTCAATGGGTTATGAGTCAACTAATTGCTCTATACCACATTATTTTCAGATATGAGATTTCTCTAACACAATTCACGCGTGTATCTTAACAATCTCCCCTTACGTGTAAGCTCAATAATTCATGCATCCTTTTGCACCAATTTCTACAATGTCCACTTACTTGGAAACCATAATCATGGGCTTTGAATATCATTTGTTGAGAGTCGGTAACAAAAGTAGCAAAAGTCTAATAAGTGAGATCACCAATAGAGAGCTCAAGTCCGAGCTCGTCATCTTTACTCAAAAACTTAAATCAATGAGTTATGAGTTAACCACGATATATTAACTGCTTTACACCACGTTAGTTCTTTGGTGTGGGATTTTTTAACACAACTAACACATATATATCCTAACACGAATTAATTATAAATTATATATTATTAAATAAATGTGTGATTTAACGTTTATATGCTCTAACAGATGAGACCCCGGTTTCTTTATCACCTAGCGACAATGATTAAAATGTCAGGATGAGGGTTATTGGCCATACATATCTAAATTACGAGCATCTTGGGCTTGTGGGTTGCAAGGATTGGATCTATCCGTTCAGGAATGGATAGACATTATCGTCCTACCCTCTCTTTTGACCGGAAAGGGTTACCTACTCCAAAGCCGTGACACGTCGACAAGCAAATTTTTAAGAATTTTATACTTTGCCACGTCATCAGTATAAATTCGCCTCGCCTTTGTGGTGGCGACGGCCACGCCCTTGACGTACTTGTCTATCTCTGGCGACATCCGCATCGTGGAGTAGCTACACCGAATCACCGATGGGGTACTCGTCCCATGCTCTCCATCGGACGAACATGATTGGAAGAAATTTTTAAGGGACGATATCAATTAACCCTTCTAAATTTCACCTCTAATTGCACTTTATTTTATACATTTTCAAAAACACAAGTGTCAGACAGCAATTAGCAACTTACATCAATCATTTTTGTGCTTTTTATTCACAATTGTCCTTTTTCCTAATATATAGTAAAACAGCATTTAACAATATGTATTGGGCGATATAAAATATATGAATAATACTACAAAAAACTCTAAATATATATGACAAATTTACTTTAAACTAAATTTTTTATCACAAAAAAATTTAAATTTGTACATTTAACAAATTTACCCTAAATTCATTTTTAATCACCAAAAACTCTAAACCGATATATTTGTGACAAATTTATAATCTATTAGTTTTTGTAAATTGGATTAATATTATGAAAAACCACAAATAAAAGGTAAAATCACGTTGTTACATGTCACTCAACTCATAAATTTGATGATAAAATTCAATGAAAACTTATGGATAGTAAATTTATCATTGTTATACTAATTTGAGTTTTTTGGTGGTTAAAAAATTAATTTAGGATATATTTATTATAAGTATACTAATTTGGCATTTTCCTTGCCTATGCTGGTGAGGTCATCGGCCATCTCGGTCTGAGAAGAAATATAGGAAAAATAGAAAAAAGAAAAAGGAAAGAAAAGAAAAGAAAAGAGAAAAAGAAAAAAAATTAAAATATAAAAAAATTGCAAAAACTACTCACCGTAGTGCTAACATTCATTGGCCACTGATTATGCCATGTAGACGCCTAATGTCCACATTAGTGATTTTCAGCTAAATTTGGTCGAAATGATTACATTGGCAAATTCTCAAAAGGTTAATTGCTAAATTGATCAAATTAAAATGTTTATGATTGAATTTGCCATAATATATTATGTTTAAATTTTTTTAGACAATTTTTCCTATGATATAATCTGTCACAAAATTCAAAACCTTAATGAAAGTCACCGGTATGTCAACTGGGGGGGTCCTTTGTCACGGATGGTGGTGTGATTGGAAATTAAAATTTTGCTCTTGCGGGATTTTAGTGGTGACTAATTTTTTTCCCAAATTGTAAAATTATATCTTCGGAAACAATTAAAGGATGCGAAACTAAATAAGGATGAAGAGGACGAGGGTAATTAATCTTTTCACAAACCATTATGCAAGAAGGTGAGGAGAAACATGTGCAAATTGTTAAAGATTATAAGTACGTCTACACTATATTTTAAGAAATGGGCAGTGATTCTTTTTTTTTTTTTTTTTTCCAAAGCTTCTTCATGAAATATAATCTTAGTTATGAATTCAATTTCGTATTGAATGGCTTGTAGAAAAGAGAAAATTTCAAAGGACAAGATATGGATATATTAATCTAGGCAACATTTTACATAGTTTATTACGAGATAAATATAATATTTACTAATTTTCTATAAGTTAAAAATTCCACATTAAATGGGCACATTTGAGATAATTATGAAATTTTGCTAATTTTCTATAAGTTGAGATTCCACATTAAATGGGTACATTCTTTCACATTAATGATAAATTATTTCCTTATTATTTACATTGTAAAACAAAATATAGACATAAGCATTGGGATATGGGTAACGTCACTGGCCAGGGAACTCACACAAGAGCTAGTCATTCATCATATTAAAGATATTTAGGTATAAAACTTACTAATGTATAAATATTGATATTAAATTAAAATTCCAACGGGAAAATGAAATGAGAGTGCGGTTTTTGTTTTATACTTTATATTACTCAACATGCAACTAGTTCTTGTATTTCCCCAAAAAAGTGAGAAAAATAAATAGATAAATTTTTTAGAGTGATTCGAAGTGATTTCATGTGATAATGTTTATGTGGTCTTAAAAAATCTTTACAAACCCTAATTTTTTTTTAATTTTCAAATAGAAAAAAGTTAAAATCACTGTAAAAACCCAATTTTGTTTCGCACCTATGGTTAACTCTCAAATTGACCCCACCATGCCACTATTAATTAGAATGTTGGCAGATTTTCAGTTCGAAAATTAAAGATTATTCATTTGGATTTCATTAACCGTGTATCAAAGATTTTTTATCCAAAATTTGAAGATTTTTTTTTGGTCAAAAAAGTAGATTTTATTTAAGTAGTCGCAACTCGCAACATTACATCCAGCAGTTATTGCGTCGGTAGATACAAGATCTTGCAAAATAAAGGGAGGAAAGATATTCTAGTTACGGGCCAGGTTGGATTTGCTGTGGGCTTTTAATAGCCCAATCGGCTACTCCATTTGCCTCCCGTCTATAGTATTGTAGCTGCAAATTAGGGTAACTAGAAAGCGAAGTGTCAATTTCAGCAAACAATGCACGTTTTTCCCACAGCGGCTTTCTTCTCGCTTGAGCCGTGTCAATAAAAAGTAGGCAATCGGACTCAATCACTAGATTTTCCTTATTGAGGCCTTGGTGCAGCAGGTGATCCAAAGTTTGAAGATTACTCGTTCAAATCTCATCAATTGCGTGAGAATCACTTACGGTAAGAAATACCGTAGAGGACCAATGGGGTTATGGAGCGGAATTTCATGGGCATTCAAATAATCGGACCTTTTAAACTCATTTTCTGGACCATTACAATTAAATAAAAAGGGGGACGGGTGTTGGGTTAGGGAACGAAATTCCCAAGAAATGAGGAGAAAGTGCACCTCGAAGCAGCCGAGAAGAGCGGCGCCACGCGGTCGGCTTCCCAACTTGCATGCGCTCTCCGTGGACCCCCCCTCCCTGCCACGCAAATGTCACTTTGAAATTCCGCGCAGGCTTTTATTTCTTCTTTTCTTTTTCTAAAATTTTATTTTCCCATCTTTAAGAGGGAATTTAAAAATCTCACTTTCTTTATTTATTCCGCAAAACTAATCTGCGTTTTGTCGTTAGGAAATTTAATACTCTTATTTTCATTATTGGTTCTGCGAAAATTAATCTGGGTTTTTGTCGGTAGTCCACATTGGGACGCGACAGGATCCGCTGGATTTTCGTGGGTCGCGTTAGGTTGGTGGGTCCGGCACCCGATCCGATCCGACCCGGCCCGAAATTGGAAAAAGGCGAGGGAACGACGACGTCGCGTCTGCGTTCCGATCTGGTCTAGGCCGCCCTCCCCACCACTTATATAGGCTTTCGATCTAATTCTAATCCCCAAGTTTGAAGATTTAAGTCCAACCTTCTCGGATAAGATGGACCCCACCGCCACCCCCCAACTAGCGTTTTGAATATTTGTTAAATAAAAAAAATAAATTAATCAATTAAAGAAAGAAAAAAGAACAGTGAATCTCATAATTACAAGATGAGGAAACGAGTTCCGAAGTAATGTTTGAAGATGTTTCCACTTTTTACCTAATCACTCGATTCCTCCCCTGCACCACCTCAGAGATAACTTTTTTTGACCCCTTTGGTTCGCGAAAAACTTAAAATTTTAAAAGTATTTGAAAAAATAATAATATATTTTAATCATTTAAGAAAATCATTAAATATTAATTATTATTGATAATGAATTTTTTATTAATGAAATTTCTAAGCAATATAACCAGTTATTTTTCTGATTTTTTTTTTAAAATTATTTATTTTTCGTGAAATAAATGGAACCGAAATCCTATCAAAGTATCCGATCATTAATGTAGTCATTCTTTTTTTCACCTAAGGTACAAGCGCAAAAGCGAATATTTGACCCATTTGAGTGGCTTATGGAATAATACCAATCGAAATCCATAAATTAATTAAGTCAATGTCTGACTTGGGCACCATACCATGTCTGGATCCAAATTAGTCGGGATTGCCAATTCATGGGTTTTCTACATGTCGAGTCAGAGTCGCGCCCATCAACTGCCTCAATCTCTGGGCAGAGCTGAGAGAAAATGGACGGGAAGGAAAATGGAAGTCGCAAAATCAGGCGTATGTAATTTCTTGTTTTTTTTTTTTATTAAAAAACACAATAAATCTTACCCAACCACGGACAACGCAATTGATATGAGTTCTCTCTCTTATCGCAGAGGTCGAGGGTTTAAACTCTTTTGTTACTAAAAGGTGGGGTCCCTAAGCTAGCTTCCTTTGGCTTATATTTAAATAGCGAACATAGTGAGGGCCTAATAGAGTCACCGGATACTGGAGGGTCGTGCGATCCCCGCAGGGTGATCGTCGGCGGTTCCTCAGTTAAGAAAACAAAAGAAATACAATAAATCTGATTTAATTTATTATTATTATTATTATTACAGATGAGGAGTATGAACCCATGAGACGGAACATCGGAAAACATGGAACTTAAAAGAAAGGCTGTTCTAAGACGACTCCCATCAAATCTTGTGGGGGAGGGGGGTTGTAGAGAGAGAAAGAGAGGGAAGAGAGAGAAGCTCCAAATCCGTTGGCGATACGGGGGAGGGTGGGTGATGATACTGCGCCCACAGTCCCGCGAAGCAAAACCAGCTCCTGGTTTTCCCCTCTCTCTCTCTCTCTCTCTTCCAACTTACTTGAGATAGACTTCCCGAAAACCGGGAGCTCCTCCCCCCTTTTTTTTTTTTTTTTTCTCGAAAATTCAAATAACTTTTGATTTTTTTAATTGGGGGTGGGGAATCATCCTGCGTTCACGTAACAGATGTGGCGATTCGACCGCACCCTGACCCCCATAACGTGCTCGCCACGCGCCTCCCCTGTTCTCTCCTCAATTTTCGCGACGCAGCTCCACGTGTCGCCCCCTGCCCCGCTCTGTTCCTCGTGATTAACCCCCCTTCCTCCCCACTCTTCCTCCTCCTCTCTCCCCGTTGGTAAAAATGATATAGACGGTACTTAAATTTTTCCCTGAGATACAAAGTGGTCCGTGAATTTTCAATGTGCATTCGGAATTATTCTTAAATTATATAAAAATATTCAATATTTTCTCGAAACTAAAATCAATGGAGGACTAACATTGAATATTTTCCACAATTTAGAGATTAACTTGAACATAGAGATTATATTGAACAAATAAAAAAAATAGGAGCGACACTACATATATTCAGCTAAGATTAAGGGATGACATTGAATAAAATAGAAGTTCAGAAATCATACTGCACATTTGATCAAAATTCACGATGCAATTTATGTCCTTCTCCCCATAATAGTTCACAAATTAATTTTGTTCTCAACATTTGTCATTGGACCTAGGCTTTATCTGAGTCTTTATTCGAATTTCGAGATCATCATAATGTAAAAAAAATAACGAGGAGGTATTTCCTCTTAGTAGAAAAGAAAAAGATATAAGAGTAATTAGGGCGTAAAGCAGAAACTGCTACTTCAGTTTCGATGAGTTTCTACCGCGGGAACACTTAATCCAAGCGTGGGGTTCTCTCCACGCGCCAAAGAGCCGCGAGTGGGGTTGTAAGGAGGATTGTACGATCAGCTGGCTCTTATTATAATAGAGCGCAAAAAAAGGGTGGTTACTTCCTAATCCAAAAAACTGGTTTTTCTACTTTTGTTTTTTTTTTTTTTTTTTTTTTTGGGTTATGAACACGGGAACGTGGAAAAACAGCTTGCTGCTCTCTCTCAGTCCCTTCCCCCTGTATAATCCAACCCCCGCACCCAGAAATACCCACAAGTACCATCAATTCCCCTTCTCCCTCCCCTTCCCACCTCGTTTATAAACCCCCCGACAATCTCTCTCCCTCCCTCCCAAGTTCCTCCTCGCCCATCTCCCCAAATCCATCCCTCCAAGGAAATCTCTCTCTCTCTCTCCCTCTCTCTCTCTCTCTCTCTCTCGTCCTCCCTTCCTTCTTCTTGATTTCCGCTCTGTTTCATAGCTTGTGATCCAAGAACAACAGAGGTTCGAGAATGCGGATGAGCTGTAACGGGTGCAGGGTGCTCCGCAAGGGCTGCAGCGACAGCTGCAGCATCCGCCCCTGCCTCCAGTGGATCAAGAGCCCCGAGTCCCAGGCCCACGCCACCGTCTTCCTCGCCAAGTTCTACGGCCGCGCCGGCCTCCTCAACCTCCTCAACGCCGGCCCCGACCACCTCCGCCCTGGTCCGTGCTCCGTCCCCCTCCACTCTCCGCATGCATTTCGAGTTACTGTTTTTTTTTGACTTCCCTTCGAGAAAAGAGAGTTCCCCCTTCTGATGGGTTCTTGTGTTTGCTTTGGTTCCTGCAGCGATCTTTAGGTCCTTGCTCTACGAGGCGTGCGGCCGGATCGTGAACCCGATATACGGCTCCGTCGGGCTCCTGTGGTCCGGGAGCTGGCAACTCTGCCAGGCTGCCGTCGAAGCCGTGCTCAAGGGCGTGCCCATCACCCCGATCGCCTCCGAGGCGGCGGCCAACAGCCACGCCCCGCCCTCCAAGGTCTACGACATCCGCCACGTCTCCAAGGACGAGACCGCCGCCGCCGCGGCCGATCTCCACCGCGTCAGGGCTCGCTGCCGGTTCAAGCGATCCTTAGCCAAGGCTAGGTCGTCGACGTCGTCCGCGTCGGCGTCGGCGTCGGCGTCGGCGGCGGAGTTGGCGCCGGTTCAGGACGACCCGGCGAAGAGCTCCGACGACGAGCCCAACCGGTCGACGAGCCACGAGTCTTCGCTGAGCCACCAGTCCGAGGTAATCGCCGCGGCGGCGGCGGGGGCGGCGGCCAACGCGGAAGGCGACAGCAAGGAGACGCTGAGCGCGGTATCCGAGGAGACTGCCGAGCCGCCGCTACTGTTCCGGGCCGCCGAGAGGGTGCCGGAAGAGGCCGATCGCCGGCCGGGCGGGGCCGAGGAGATCGGGCTGGAGCTAACCCTGGGGTTTGAGCCGGTGGCACGTGCCAATCACGTGGTCCCGGTGAAGAAGAGGAGGTTCGAGGATCGCGGAGCGAGCTCTAAGATGGAGTTGGGCCTGGACTGCTCGGCCCATTTAGGCGGAAGCGCAAAATCAACCCTTTGAAGTCAGCAGCGTGCAGTTTTGACTCTGGACGGCTCTCTGTTAATTAACTGAGTTCCCTTTCTTTTTCTTTTTCTTTTTCCCCCTTATTTTTTTTTCCTTTTTTCCCTTTTTTTTCTTTCGCCTCCCTTTTTTTGGGGGGTGAATTTGAGCCGTTGAGAAATGAGATGTACAAAATGCAAGTGTCTTTTAGATGAGTAAAACAAAGATGGAGACCATACCTTTTTCCATGGTTGTGCAAATGAGGCAAATTGCCTCGTTAATCAGTATCGATTTATAGTACGGCGAATCTGGAGAATCGGACCTGTGTCGCGTGCTGATCCTAGGGGGCGGATTCGAATCATCGGTGCATGTTCTAATGTGTAATAGAAAGAGGAGCACGTTGCACGTTAAAACCAAAACACGACAACAAGAAGTGTACTCCTCTACAAGAGGAGCACGTTGCGCGTTTTCCCAACACTATGCCAGTATTCTCGTCCTCGCTCCAAAATTTATAATAAAAATGGACCGTACATTCCGCAACGAAGAGAATGAAATTTCAAATCTCTATGGTACCTTTCTAAATGGCTAAATTGACTCGAAAAAGATTTAGATCTCATTCGTACTACTCTCTGCTCACACCCATGTTTAGATAATTATGACGAAATGAAATAACTGGAGCAATCTCATCGAATTGTCAAAATAGATTGACGTATTTAGCGATTGTACTAAAAGTAATTATCAATATGAAATAAAAGTAGTAGAAGAAATTGGATTTCATCTCTAATCTAAGGTGTAAGAAAAAAAAAATGATGGTGTAGGACAATCAAAAAGGTATATGAAGAAGGCCTTGGACATTGAAGAACAATCGCAGCACGGCTAATTGGTGAAAATGCATAGACACTCATCCACTTTTTTGGGCTAGCAAAATGTTGAAAATTGGAAGAACAAAGTGGGCCTAAAAGAAGGGCCAAGGCCCACGAACAATTCAAGAACTATCTTGTCACAAGAAAACGGAGAAGGCCTTTTTTTTACTTCTTTTTTCTTTTTTTGGGTAAATAGTTTTGATCCTCTTCTCCCAAGAATGTCTCCGCCATTGGAGAGTGACTTCACAACTTGCGCCAGAGACGCAATCCATGTGGAAGAAAATTTTAGCGACCAAAACAAACTAGGTTGCCATATGCCAAGCCTCGTTGCCCATTAAAGGCCTATTTGTTAACTTGCAAAATAGTAAAAATTTCTATTCTTTTGTTCCCGGGAATAGATTTGGAACAGAAAAACATTTGGTAAAATTTTTGTTCTTGGGAACAAATTTCTTTTTTTTTGTTCTCGGAACTAGATTTGGAACAGAATCGAGAAGTAAAAAAAAATTATTCTTTATTCCCGAGAACAATTTAGAATCAAGCACCTATTTTCTCTTTTTTCTTGTTCTTCTTCCCTCTTTCTTCTTCTTCAACTATCTTCGTTGCCGCTGTTGTCGTCCACTGCCATCCATCGTTCGCCGCCCATCGCCGCCAATCGCCAGCGACCGGTTCGGCGAGCTTGTTGGAGGCTCGCTAGGCCAGGGCGAGCGAGGCGAGCTTGCCAGAGGCTCACCCAACCGTTGGTGGGGCTTGACCTCGCCAGATCTGGGCGAGGCTACTTGCCCAATTGCCGACAAGGCTCGGCCGACAAGGCATGACCTTGTCAAGGGCTGGCGATACTTCGGTGAGGTTGCCGGCCCTTGTTTGGCCGGTGAGCCGGTTATCCCAAGGCTGGCGACGGGCTACCTTGAAGAAGAAGAAGAAGAAGAAGGGAAGAAAGAAAGGAAATAAAAGAAAATAAGAAAAAGAATAAAAGAATAAAATAAAATAATAAAATAATTTTAAAAATAAAAAAAGATTTAAAGTAGAAATTTTAAGGATGGTGCCAAACGCAATTCTATTCCAGGAATTGAAATTTTGAATAGTTACTAAACGGCTTAAAATGCTTTGAAATTATTCCGAGGAACTAAATAAAAAAGAATCATTTTTGATAAGATATTGTTCCTGAAAATATAAGCATTATCAAATGCGCCCTAAAAGACCCACGACCGTGAAATCCGAATTCCTTTGCCTTCGATTCACTGAAAAAAGTATCAGAAAATTGCTAAAATAATTGCATTGTTGCCAATTTAATTTTAAACATTTTAATAATACCAATTTAGTTTTAAATCTTTTGATATAGAGCCAATTCAGGCATTTAAGCTAATTTTGGCTAGATATTGCTGATGTGAACGCCAATGAACTTATGTGGCACCAACCTTTATTAATATTTTAATATGTTTTCAATTTTTTTAATTTTTTTCCCTTCTTCTTCTTCTTAATTATCGATGACCAGCCACCGACCATGGCTGGCTCGGGCGAGGCTGAGGCTTGGCGAGGTTCGGCCTCCTTAGGCCTTGCCTAGGCCATATTTGGAGAGGCCGACTCTTGCCTAGGTCAAGGCAATCATGCCGGGCATTGCCTTTGCTTGGACGATGCTCGGCGAGATTGCCCTAGTCCGGGCGAGGATTGGCTTTGCCATATTTGGTGAAAGAGCTCTCGTTGGGCCTCGCTTGGGTGTCCATGCCAAATTTGGCGAGGAGAGCCCTCACTGGGGCTTGCCTTCGCCCAACAGGGCCTCGGTTATGGTGGGCGAAGGTGAGCGTTGCCTAGGTGAGGCTAGCCCAATCATGACCGATGGTCGGCCATTGGTAAAAGGGAGAAGAAGAAAAGAAAGAAAAAAGAATTAATAAAAAATTATTTAAAAATTATGTACTATTGGTCATGTTATGTAAGTTGGACAAAATTCACGTTAACAATATCTAGTTAAAATTAGTTGAAATGATTGAATTAATATCAATGCAATAGATTTAGAATTTTTTTTGACGCTTCTCCCATGATCCACCATACAGCAGCATACCAAGACAAAACCATTAGGCGAACGACAAATCGTTTTTGCCGTGCTTGGGTTGAGCAAGAGGCGACGGCATTTTCAGTTCGCCGGACGTTGCTAATCATAGTTCCAAATGATGATTGAATGGACAAAATTTCCTTCGAGTGACACAGGGCAAGGCGATTGGTGGGGCGGGACGAAGCTGGTGTTAGCCCCGCCCCGCCCCGCCCCGCTTGCATGTTTTAAAACAAAATTATTTGGTTATAAGTGATATACTAGAGTTTAGATTATTATATCATTTAACTTAATATAAGTTATTATCTACTTAATATAAAATTAAGATAAAATTAAAACATATGGCACCGAGTGAATAATACAAACACGTTCCTGCCTATATAAGTAGATTTTTTTTTTTTAAAGTCAAATATATATAAGTACAGTTTAGCTTGTTGGATAATTATTCTTTGTATGATTGTAAATAGTTTCGGCGAAGCTGCTATATTCTGCTTCATCTTTTTTTTTTTTTTTTTTTTCCCAAGGGTTTCAAAATTCAACATTGAACCCATTTCATATGATTGGATTTGCCTACACATTGGACGTTGCTCTCGTATGCGCTATTCATGGAGTTACTGTAGAAAATACTTTATTTGAAAATGGCGATATGATTTTGGTCCCAAATCTTTGGGGTTGCTTTTTCCAACACATGTTGGTTACATTTATTCATGTTATCTGTACCCGTAATCAATTCTTGGATGAGTGCTTTTGGAGTAGTAGGTTCGGCTTCGAATCTACGTGCTTATGACTTCATTTTGCATGAAATCTACATGCGGTCTTATTACATGGATCGGGTGTTCAGGTTCTCTTGCATCCGATCTATCACAATATTCAGCTCAAGTAGGATTAACGCTTGATTTACCCAATCTAAGTAAGACCGAAATAAATAAAACCCAGTTCACATAAACCAACCGCGGAGCGAGGATGTACGATCGTACAGATATTTTGGTCGATCTCGATCTTTAGTTTATTCAACGGAAGAAAGCAAAACCATCACGGAGCTCCAAGCCGCATGCGGTATTTCGATTCCCCTTCTCTCCTTCGAAAGTCGATAGGTGCGTCCCAAAAAGTTGGTCAGCGTGTTGAACATAAAGTGGACTGGGACGACATACATAAGGAAATCGTGTTTCACCACGCGAGATATAAAGTGCATCGGTTATGCATGCAGCACCAAAAGTAAGCAAGCGAATCCCCCAGCCCAAGAGAAGGGTTGAAAACAGATAGATCATCAAATCATCATCATGGACTCTCTCTCTCTCTCTCTCTCCTTTTGAATTTTGAGTCTAAACGTTCCCATCTCTCTTATCCCTCGCGGAAATCGCTGAGAAACAAAAGTTGAACTGAGGAAAATGCTAATGAGTGTCCCCGTCGAATTGCTTTTCCTTTTGTTGACCGAGCCACCGCTCATCGGCGATCTGTCCAAGACGCGCAATGTGTACGTGCGTGCTAGAGAACAAAAGAACAGAGCAGCTGTGCATAATAGTGTTGACAAAAAGAAAGAAAGAAAAAAGACAGAAGAAAGTGAGAGAATGTGTTGACCCACCAATGTTGCTCCTTCCTCGGTGGGACAAAAGAAGAAAAAAAGGGATAAATATATTAAAAGTCCTGAAATTCTATTGTGAAAGTGCAGTTGATTTTTAACACTTTTAAAAATTGTATTTAAATCTTAAAACTAGTGCAATCAATTCATTTGGTTTACTTTGTTTGATTAGGTTAACGGAAAATACCGATATCGCTTTCTTTTTATTATTAATTTCTCTCTCTCACATGGCCATGACGTGGCTAAAACATAAAACATAAGGTTAAAATGACATCATTTTGGGCCAAATATGATTTTTTAATATAATTTTTTACTTAAATTATATTAAAAATAAGCAAACTTAAAAAAAACACACAAAAAAAGAAAAAGAAAAAGAAAAACTCATTGGGAAGGGCCGGTGATGGTGGAGAAATGGTTGGTGGGGGCTACTAGCCCTTGCCCTCGTCTAGCTGAGGGCTACCATTGGTGGCTAATCTCGGCTAGTGGTGGCCCTTGACTAGACCTGGGTGAGGATTGTTGGGAAGGGCTAGCGATAATTCTTCCTTTTTGGCTATATATTTGCATTTTTTTGTATTTCTTTAAATTTTTTAATATAACTTAAATAAATTAATTTTTGGAAATTAGATTTAGACCAAAACGATGTAGCCGGATAGAGAAAAAAAGAAGAAGAAGTCACGTTAGCATTTTTCGCTAACCAAATTGGATGGAATTAACAAAATGACTTGATTGCACCAATTTGACAAGTTTTAGAATTTAATTATATTTTTTTAAAATTTTTAAAATTTGATTACACTTTTTTGATGAATTTTAAGACTTATAATGCACTTATCCTAAAGAAAAAGAAGGACATTAAAACCACGGACTAAAATGTCTCGACTCCTATCCACTTCTACATTACGAGAAGTCCAAAACTCTTTAGAACAAGTTACATAAAAGTCAGAAAAATTATAAAAAAAAAAAACCTAAATTTATTATATAGATGCCAATTCTTTTAATTTGACTAATTTAGACTTAAACTTTGGATGATTTGCTAATGTAATCCCTCTAACTAATTTTGGCCGGTAATACTAACATGGACGCCAACCACTACGTGGCATGGCTGATAGTGGTCTCTCATTGAGAGGATGAGATTGAGCATCATAGCTTCCCCCACCAAAACATAGATCACTTTAAAGCGCACGTTGCCACGTACCATCTAAACTCCCGATTGTAAATGTGCATTTCTAGGCTAATCATAACTAGCATGGAGCACCAAGCAAGAGACTATGGTTAATGAAACCATCTGCAGAAGCCCCGAGACACGAGCGTTGAAAAGATGACGACGACCGGGTATTTTAAAATTTTGAACCTACTGTTGATTTTGAAAAAGATAAAACTTTCGAGTCTGATCCGCTTTTTACGATCGAGGTATTATTCCTCACCACTTTGTTGATTTTGAGTTTTTAGACAATCATGAAATCTTTCTCTTTGAAGTAATTCATACAGTAATTTTATGACTTTTTTTTTTGGGTAATTATCCCTCTCAAATTCCAAATCTCCAATAGATACTTCACCAAAAATCTGCATTTCTTGCTTTTGGTGTCAACACAGGATTGTCAAAGTATCCACGCATCTTCTGAAATGCATCATCTGAACTTGCTGCAATCCTTGTAACGACGCCCTTCATTCAAGAATAACAGGAGGCCGTATGAAGCCTCACTTGAATCTTTGCATGACTGCATTTTATGCACCAATAGCAAATTTAATCCCATCCGCAGTTACAAGAGCAAATTTGCGAGAGTCCTGACGAGGAGCGTTAGTCATTGTACCGCTCTCGACGAAAACATGAACCAAGATACGAAAAAGAAGCATATCTAACCAGAACAACCATTCTCACGTGGATTCAGGGGTTTCAAACGTATCTGAACCCCGTACTTAGGTTTTATGGTGAGGACGGTGACAGGGGCATGACGATAACCTTCTGAGATTGTGAAGCTAAACCTCGATACCAGCATCGCCAATACGATCTTCGCTTCCATCATGGTGAAAGACTGGCCAACGCAATTCCGCGGGCCCATCGCGAATGGCATGAACCGACCCGACGAGAATGGTTTGGATGCGAACCGCTCGGGATTGAACTCGTTGACATCTTTTCCCCACAAGTCTTCGCTGTGATGAATAGCTAGCGCCGGGATCCAGATTGATAATCCCTTCGGGACGTGAAGGTCGCCTAGCTTGATGTCTTCGAAGGCCATGCGCGGAAGAAGCGATGCCGGTGGATAGAGTCTTAAGGATTCGTTGATAACCATATTCAGCTGCATAAAAGTGTGAGTTCTTCAGCAACTCGTCACAAGATATAATCAACATAGTGCTGACATCAGTCAATATCCGCGTTAGGGGTTTCGGCCATTGATTTGCACACCTTAATCATCAAATGTAAATGTTATTGGCCATTGATTTTCCCTATCCACATGAAGATACTCATTTGATAAAACTGAAAAAAATAAGTATCGAAAATTTAAGTGGACGATCTTAAGTGATGAAAATGAAGCAATTTTTTTTTTTTTCATAATGGCTGAAAGAATATGTCAAATATCGTATTAGTTTCTTTTAAGAAAATACAAGGCTACGAATAAGGTCATGTTTCACTCCATTTCTTACCAGACGAATCGGTCTTATGACTGGCAAGTTACATACATGCACATCACTCAATTTATTAGCTATGAATAATATTAATAGGTTTAACTACACAATCATTTATATTCTAATTTTCATTGGATATTTTGATATTGAATGGATTATGTAATCCAGCAAAAAACTAATTAGCACTACTAGGCGACCCCATTCTGCATGTTAAATATTGGGAGCGTGCAATCTTCACTTAGAGATATTGCAAAGAGAGAGCTCAAGTTGGAGCCCATCAATATATTAAGTTAGAACCACTTCCATTCAAAAAGTTTAAGTTAATGAGTTATGATCAACTAGGATATATTAACTATTTTCTACCAAATCAATTCTATGATATGGGGTAACACAACTCACTCACACGTGAATTCTATCAGTAAAATTATTGTAAAGTTGGTGAGTGTCATGATCAAGAGGATGCAACATGCGATGGGGGCATAACTGCAGTGGAGAAAAGGATCCTCATGATTCAAATATGGGCTTTTTCCATTTGAAATTGTAATATGGGAGAAGCTGCTGCTGCTGCCGCGCAGCAATATTAACGTTGCTATCAGGACAGGTAGCATAATTTCACGCTTTCACAAAAACCCTAACATGCAAAGTTAGTTGATGCAAGTAAACCCTAACCCCATCTAGCCCTTCTCTTCTCTTCTCTCTCTCTCTCCCACTATGCACCCGCCGTCCATGGCCACTACAGTCCCTGCCATAGGACCACCACCGCCCTTCCCCCAACTGCGGCCTCCTTTTAGGAAGTTCGAGTGCTTGCGGCGTAATTAGCTCAAAAAAATTTGTTTTTCTTTACTGTGACCGAAGTAGACCTCACGTTGAGCTAAATTTGAACAGTGGAAATACTTGATTTGACAAAGAAAAGAGATTGATACTAGATTGTGAAACGGGTAAAAGTTAAGATACTTTTGGATCATTATCCCGGTTTCCCTCTTGCGATTTGCATGCAAATTTTTCAAACTAAAGGAGGACGCAGTTCTTGACTTTGACTGGTAGGTCTTCTCTACTTTGGTCACCCATTTGACAATCTCTTCAGGTAAATTTTCTGAAATCAGTTTTTCTGGGCCAATTCTCGGAAGGGTACGTGAATTACTCCAGAAAAGAACAACAAGAGTGCTTGGAGGAACCTATTAAGGAAATAATTCTAAGATTCGATGGTCCCATGAATTGAAAGAACTAGTCCAAATTCAACTTCGTGGGGCTTACAAAACTTTCCTGTGACGTGGACATCTTCAATGTTCCTTTAGCATTTCTTCTGATTTACGACCAAAAACCGCCACAGATTCTTGCAAAATACTTCAAATAAATGAACATGAAATCACCTGGTAAGTTTTTTACATTCGTTTGAAGTCAATCGTGCTTTATTGAGTGCCACCACCGCCAGAATTTGCTTTTCTTGAAGATTATTTGTGCTTGTGAATTTATGTTACATGGCATTTTGATTTGCGACTTACGAATATAGACATAGCACACGTCCAATTTCTATTTATTTATTTTTTTGGTCAGAGTCCAATATCTAGTTTAACTTGGTTTGTGAATGATGTTCATATTCAAAAAATGACCATATTTCATATAGAGTATGTGCCTTTAGTGCTTACCAAGCTGAGTTGGGGAAGATGATGGACTGAAGGATTTTCACCTTTGCAGACCCGAGTCACCTCAGCGCGGACCTTATCTTGCCAAGACCGGTTGGTTGCCAGTAGCATGATGGTCCATGTGAGCAGAAGCGCGGCTGTGTCATGCCCGGCAAAGAAAAACGTCTTGCACTCGTCCATGATCACTTGCATGCTAGGACTACATGCACTCTTATTCCTGGCCGTCATCTTGATCTCGTTCAACAGCATGCCGAGCAAATCATCGCCATACGTACAACTCCGTCCAATCTCGGCACAGTCTTTTCTGCTTTCAATTATCTCCATCAGGAGACTTTCCACCTCCATCTTCAATGTCTTGATCTCCTTATTATATCTGGTGGGAAAGAACCTGCATACAAATTTTGAACATGTTATAGAGACAGAATTTTGTGTATTTTGATGTTGAACACAAGTGATGGCTGAAAAATTCATTGTATCACAAAGAAGACATATTTCGCAACTCACCGGCTTCCGGGAAGACACAAACGCCGGCTTGCTTGAGCACATCGATGCTGCAAAACTGTCAAAAGATGGAATATTCGCTTTCCCTTCTCGTAGCTACTCCCAAATTCAGTCCTAGAAATGATGTCGGACGCGAGCCTAGCCATGTACTCACCGATCTCGATCTCGGTTCGACCCGAGTCTATGTCCTTTTGCAGTGATTGCAGTGTCTGGTTAGTGCACTCCACCATGAACCCAGAATAACTCTGATTTTCACAAATACGGAAAACATGAAGACAGTTCACTGACATATTGCAGAAGAATTCATGAAATATGCTCAAAATACCAATTGCTGATGTTTGGACAAACCTTGAGTTTGTCTCCCATGAACGCAGGAGCGACGATGCGGCGCTGGTGAATCCAATCGTCCCCATTAGTCATCAAGAGCCCTCTCCCGATGAAGTGCTTTACTCCTTGTTGCTGAAGCCATGATTTTCCAGTTTGAGCGCTGTACTTGGAAAGCAACTCCTTGATGAGGTCGATCTCGGTCAAGCACAGGCGAGGCTCAACCCCGTTCCAATATATGAATCTCTTCCCTGTGAACAAAATTCTCATCAGCACATACTTGAAAAAGATGAGCTAATTCTCATCATAACGATCATTTCACCGCAACTAGATCATACGAGGAAGAAATCAAGGACAGACCGTATTGTTTAGTCCATCTGACGTAATGAGGCAAGAGGCGATCCACGATGTCATGGCGTATGGACTCCATGTCCTTGAAGGTAGATTCAGCAACAAAAGAAGACACATCGCCGAGGTTGCCAATGAGAAACCGCGGTTCAGGGCCACGCACTCCTTGCCTCTCCATTATTTTCTTGATGCGTCTCGGAGTCAGCAAGTAAAACGAGAACGTCGCATACACGGCTCTCAGGATTAGCAACAGAAGCAGAAGGGTTGCCATAACCGCCATGGCGATGGTGGTTGCCATGGCACCTAAGAGTCTTCTGCACTGCGCAGGCTCGACCAGACGAGAGGGAGAGATTGATACGCAGTGTAGGGGGAGAGATTGATACGCAGTGTGGTAAGCGATCCTGAATGCCCTATTTATAGTCTTCAACGGAGGGGTTCGGAGGAGAAAGTATTGGGTGGTCTGGTCCGGGACCGACGAGCGTGGTCCCGGACCACAAAATCAGAGAGGTGGGTCCAACATGTTCGTGCCTTCCAACATGGTGCCTTCGTTTTGACAGGACGCTTGCTTTTTGGATTTTTACCCCCACATAATCTTAGATGAATGTGTTAAATTTTACATACAATCTGGACCACAAAAAATCAAATAAAAAATAATTATAAATTATTATAAATCTCGCTCATTCAAAATTACGTGACCTACAACATACTATTATTTTCACAATAACCAAAAATCGTTATCCTAGCAAAACCTTTACATAATACTAGAATGAAGGTACGTTTACATTGTTGTAAATAGGGAGGAATGTTTATACATAGCCTGGTGCTCCAAATGTTTTTTCGTTACATGAAATCCTCTTATCTTTATCCGCCTCTCCGTTCCGTGTCCAATTGACTTATCAATGCGAATATGAATGGTTGTGAAATATCATTCTATCAATAAAAAGAAAAGAATAAAGTTATGCCAAAATTAAACTTTGTTAATTTCGTAACCCCGTTTGTGCAATTACATCACTAAACGTAGAATACAAAGGGTCCATATATTTCAAATTTCGACCTCTTGCTCGAGATAGGGTGCCGAGATCCAACATAGAGCATCTTTGGATATGCAAACTTTGCTTTAACAACAAAAAACTTTTCGGGGTATCATCAGAAGTGATCAAGGACATATAGTTTGTGTACATTTTTTCTCTCTCTTTTGATGCGACTAAGTCCACATTCTTATTATTCACCAGGATCCACTTTAATTAATTTAGGGTATATCTTTAATCATGTTTTTGAATCTAGAACGAGAATCGGCGCTTTACTTCACTTCGGTCTTGATTCTTCTTTGATTGACAACTCGCAAAAAATTTCCAGCATTCGTCATTATCATAATTGTTATGTTAATTTGATCTTGGAATTGACTAAAATTCTGGGACTATACTAATTATTAATTAGCTACAACTACCACGCTCATAATCTATCGATCCTTCTATCGAGAACCCTTTGAGTAAAGATGATGTAGTTGGGAGTCCACGCCCGTGATGAGATTTTGCCTTATTTGTTTATTTTTCTCATAATTAAAGGAGTTCCCCAATTAATCTAATCACGTTAATTACCAAGTATTAAGGAAATTCGATTGTCCATCATGCCCACAAGGGCAAACCGAAATAATGAAGAGCACTCCACCCTCTATTTGTAAAAAATAAATAATTTGAAAAATATTTTCTTGAAAAATGATTTTTTGTATCGATGGAAGTAATTATTTTTAATGAAAAATATTTTCATTGTCTATGACAATTTATGCTAAATAGTTTCTTAGACGATAAAAATATTTTTTGTTTTTTAATTTTTGTAGGGATAAGTGCATTGGAAGTCCTAAAATTTTTCTTGAAAATGCAATTAAGTCCTAAAACTTCTCACAAAGTACAATTAAGTCCTAAAACTTTCAAAAAGTGCAATCAAGTCCTAAAACTTAGCAAAGTGGTTCAATCTAAGTCCTTCCATTTATTGCATTTTTTGAAAGTTTTAGGACTCGGTTGCACTTTCGAGACAAGTTTTAGAACTTTATTGAACATTTTGAAAGTTTTAGGACTTAATTTAACTTTCGTGATAAGTTTTAGGACTTAATTGTACTTTTTGAAAGCTTTAGGACTCAATTGCATTTTCATGATAAGTTTTAGGATTTTTAATACACTTATCCCATTTTTTTTAAGCATTATTAGGGATTATTTTTAAGAAAATATTTTTAAATTATTTATTTTTTGTGAAATAAGCAGGGCCCTAATTGTTTCCGATTAACGTGAAGACTAAGAGAGAAGGGATAGGCCAAGCCATGACAGACTGCTCTCTATTGAGGAAGAGGAGGAGGCGTGATGTTGACTTTTCCAAATGCCGACGAACTTTTGACCTAAGATTGTGGAATTTTAAGGGTAGACCATATCTTTAAGGTAGATTTGAATCTTTTTCTTTGGAGAACAAATCCCGAAGATAGAATTGAAACAAGATCGTAGGTTCAAAGTAGAGACATGTGAAAAGATCTCGCAAGCAAAGCAAGAAACTTATCTAGTTGGGTGGTTGAGACGAGAGTTTCGCACCCAGTGATTCTAAGTCCAAATATGCAATCTCACAACTAGACACTGGGGAAAGTTCGGTCCAGTCTATACTAGCCTAGTTCGAGCGTGAAGTGTCTATATTTCATTTCTCCTGAGGAGACGGGACAGTTGTGATTTGTTAAGATGGATCCTAGATCCGACCGGATGATGTAGCATTGTCGAATAAAATGAGGCATAATTTGTCCTAGATTGAAATACAGATTTGTCACTTCTAAGCCCGGGGTAATTAAGTTATGCCACTTCGGTTGTCATAGTCGCGACCTGCATGAAATCAATTTCGATGGGCTCCCGAAGTTTGACTCCGATTAAATTATTGTCGGAGCTTCAATTCTATGCTCGCCCGTGAGTTGTGAGTGCCCCTGGTGAAGGAAAGAAATATCTTACAAAACTAGAATTTCATTCGTCAATTTCGAATTCTTCACATATTATAAAGTGCGCCCCCCACCCCCATTGTGCCCCTCCCTTTTGAAATCTCCTGCTATTTTCCTCCATAATTGTACAATCAAAATAAATTAAACATAACAATAGGATAAAATAAATAAGAAAATGATCGGAGAGGGACAAAGAGAACGTGTGCTTTAGCTACGTCCGTCGAGATTCGCGGCAGTCATTGTCGTTGAAATTAAAGTAATTTTAGCTAAAGGGGAGCATGTTTCTAAAGTAGAACCAACACCTGAGAACCGATTCATTTCTAAATTTTAGCATGTGTAGGGTAGGTTTCAAATTCAAAAAATTAGAAAATCTATTTGATAGGCAGCATGAACTTGAAACCCGAAACAAATCCGTTTGTTCTATATCTTCGCTCGATCTTGCAACATTTTATAGAATTCAATGATAAGTGTATAATCTCAAATTACTAGTCTGAGCTTTCATTTTCAATAATATCCATGACCAAGAATTTTATTTTATTAATATTTCATAATCTTTGTGTGTCTAAATATAAGTTGTGATTACTGAATTGTAATAAATAATAAACATTAGAGGTGATAATCACTGTAGTCATTCAATCAAGAGTATAGATAGTATTTGGATAGACCCTAGAATTTTGTGACATGATAGATTCTTGATTCCTAAGTATGTAGAGTAGGTTATAGGTTCCAAAAATTAGGGAACCTATTTCAACGGTAGGTTCCAGGTTTTATATGGAATCTGGATGGAATCTAGAATTGTTTATCTTTATTTTTAGCTAAAGACCCATCTCCCATCCTCTCTCTCTCTCATGTTATCGGATGATAAAGATTCTCTTTCATGACGGCTTTGGTGATTCTCTTAACCAATCCACTCCCCCTGAGTCACTGGCTCACTCTTCAACCGCCATATGATAGGGTTCTAGCTATCTCCTCCCACTACTTTGGGGACCTTATGACAGCTTAAATAAGTGATGATGTCCACTACCACCGTCGACTTCGCTGGAAGTAGCAATAGTATCAATTTCATTTTCTGTTGACTTTACAACTAATGTTAGTGGGAACTTAGCAATGAGTCCCAGAAAATCAAGGGGCACATTGCAAAATCGTAACCATCTAAAAAAAGCCTCGGGCGCATATTGTAATACTTTCGAATTTGCGGGACACTGTAGCTCTTCACAACGAACACCACCTAACCACGTGAGAGCACGTCGCCGGATTTTCTACGAGCAACTAGGCCAGATTCAACCACTGGGGGTTCGCCCCAGTGGCCATCCTTCTATCTTGGAAGGGGGAGGTTGGGGGTTCAAATCCTCACATTCTCGGGAGGGTTAGGGTGGGAAGATTTCATTTCGGGAGTGGGTTTTCGACTTTCACGCCTGCAGGAGCGAAGAAAAGTCCGAGTGAGTGTTAGAATGGGATTAACGTAGACCGACCAAAAAAAAAAAAAAAAAAAAACTAGGCCAGATTCGACGGCTGGGGTCATATTGAAACGGATTCATAATGTCGGGGTGGAAATTGCAAACACTGAGAGTTCGGAAGGGGTAAATTGCAAAAATGAAAAATATTGGGGCGTGATGTCATCATTCCTCGAAGCCCTTTATGAAAAGAACCTTTGTCAGCACCATGGAAATGGAGTCGAAGGTCTCGCTCCCGTGTAGACTGAGAATCGCCATCGCCGGTCGCTTAAGCTGAAGGTGGCCAATCGAGAACACGAGCCAGTCCACGCCCACAAAGTAACGTCTCTGTCACGGGGTGAAAAAAAGAGGGGATCGATACAGGAGGACTTGGAGCCAGGATTTGGAAAAACCGATCAAAGTTGGAGACTTCTCGTCGGTGCGTGAACCTCCCTCGGCATCATTCGAGGCGGCCCTTTTTCCTTCTCCCTGGAGAGACGCTTTTGCGGAAAAGAATGTGAAGCTGCGCGCATTGTCATCGATGGCGGAAAGTATATTATGATTCATCGCCCGCTGATGGTGAATCCGCGACCTCCTGTTGTGTCTGCGGACAGACGGGTGGAAAGCAAAAGGACTTTATCCACCGAATTGGTCCGCCAGAAAAAAAGGGTGAGCCTCTGAACATGCATTGCTGTTCAAACAGAATGGATGGTCGGCAGACGGAAAATTCTTTGTAAGATTTGGATCCGACAGATCAAGTATATCACGGCCATCCTTTTCGTGGGTCCCATATGGATCCCGTGCCCGAGCCCGTGATATAGATGGGTGTGATAGGCCTAGTCAAGTGGGCCCGCAATAGGACGAGAAAGTTCCGTTGGTAGAGCTAGGAGCAATGTTATTCCTTTGCTAGTGAATGGTTTGTCGAAGTTATGGTGGTACCGTGGTGAGGGCTCGTTCTCCTACGGGTGAAAAGGAAATGACTTTGTCGACTGAATTGGTCGGCTAAAAAGGGTGAACCTCTGCATGTTCATTGCTACTCAAGAAAATGAATAGTCGGTAGCGAAAATTTCTTTATAAGATCTAAGATCCAATGGATCAAGTATATCACAACCATCCATTTTATGGGTCCCACATGGATCCCGTACCCAAGCTCGTGGTATAGATGGTCGTGGTAGGCTGGATCAAGTGGGCCCACAACCAGGCAAGAAAGTTACGTCGGTGGAGTTAGGAGCAATGTGATTCTTGTGCTGATTCTTGTGCAAGTGAATGGTTTCTCGAACTTATGGTGGTACTGTGGTGAGGGCTCGTCCTCCTAGATGTGAAAAGGAAAGGACTTTGTTGATAGAATTGGTTCGCTAGAAAAGGGTGAACCTTTGCTCATTCATTGCTACTCAAGAAAATGAATAGTCAGTAGCGAAAATTTCTTTGTAAGACTCGGATCCAAGGATCAAGTATATCATGGCCGTTCATTTTATGGATCCCATGTGGATCCTATACTTGAGCTCGTGAAATAAATGATTGTGATAGGCTCAGTCAAGTGGGCCTGCAACTAGGCAAGAAAGTTGCGTCGGTAGAGTTAGGAGTAATGTGATTCTCGTAATATAAAAAAGTCATGGTCGTATTGCGGTGACTGGTGAGGGCTCATGCTCCTACGCATGGAGCAAATAATTATGGCTTAACCTGAACACATGGATGTTAAATGATTTTATGAAATTCAAAATTTTGATGAAAATATGAAATTTATCTTGAAAGTTGGATCGAAAATTAGTTTAGGGACCGGTCACAAAATAAAATATGTTGAGAAAGACTAAAAAAATAGGCAATAATATTGGGACCATTTTTCCAAATCTCTCCACCATATTAGTTTTATTATTCGATGTCAGGGCCACGTGTTCTTCTTCGGCGCATAGTTAGCATTTGCCGATGAAATGTGGAAATGTGAAGGGATTTTTCTAGAATCGAGACAAAGGATTAACCTAGGATCGAATTCGTCAAAAGATAAAGTACAATGACCAAAATTCAAAAGTGGCAATAACAAATGTGACCACTTTTTGTAATTTCTCAAAAGTAAAATATTTTCAAAAGTAATTGTTTGGAGATTTGATCTCTTTAACAATTATAAGATCTTGGAAAGTTTTAGCTATCTAGAGATCACCTTTTTTTAATTTTTAATTTTTATATTGACCGCTTTTGAAGTACCAATTTGTCCATAATTTAACACGTATAGATTATGATTTGTCATATAATAAACATGGGTTCTCATGTTTTGGTTAAAGTTTGATGCTAAAGTATTTTTAATTTACTCAATATGTCCATCAATATAAATATGCTGCTATATTATGATGATAAATACTTAAAGAAATCTATCTCTTTTCTCTTGGCTAAAATATAATTTTGAAAGTGAATTAAATAGAAATACAACGTAAGTTTCGAAATTTGACTCAAAGTACAATTTAATTCTAAACATTTCAAGAAGCGCAATTAAAATCTTATATGGAATTGTAGCTAGTGCAATTTTTTTTTTTCCCTTTCGTGGACTTCTCATCCCATTTTGTTGACGTGGCAGGTTGGAAAACTGATGTTCCATTTCTTTTACTGAAAAATGTCCTTAAATTTTGAGTTTCAAGAAATATGAAAATCTCGGGGGATAAAACTTTAGAGACGTATTTGTAAAAGAAATTTTTAATATTGGGGTCTCAAACAAACTCTTAGAAAAGTCGGGGAGGGGGGCAAACCCCCGTCCCAACCACCCACCCACCTCAAAAAAATAAAATAAAATAATAATAATAATAATAATAATAAAATAATAATAATAATAATAATAATAAAAATTCTGATCCTTATTAGAAATAAAAGGTCAAGAATGAATTTCAGTCAGAACCCACTTGATTAAATCACTTTAGGAATGTGTCACTTTTCTATAATGATAACATGTATTCAATTCGGAGTTGTGCCTTTTTCATTTGTAATTTGACTAAAACACTCCCAACAAAAGCGTCTTGACCGTTTTACCCATTGTGGGTGCCATCCTGGGTCCCACTTTCCTTCATCCTCATCATTCTCCCTTTTTCTCTGCTCTTACTTTCTTCTCTTCCATTTTCGGGTGCTATATAAATTGATTAAATTTAGGGTGTTGGTTAATGTTGAGTAATGTGGTAATTTTCCTTGTGATTCATTTTTTTATTATATTATTATTCTTTCTTTTCTTATTTTTTTTCCTTTATTGGAAAAAAAAGAAAATTGAGTATTGATTTATTCTTTACTTACAGTTGAATCTTATTAAAGTTGATGCTTTTGAGGATATTTTAGTGTGGCCTTTTTGACATTGCGGAGTGTCTCTCCTTCTAGGAATTCTCTGTTAGCATGCATTTGGTTTTTTGAGTATTTTTTTTTATTGCAATTTTTTCACAGACTCTTTTTTGTTGATCTCTTTCTTCTCTGCATTCTATTTGGAAGAATGATTTCAAGATGCACATTTTGATATCTTCCCATACTATCAGTCTAATTATGGTTCGGACTTAGTAAATAATGATGGTTTTTTTTTTTTTTTTTTTTATTCCCAAGAAATTTCAGTTTTCTTCTTATTTTTGTAGGTTGATTGAAACTTTTTATGTTTTGTTTCCGATTCTTGAGAAAGTGGAAAACAAGTGGGTATGCTAAATGCATTTTCGCAAATTAGCTGGTGAAGAGGCAAAGTGTGGTTGGATCCCTCCTCTATATTATAATGGGTAGGTTTTAAATAGAGAAGGGTTTTGCATGTTGCACAACCACTAATTAGACTTGAGAAATCATTGTTCGACCAAGTTTTGTGCTTTTACGGAGGTGATTATGGTGGCATTTTCTCGACAAAAATGAATTGCTAGGAAATCTATGCAAATTTCATCTATGCATTTTTTCTTTTAATTTTCAAATGGCCAACTTTATTGTCTTCTTTGTAGGGTCATTTCATATGGGCAGATCAAACCATCAGTATATAGACTTCACATGGAACTGCTCAATTGATATGCTTTTAACCTTAAATTTCATAAAGATGGGTCAAATCATAAAAAAATGAGGCGCTCTTTTGTCTTTTAGTTTTTTTTTAGACATCAAATTGATTGCAATTCTCTTACTCACAGATTTATGTTGTATTTATAAACTTCTTCTCACCAACATATTTGATTCTTGCACTTACGACATGGCTGTCATCTCGGAGGCGAATCGCAGGTGTGGTAATAACTATTTCGGCAAGAAATTGCCGCTCGCTCGGAGGTTGCCTCACAATCCCGACTCTTTTTGACTCCTGTGCTTTGCATTGTCCTCAACTTTGCTAGACGATGACGTTTCACCAAAAAGCATAGAAGTGGGAGCCACAAGAGAGAGAAATATAATTGCCTGCAAGAGAGAGAAAAAGAGAAGGATGAAGAAGAAGGAAAGTTAGACCCGCAAAAGAAGAAAACAAAAGGGAAAAAAATAAAAAGACATCAAGGGAATGCGTAAACTGCTGAAAGGTGGGACCCATAATGGGTGAAATGGTCATAACAGTTTTTTGGGGGTGTATTTTAGGGAAACTAGAAGTGGAAAAAATGATGACCCGTTTGGAAATTGAAAAATAAATAAGAGTATTGTCGTTTGAAAAAGAAAGAAAGAGAGTTGTTAGGTCTGTGATGGAAAAACTGAAAAGAGGAATTTTCAAGTTTAATTGCATTTCTTGTTATTGAATATTTTACAATACAAAAGTACATTTAAAATAATGTAAATTATGAAAAAAATGTGACAAGTGGTGGTGAGAAACAAAATGCGAGAGAGGGATGGTTAGGTTAATTAACAATTAATAGGTTTCGAAACATGTAAAAGGTCATTTTAATCTGTTAGCAACTAAAAAAAAAGGTGAATAGTGAAGAAGAGAGAGAAAAAGTAGGATGATCGGTGATCGGATTGACTTATTTCGCAAAATGTAGAATATTATTTTGATCTGTTAACAAAAGAAAGTATTTATTCGGCTAAAGAGGAGGTGGAAATAGCTCGTCCAAAATAATTGTTTTTTCTTATTTTCCTCACCAAACATTGGGCTTGGAAAAGCCCTTGCCTGGGACTATCGAAATCTAGTTGACCTTTTCTTCATTTATTATATCCATGTGAGAGAGCCCATCAGTTGAGCCAAGCTAAGCCCACTACAGAGTTTGAGATTGGGCAGGGCCTAAAAAAGTAATTTGATTGCGCAAATAATTTCCTGCAAAATAATATGCAATGTTCCAATACCAATGGACAAAACAAATTAATCTGGCTCTGATATCAATTGATGAACCACAAAATCTCGTTCTAACACTAATTGATGCAGAACATTAACGCACAGCGAGTAAGACATGTTTAAAGAAATTGAAATGACGATCCAATTGAGAGAGAGGAAATACCAATCTAGTAGCTTAACACGTAATTAGAATTCTCAATTCATCAATAAAAATGCTAATGAAATAAATGTTTAGGCCTATGTTTATATATAACTTGAAAACAATTCATCTAAGAAAGTAAACACGAAAAGAGAGATAAATCATGATAGTATTTCGAATTCTAGTGAGATTAGATACCCATTTGGAAATACAAGAACAAACTAAGGTGTTGAGATGTTATCTTGATAACAATCTTGCTTGCATCATTAATTATCAATAGCTTCGGGAGTTGGATTACCAAGTATATCTACTAAAGAGAAGCAAATCAAGTCATGGACGCCCAAGAAACAATTGCATCTTTATTGCTGGCCAAGTAATAATCGAATGATTGTCAAGAGAAACTTTTTTATAATCTTTATGACAGAAACGCTAATTTATCATTGGAAGTACTCTAATTGTTTGGGATAAAAATATTAAAAATATCATAATTTTTATATAGTGCTCACTTAAGTGTCATAACTCTTTTTATTTATTTACTCACTTGAGTGTCACATCAATGTAAAATCGTTCATTGAGTACTTATTTTAGCAACTTTTCCTACCTAACTTTTAAATTATGTTTTGTATCTAACGTGATTCTTAAAAGAAATTGGCGTTCGGTGTGAAATTTTTTTTTGTCCGAGTGGCAACGGCTAACAAAACGACTCTTCCCGGAAGACTGTGTGAGAAAATGGTTGACTACATAAGGAAAACTTATGGAGCTTTCTCCCTCTCCCTCTCCTGTCTCCTGAGAGAGTGTGTGAGAGAATCTCGTTTTGAGTCAGGGCTCTTCACCAACAGATGGCACAAACCCTCTCTCTCTCTCTCCCTCGCTTGGTCTAAGAACCCCAATTTTGTCTTTGACAGATTTTGCCCCAGTTTCAAAGTCAGGGTTCTTCACTAACCTTTTCAATTTTGAAAAAATTTTGCCCCAATTTCTTTAAATTGAGTTAGGGCTTTTTGAATACATCTCTAAGAGACGTTGTTTTAACTTCTTACTTGTTGATTATCTTGTTGGTGAGCCATGTCAGATCTTATATAATAAATTAATGCCATGTTGAATTCTCCGGCAAAACAAGTCGCTTATGACATTCAAGTGAGCGACTTTTAAATTTTTAAAGATGTGGCACTCAAGTGAGTGCAAAAAAATTATGATATTTAAGTGATCATTGTATGAAAGTTATGACATTTCCATTGTTCTTATCTTCTAATTATTTGATGTTACATTCCAATCCGTATCATAAATGGCCATTCAACTTAAGTTTCTCTTTGGAAGACAAGGTGATCAGCATCCTGTAGTTATGATCAAAACGATGGAGGAAACAATAATTAGAAGATGATAAAACGAATTAAAAGTTTGATGATTGACACGCTTTGACAATAATAAATTTCAGACTCTTTTGGATTTTAATGTCAAGGGGGTAAAGTAGATAATTAATATTGGAATTCGGCATACAATCACAAGAAAATAGAGAGTAAAAGCAAGAAAAAGAATTCGACACACAAGATTTTATCTTGGTTCACCCTTAAACTAGAGTTACATCGAGTAGAGAATTCCACTATAATTAGCAAATTATACCTCTCCATTACATCCCTTAATTACAAGAGAAATGGATTATATATATATAGACACACTAAGTAGTTATTCATTAACTTAAGCCTAAACCATTAATAAAACACAAGCTCAAACTATAAAAACCTTTTGGCAGCTTAGGAGCGCTAACCTCGCAACCCTTGCCAGGGTGGCCCTCTTGGACCTTCACTCGAGACCTCTGTGCCTTCTTATCAATGGAAAGTATGAAACACATCCCAATATTCTCCTATTAGGTGAATACTCCAAATACTTTTTTAGACTCAACATAGTAATATACCATTCAAACTTTTTTGCATTTACTATCTTGGTGAAAAAATATGCACTATTAACCTATGTGTTAATTTTCTCTAGCACTACACTCTTTTGTTTCAATTTCTCTCGGATGAGGTTTTTATGATGGTGTGCTCGTTAGAGATAGGAAATCCTCTAAATCAGTAACAAAATTAATTATCATTTTTATCCAATGTCATCAAGAGAGAGGTAGAGAGAAAAACAAATCATGTCCAATTGTCCGTACGGTGTGGACCATGAGAGGATCCCCACGGCGCCGGCGCTTGGCCGAGGAAAGCCATAAAAATGGAAGGTGTCGGGGTCAAAGTTGACTCCTTCCTCGAACACTCCCACACGGGGCTACGTTTTCTTCTTCTTCTTCCTTTTTTTATTTTTTTATAATAATTATACAAGCGGCCTTGTCTTTTTTACACAATTGGACAACTTGAGAAGAGTAAATGATTCTAGAGAAATGAAATCATGCCATGCCACTAACGGTACCTTTATGTTCGCAATTCATGAATCCACAACCGTGCAACAAATATTTAAGTAGATATAATATAAAATCGGGTATTTTAGATAGAAATCTTTTTCTTATGCTCTCGGATAACATCATATACCCGATCAATCATCACAAATGGAAAGCTATCGACACCCCCTTATTTTCCTCAAACAAAAGGTAATTTGATAAAGCTCGACTCGTGGTACTTAGCTTGGTAGATAAGGGTGTGTTTGATAACGTTTCTATTCAAAAATTGTTTCAGGGAATAGAAATAAAAAACTATTTTTGTTCTAGAGAACAATTTTTGAACAGAAGAACGTGTTTGGTAAACTTATTCCTGGAATAAAAAAAAACAAACACACGTTTGATAAATTTGTGTTTTTTTTTTGTTTCTTTTAATGTTTTAATATTTTTATTTTATTTTTCCTTTTTTTTCTTTCTTTTTTCTTTTTTTTTTTTTTCCTTTTGGCTGGCCTCGGCCATGGCCGGTGACCGGCCGACGAGGGCCGGTGGCCTCGCCTTGGCTGGGCGAGCTCGAGCTTGCCTAGATCCGGCGAGGCCGAGCTTGCCCAGCCACCGGTGAGGCTCAGCCTCGCTAGGCCATCGCTAGGTCGGCGTTGCCTAGTGGTGGTCGGGCAAGGCCAAGCCTTGTCAATGGCTGGGCGAGCTCGGCCTCGCCGGATCTAGGCGAGCTCGAGCTCGCCCGGCCCAAGGCGAGGCCAAGCCTCGCCAGCCGGCACGAGGTCGGCCGAGCCTTGGCTAGGCAAGCTCAGCCTTGCTTGGATCCGGGCAAGCCCAAGCCTCGCCGGGGCCGGCGACGCTCGGCCTTGCCGGGGGCCAATGACGCTCCGGCAAGGTCGCCAGCCTTCGATGGCCGGTCGCCGGTCATGGCCAAGGCCGATGACCGGCCAAAGAAAAAAGAAGAAGAAAAGAAAAAGAAAAGAAAGAGAAGAAAAAAACGAGTAGAGATAAAATTTGTTTCTCAGAAGTGTTCCAGAAACAAGAAACGAGTTTTTTTATTTCTTATTTCTATTCTTTTTTTGTTCCCAGGAACAAAAAATAGATTTTGAACAAAAACGCAAACAAACGTGTTTATGTTCTTTTTTTGTTTCTCGAAACAAAAAAACAGGAATTGTGTTCATAAACAGAAATAAAGAACACAAACAAACAGGGCCTAATCGACGTAGCATGCAAAAGAATCTCTTTTGGGAAATTTTTTTAGGTTCTTCCCACACCACTTAATCAATCACCAAATGTTAAAAGAGTCTTTTGGGTTTGATGTTCCTCCTATTCCATAATTCCTTTCTAATGTGTGAAGGTTTTCCATAAAAATTTAAACCCTTAAACTCTCTTCATTTCATGAAATATAGATGATTTAAAAAAGAATTCTTAAAATGATTACTTCTATCGCTTAAAATAATTAATCATTGAAAAATGTTTTCATTATAGACATCAATTTATGTTTAAGTACTTTCATGGATGATGAAAATATTATTTATTGATTTATTTTTCAATGATATAAAATATTATTTTTATGAAAATAATGTTCAAATTATTCATTTTTCGCCTAACAAACACTCTTTTAAACACACGTGGCATGTTAAATGACCACGCTACATTTGTGCATCAACATCGACGTGTGAAGAAATGGTCGATGAAAGGGCTGACAAAGCCCTCACCGCCTCCGCCAAGTCAGAGCGCTAGAACTCACGTGGTACGGCGAGGTCGCATGAAGGACCAATCTGTCCGATTTCCGCAGTATTACTTTTGTCCCTTCTAGACATAGTTCGCCGCCATTTGACCAGACCATTTCGTCCCTTCAAAGGTGGAGAAATGATTCCTCCAGGAGCTTCGTACGTTGGCATTCGCTTGCTGACTTCGCTTGTACAGCGAGAAACTCGCCCTGGACATCTTCAAGTCACGAACCCTCAAGTCAAAGCATTTATTATGAACGATACCCTTCTTTTTTAACTGTCTTGATGGGAACGTCAGCGTTGCCGAGCTTTGACTGCGTCTTCTCTGGCTAAAAAAGGCTTTGCATGGACCTACGCGTACATTAAATAACGCCGGCGAGTTGAACATGTTCTTTTATTTAATGTATCCGAGCATTGCGCATTGGGCAGACGCGTCTCCTATATCCTCGGGGTATATAAAGTCTGAAGAGGCCTGCAAACGGCAACGGCTTGAGTCTGCACTTGAGAAACTCTTCTGCTCTTAAGAGCTCTTAACAACTGATACAGCAGACCAAGAGATCATGAGGAGGAAGCTAAATGTTCTTCTTGGCAGGAACAGCAAGGAAACCAGGATCGAGACTCTCTCAAAACTCGCCATCTCTAGGATCGCCATCCTCAGAAAACATCGAGAAGTCCTGCTGTTCCATGCCTGGTCAGATGTCGTTCAGCTACTGAGCCTTGGACACCAAGAACGCGCTCTCCTCCGTGTATGTTTTCACCTCTCTCTCCTCTCTCTCTCGTGCTTGCGTAAACACAATCATTCTAATATGGATTATCTTTGTACAGGTTGAGCTTGTAATTAAGGAGCAGAATCTGGTGGATGCGTTTTGCATCTTGGAATGCTACTGCCACATCCTTTTGCAGAGGGGAATGCTCATTCAAAAGAACATGTAAGTTTGCCAAGGCCTTCGCAATTTTCAGTAAGAACACTAAAGAACTAATCAAATGGCGCCTGAGGCTTTTCGCTGCACTTTTACAAACAGGGAATGTCCCGAGGAGCTCAAAGAGGCAGTATCTAGCTTGACGTTTGCAGCTTCAAGGTGTGGGGACTTCCCTGAGCTCCAGGGGATCCGCACTGTCATCACAAAGATATACGGGAAAGAGTTTGTGGCTCGAGCAGTCGAACCACGCAAAGACTCTGGAGTGAATCCTAGGGTAAATGATTTGACTCTGATCACTTGATCAAAATTGGCCACTTTCTTTAATGTCTAGTGACTCAAAGCTCAATGAATTCAGATTATTGAGAAGTTCTCCACGAGAAAACCAAGCGTGGAAAGTAGGATGAAGGCACTACAAGAAATCGCCTATGAAAATGGAATGATTTTGCGCTTCAAGGATGCTGATGATGAGGTAGGTTATTGAATTAGAACAGCAGATTCGGGCACTGCTCGATGAATCGAAGTTGGTTGGACAGTTTTTAAAATATATAAATACTATATTGCAGGAAAACGCAGGCATAGATTATGAGGACAAGCAACCTGAGAACAGTTTAACAAGTTCTGTACTCACAGATGATGACTCCTGTGCTGCATCTGAAAAGATAAGAGAGGATGAGAGCTTCTCGTATTCCATGAAGTGGAGGGAGTACAACGACGTGGTCACCGCTGTTAGGCTATCAGCATCGGGATCAGGGGACCACGATCCCGATGATCATTGCGACTTCAATGACTGTGACGAACCATCACCATCGACATATAAAAATGACCAGTATGAAACTTCAGAGGAGGTAGACGCAGATCCCCTTTCTGACAGGCCAATTTATGACAACATCCATCCAGTCTATTACTCGGACTCGGAAGAAGAAGAAACGGAAGCCGTTTGGATTTGTCTTGAAAAGAGGGAGAAGAACCAAGGGCAAATGCATTGAGGAAGTTGGCTTAAACTAGGATAGGAACATTCTAAACGAGATGATTGCATCTTCGAGACCATGGAGCCAGACAGAGCCCTCAGACAATAGAATGTGGCTTGACACCAATAGCAACCAATCGAACAAAAAGTGCGGGTGGTAGGGTATGGTTACAAGCTGCGAAATTGAGCAGAGATAGAAAGCTTAGATCACCCATGAATGAGTTCCTCAATCCTGCAAAATATAATGGAAGTTGCAGATGAATGCTTCCTGAATAGAAATCAAAGTATAGAGCTATTGAGCAGATCTAAACAAAAACAGGAACAGCGGGACTAGTTCAGTGCACGGAATAAAAAGATGAGTCTGTTCCCAGGTTCCACTATTCTTCGTTGATTTATCATGTATTCGCTTCTAGGTTCAACTATTCTTTTGTTGATTTATCATGTATTCGTCTACCCCTACCTACTGTTGCATTGTTATGTACCCCTACCAGCTTTCATCCCGAGCTAATTCTCGCATGGTGTGGAGAAGGCAGGTTCCATTCCCTACTGATTGTACAGAAACTAGTAAAGCCCGGCAAAATGAATTACTTGCTTAAAGGAACCCAGATTGTAGTAGCATAGGTATTTCTGAGCGTGTAGGGCTCCAGAAGAAGTTTCTCCTTTCACGCCCGTTACATAAGCATTATCACTGGACTGCAGAAAAGCAAAATCATATGCAATACAGCCACAGTCAAAGAGGTAAATGCATTCAGCCACCCAGAACTTTTCGGTAGAAAATATATTATGGCAGGAATTTTGTATAGTATCGAACCCAATGCATTATGCTCCACTCAACTTTACCTCAAATAAGATACGTAATTGAACAGAACTGATGGGCTGATACAACAGGAAGAATACACATTAACAAAAGCTACAAGTGTTCCGGATTACATGAAACTTGGCTAATTTGGATATACCAACCGGTAAAATCAAATAGACCACAGAAGTACAGACTCCAGTATGCTACTGCTACAGCTTACGATAAATCACCACCGCTCTGTTGCCACAAATTAATGATATCAGTAGCCTGATTAAGAAGAATAATCATCTGCTTCTGTGAAATCCATGGTTTGCTTTCGAGTAAGACCTTAAGCTCCTCCCACGCATCTTTCCTTGGCCAAAAGTAGTAGGAACTCAATGGAATTGTGCCGTGACCAGGTATCATTTGATCTAGTGCAATCCCAATGTTCTTCTCCATCCAAATAAACTTCAAGACAAGTCTGGGTTTATCCATTGGCTTTACAACCACTCCAAGCTTCTGGACCATCCAAAAATATAAAATAAAAACAAATTATTCCAACAAACAGAACTGTTTAACCAAGCAAGAATGCATTTTAAAAAAACCAAAGAACCTAAAGATGCAAACAGACTAATATCAGCAAACCAAACAAGTGCCCCGAGCTCACAAAGGTGCAAATTGTGTCTCTAATTTCCCAGTCGTGTGTCCTTGGTAAGCAAAGAGAAGGTCAGATGCGAAAAGAATGAATTTCAACATGAGGGAGATTTAGAGTGTTAAGTATAATTTTAAATCGTATAAACACTAATGTGTCTTTTATACACACAGTCTTCCTCCACCTATTGACTTAAAATTTTGGGTTGGGCATTCTTACATAGTATCAGAGCACAAGTCAAGAGGTTGAATCCCAGCACTCCCCTCTCAAACTCATTCCTCATGTTGGATTCACAACAACTGGCTCATGGAAAATAAAGTCATGCCCATTTCACAATAACAGAGCTTGAGTTTTGTGACTGTAAAGGATCAGCTTACATGCGAGGGGAGTGTCAATCATATCCTCACACCACTTCAATACATAGTTATAATGTGCCTCACACAATTGCAGTCTCTCTCCTCCTGCTAACTCCAGTCTTTCGATTACACATTCTAACATGGAGCTTGATAACAAACTTCAATTACTAATGCAATAAAACAGAGAAGCAAAATCTCCATTGAGGAGATCACAATAGAAACCTAAAGAAGTGCTACAAAAAATAGAAGTGGGAAGTGTTGTCGCTTAGTAGCATGATGTGCTCTAATTAACCAACAACTTTTCAAGTTTTGAATTTGGATGGACTCAATGCAAGACACAATAGTTGATTGATGAAATTGCATTAATCAAAGATAGACCAAACAAAAGATAGATATCTTTTATTAAGGAGAGGATCAAGGTGATTGGAGATTGATTTCATTTATTTATGGGACTTGTAATCCGCATATCTGATCCTGTTTGCAGTTATTTGAAAAAGATTTGAGCTAGGGAATCGCTAAATGTGAGAAAAGGCTAGTTGGCTTGAAAATGTGATTGAAAATTTGATTGAAGCACATACATGGAGAGTTGTTTATGTGATTGACAATCAAGCTACTAAGGATTCTAGAAACATGAATGCACATCCTAATGAAACTCAACGTAAGATGCAACAGCTAGCGGATCATAAGGAAAATCTTCAAATTTGAAGCTTATACAGGCTGGAAATTGAAGTGGAGGAAAAGAGAAAAAGGCTAAGACAAAGACAGCACCCAAAGAAGCATACCCTGATTATCACATTTATTCTTATTTATACACTTCCGAATTTCTGAAGAGTATTTCTTGATTACATTTTGAGAAATTAAAAACTTGTGAAATTGAGACTAAATTTTGGTATGAGAAGAAAAGCATAATGCTGCTCAGTGTGTCAATAGAGAAGGAATGGGTTCAATGTACTTGAGTTGTACACAAATCAGGTTGTATTCTTACTAAAGGTGTTCAGAAAGGGAGGTGGTTTTGTATCCAGGGGAGAATTACAGAAGCAACTGCTACCGTTGCAGGGGAAAATATATTGCAACTCTTGTACTGCTTGATTGAAGTAGTGGAGCTCAGCCTCAGTTCGAGGCCCCTAGAGCTGGAAATGAGAACAAGGACATGTACAGCCAAACCTCTTTAAACACTTGGTTCAATCTCCTTATCCCTCCTTATTGTCATCTACCAAATGCATCAACTATCGCTGGGACATTACTATGTTATAACATCAACTGATCTTTTAGGAGCGAAATAGAGCAACAAGTGTAAAACATTTCCAGGCGTAACGCCATTGTTATAGTACAGAATTTGATTCCACAGGCTGCTCTTTGCTTTACGCATTGATCTTTAACCAACTGATCCTCCCCTCCTTGGTTTCCATATGCAGGTGTCTCGGAAAACCGACTTGGAAATCCACAATTGTATTAGAACTTAGCTACCTACTTGAGATTGAGCTAATGCTTCCTCTAAATTTTATCAGCTACTCTTCCCTGATCATTCCATTCCCCAAATAAGCTAAGCCTCATAACAAGAAAAAGCGTCCAAGTCACATCCTGGGGGGCCAAACAATGAACATTCCGTCGCGATTCTCACAGGCATAACCACAAACACAGAAAACTATCACCTACACACGTTCGAACACAAGAAAGAGTTTAAAAAAAGAAGAAGAAAAAGAAAGCTCCACCTCCTTCTCCTGCGCGACTTCCGTGGAAGAGTCCGCCGCCGGCGTCTCCTCCGCGGCGACCGCTTCGGCGGCCGCGGATGCCGCCGAGATTCTGATTCCTCTCGACCCGGAACGACCCACTTTGAGTCCGGCACACGGGCCTGTCTTCCTCGCGGCGAAGAACGAAGCCCTGGACGGCTTCAAGACAACGTCCGAGCAGAGGAACGGCGGGCGCTGCACGAGAGCGGCGCTGACCTTGGGTTCTACGGCCATGGTCAGCATTGTCCCGGACGGAACTGAAACCGTATCGAAGCTTTGAGCGAGGGAAGTCTCAAATGTAGAGAGAGAGAGAGAGAGATTCTGGATTTTGGTGATATAATGGTGGGAGGATAAGATGATGTTCAGGAAGAAAGGAATTGGGCTTTTTGTTGAGGCCTCACCTCATGGACTGATTGGGCTCATGATGAAAGTATTCTCAGCCCAGCCCAATTTGAAATTAATCATTCGAGTCAATTTGTAGTTTTCACTGCGGGTAATATTTGCATGTTTACCTACAATCTTTCTTTCAAAATTCTTCATGGAGAAAAATTATTTGTTCTTTTGGGAACTCCAACATGGACATATTTATAAAATTGCATTACTCTCTCTTATGGCTTAATTTGGAATTAAACAGATAGGTTTATTTGTACTTTTTAAACGGAAAATTCTTAAATCTATCACTTTATCTACTGGTTGTTTAAAATAGTTAATTTGATTATTTGCAATATTTTTAAATTAAGTAACTATACTTTTTTGTGGAAAATGAATAATTTGAAAAATATTTTTCTAATAATGATTGTTTGTGTTGCTTATAAAAATAAATAATAATTCATTACATTGATTAATTATTTTAAGCAATACTAGCTATTATCTTTAGAAAATATTTTTCAATGAACAAAGGTACCATCATGTTTGAGATTTTCTCATATCAATTAAAAGGCTCAAATTTGTAGGGCTACGGTGTGACATTGTACCTTAGAAGTTCCTGTGAGTTTGGCATAGTTTTCCAAGAAATTTACTTTGAAGTTCTAATTACATTACCAGTATGAAGTTAAAGAATTTTAATCAAAGTGAAGGTTAAAAATACCTTCTACTTTCTCACGATCTTACGATCCCATCCGTGATCATTAACTTGCTCAACAAGCTGCAATTTAGTCTTTTTCAGGGTTCATGCTAAAAATGGCTGCAATGCATCAGTTAAATACTTGATTGATATCAAATACTTGACATGAATTGGCTCCTTTTTCCCCCTTACGAACCTGCATTATTAATATATGAGTATATTTTCGTCAAGTACTTAAGCTCTGAAGAATCAAGTCGAATTGAAGCAGCGAACTGAGTCGTCTCGACTCATCCCGAGTCCCATACGTCCCCGGAGGAGCGGATGAAAAGCAAGGCATCCACATTCCTCTGAAGTAAGCGTAAGGCAGAGAAATCAAACGTCTCATGGACATCTTATGTTGGAAATCAATATATCTCGTCGGGAGTCCACTTCTTCCTTTCACGACAATCATTCCAACATCCCTATAAGCCCTTCATATCGAGCACCAAATTACAAGAGACCATATTGTAAAGCGTTTCTAGGAAATTAAGTGAAGACCATCCTCCTTCGAGCTCGCAAGCCTGGTAACACCAGGAAAAAATCGCCTTTCTGATTAGAAGAAGGATGTGTATTGTTGCCTGAAGATCGAAAAACTCAAAGTACCCCACAAAAAGGGCTCTTCCACGCAAGGCAGGGTCATCCTTATTATCCTCCACCAATGTCTGTCTGAGGACGAGTCGGCACAAATTTAAGACCAAGCTTCAACATGATACTTACCAGCCTTCTCCAGTGCCCTAAGCCACCTACCAGCAGATTCCTTTGAAACGGCACCTTCTTTAGACACAATGTCTTCAAAGGCTGACCAAACATCAGTGGGCATTTTGGTTGAAGAGCCTGCGACATAGACAGCAGCTCCTGAGTTCAACAAATTCCAGACCATTTGGCTGTGCTCCCGTATCTTATGTTGCACGTATATCTTCTGAGGTTGGTCTCTAGAAAAAGCAACGAAAAGGCCCCCGCCCTTGGCATCGGAGAGAACCCCGTCATGTTGTGAATGATCTAACCAAAAATCTCTGTATAGAAAATCACTTTCCTCATTTCGGCAACCGAAGAAAAAAATTATGGGAGCAGTCCACATAGACCGACTTTGAATGGCTCTTTCCTCGATGAAACCACGAAATGGTGCACATCCAGTTCCAGGTCCAACGAGGATGAGAGGTAGTGATGGTGGTGGGGGAGGAAGTGAACCTTTCTGAAACCATGCCGGAATACAAGCACCTACCATGTCAGATTCAGCATTTAGCGTTGCAATATGTACATTTGATAATTCCATCTACATATTGTTGTAGAGTATGTCTGCCTAGTTATTAACTCACCCTGATTAGGATCAAGATTGGCCAGCCACATTGAGCAGAGCCCTGCTCGATTCCTCTTAAAAGGCGTTTTCCATGACACAACATTCACAGTTAAGTGGACTTGATTGGGATGGGCTGAAGGAGAAGATGAAATGGAGAAAAACCTTGTTTTTAATGGAGGAACCAACTGGACCAACCACTCGAGCGGCAGTTGTACAGAAGGGAAATCTTGTAATACCTATTTAAAATTGAAAATTTACTAATGAATTCCTCTCCTGATGCAGGGAAAAGATTAACATAAAACCTCTTGCAGGATACATACCTCAATGTAGCATAAATCTCACTCATATATACAAGTGATGATGTCAATAGCGTAATCAAAGAGAAGAAGAATTATCATGATTTTAAAGAATTTGATACCATTTTGAAAAAGCTAAAAAATCTCCATTTCTTTTCTGCAGCATATAGAGGACAGATACATTCATGAAAGGTAGGATTTCTCTCCAAATGACTCACAAATAATAAAATCTCATACAATTAATTTAGTTTCCTCACCTCCAAAACAGTTCTTCGTTCTTTTTGGTTGTATTGGTATAGATCGTCTCTTCCTTCAGCTGATGCAAAATATTGAAGCCTTTCCTTTTCATGTTCGGCTGTAGCAAAATAACTCATTACCTGATAGATGGTGCTATTAGTACAAATAGAGCAAAAATATGCAAGACATACTGAGTTAAAAACCACCAGACCAAAGCCATGATCGATAGGTACAAATTTCAACTCTCTATTAATGCTTACGAACTATCTATTCCAGCACTTCCCAGCGTAATGTGCATCAGTAATGGATATCTGTAGGTCATGAGTATGTAGTTTCAATCTATGCAGACAAGATTGTATTTACCAGTACGAAGCGGTATGTGAGAAAACATAGCAGGGAAGCTTGTTAAACCTCGAAAAGGGAAAATCCACTAATCATACGACACAGCAATGAGTATGATCTCTCTTCACTACTTAATTTCCAAACTCAACTCATATATTCACTAAAATCAAGCTAATCATGTGACTTATATGCCAAACAAATCCCAATGCTAGGCTTTTCTTTGATATAGCAGCAGACGACAACAATCCAGATAAAGAAATTTTGGACCAAACAATCGTTGGATGGAGAAACATGGAAGACAATATGCATACCAAAATTATAGTGAAACTATACAAATCAATATCTTGCAGATGAACTACTCTTCTTCCACTTTTGTGTCAATTTACATTCAAGGTTTATAGAAAATATCACCAATAGGCATGGCCAATTCACAAGGAAAAAAAAGTGCATAAAGGAGTTGATCGTAATTCGATAAGCATAGGGATTCTAACATCAGACATAAAAGATTCTTGCCTCGAAGAAGTAACGTCGCGGTGATGCCGATGAAATATCCATTGCCAACTCAACAAAGGTCCTTAATTTTATGGGGACTATTGAGGCCCTTGTTCCATTGGCTAGAACTCGATTATCCTTTTTGGTTGGATGAATCTGAAGCATAGGAAAATGGTTTCAAGCAGCGATTAGTAATCATGCACACAAGAGGCGTATGAGAAACTCAGATAACAGTTCTTCAAGGGAAAGGGACTTTTCTGCCTTGATTTCTATAATTAGCTAGGATTCATTCGAGATTTAGTCATTATAGCATTTTTCTATGCATTTTGGTGTTCTCTAGATTATAATGGGTTGTTCATGTAAGTTTTAAGTATAGACAGAAAGTTTTTCCTACCAAAACTTAAAATACTATCTGATACCAGAAAAGTAATTAGTAAAAAATGCTAACTTACATGGCCACATTTATATGCTATGAAAGTTTCAGGTGTTTTGGGATATAATAAAAGTCAAAATGTGTACACCATGAAATTCTGATTAGGCAAAAAGTATAAAGTAAAAGTCGATCAAGAACGCACCCCAAATCTAATTGGCTTATCTTTGAATTAAGCCCAAAATTTTATAGGGAGTGGAGGGAAGATATTGAAGACTAGAACGACCCTCTAAAATGAGCTTAACTAATTTTATGCACGAGAGTAATTGATGGAATTTTATAATCTAATATGAGGAACAATAAATACCTGCAATTTATGTAGTAATAAAAAGATAAGAAACCAGCAAGTAGCACTGCTCTTCAGTTGGAGCAAAATATGAAAAGGAATTGAATTATCTGAACACCATTACCAAGATGTTTAGTATGTGTGCCTGCATGAGATTTTGTCCAAGGGTGCTCATGCATGTTAAAGTGAAACATCCGAAAGAAAAAGAATACCACAAAGACAGCATGACCAGTCAAAAGAAAAATATACTTATTTGGCTTCTATAGGGAAAATAGCCATAGAACATATACTCTAGCTTCCAAATTATCAGTGAGTCCAAATGGACATACTTTATAGTGGTCCTTCATTAGCTATATGTATATGTGGTTGCATATGCACAGAAACGTAATAAGCATGCAATCAGAGTACAGCTAAAAATCTGCTGGGCATGAATGCGTAGTAAAATCGTAAAGGAGGTGAACAACACAGTGACTGTAGTAAAGAATATGTCCATTTTAAAGAAGAATTTCCTATTATTACAGCAAGATCATGGCAGTAATGATGAATAATCAGTCTGACTGCAACAGTCCCTACCGTAATGAATGATTCAGGGTCCAAATGACAAATCTCCAAGAAAGCATCAACTGCCTTAGGATCTTGACCAGGAAGAATTTCCAGAACATCACCTACATCATATTCAATAGCCTGAAAATTCATCATTACACGTGATATGAGAAAGAGAAAACCAATCTCCCAAATTTTTGAACAGTACATCTAAAAATCTTACAGATGACTCAAAGTTAAATTCGAGGTGATGCACATCCTTTCCACAGCCTGCCTTGGTCAAGCAATGATTTTTTACCTACTCAGGAAAAGAAGAAAAAGGATCAATCAATATAACTGTGCTTTCCTAATCGAAATTCAGCTCCACAGCACGCAGCATTAAAGTGTTTTATATTCTTTTTCACTCATTAAGCACGGCACCTTCGACCAAAAAATTTTAGAGAAAAGGGCATCGCCAATGCATCTTCACTTGAACATAGTAAAATATATATATATAAAGAAGAAAGAAAGAAAGAAAGAAATAGATTTAACAGATTTGCCAAATGAATATGGTTGATAGGGAAACTTCGGCTTGTCAGTATATTGGATTATTTGGCTTTGATTACTCGGAATATTGGATTATTTGCTTTTGATTACTCATCCTTCTCAATTCTGGAAGTACTGAACTCACCCCCAATGGAGTTAAGACAAAGTTATAGCATTTGTTTGATAACAAAATCAACCATAACTCGAAAGCAAAGGGTTGAAATTGCAAATTATAAATTGGCTATATCATATGAGTAGCACATTACCAATTTAAGAAAGCAATCGGGTCTTGTTTGGTGACCAGAGAATCTTGCAGGACACATAGAGCGAGCCTTCTCAATTTCAATCTCTGTGCATGACACGCCTGAAAAATTGACAAAGAAAAAGAGTCCGAATGACAACACAGCCTGAACATATATATAAAAATAAATTGGATAAACTACTCAGGGATCTCTTCTTTTGCCCCCTGCAATCTCTACTTAGTACACACAATGAAGAACCATGCATACTAACACTCCTAATACCCCAACTTAGCTAGAACAGCACATCTAGTTCTAGCAATAGATTGATCCATTGACACCCAATACGTTTTTTGGCTAAGCTTGAAATTTTTAACCTAGATCCATCACCACTTGTATACCCTATATCAATACGTGCTAGACAGATTCCAAATTACCTGAACCAACTGAATATTGCAGATTCACTTCATCAGCAGCATGGTATCTGATCTGAACCTTTGGCAGATCCAGAAATTTCTTATCTGATATCACATAATCTGGACCATCAGGAAATAGCTTTGGATTCATCTGATATGACATTCTCCACAAGGATGACAACCAAGGGTCCAGAGCACCTTCATACCTTGAATTACAAATTAATACGTTGGTTGCTTAGCTTATTCAAATTTTGACCTTATCTTAAGGTGAAAGACTCTAGCATGAAGAGTCAATTACCATGAAACTCCAATGAAGTGACAGAGAAACAATTGTGAATAAAAGTACAGTGCAAAAAAGAAGGGATTCTAAGTCACATTTCCTTAAACACAACAAAATATTGATTATAAAAGAAAACCAAATAAAACTATTAAAATCAGTTGACAAAGCTCCTATTTCATGGAGGCATAAGCTACTCATAAAAACTGGACGCTACATTTCAAGAACTAATCAACCAGGTTAGTTCGAAAGTAAAAGAAAGACATGAAGATATACTTACTTTCCTCTGATGGTGTATCTGAAGTTTTATTATTGGAAAAGCAACAGTGGTTCACAACTACACAAGTAACATAAAAGACAGGTTTACAAAGAAATGAGAAAGCATATAATACAACCAGTCATGACAAAGAACTACATGCCACCAAACTTAACCATCCTAATAAACAGGTAAGATTAGCTCCAAAAGCACGACCGGAAAATACCAATGATTTCACATAGTCACATGGTCACATGCCATAATATTAGCCAGAACTTGGAAGCTGCATTCCGAGGGGAAAAATGTCATTTGATAGATTACCAAGACTATAGTTTGCAAAGCAAAGTTTCTCCATTTTATCGCGTGAGAACTAGCATAACAATTTTTAACTAAGGATTTAGTTTATAGTACCATGACATACCCTGAAGGATGCTGGTCATCCCCTAAACCTCTTTCAACAATGGCCTGTGCTCCAAGATCAGAAAGTCTCTTATCAAGTTTTTTGGCAACAAACTGCAGTCATCAGTCATGAAGATGAAGATAAGTTCCTCTAGCTGAAGTAAATGAGAGGGAGAAACAAATATTGCAACAAATGGTATGAGTTAACAAAGTAGCACTCAAAGCTAGGATGAATCCAGGACACGCAGGCACTTAAACTTGAAGGAAGCCGAATTATTCAGGAAAAGGAGAGGAATGGGCTGAGAGAAGTGGTTGGCAAGACACGTTTTCACTAAAGAATAACAAAAAAGACAAAGTCTGGGTCGAATTCAAGCTAAATTACAATGAAAGTATTGAACTTGAGACACTACCAATTATGCTTAAAGCATAAGCAACATTACTTGATTCCGCGAAAAAGAAAATTACTAAAATGGTTGCTTATTCCTGTGGAAGAAAAACACCAGCAAGTGGCACTATAAAAAGTCAAAAGAAACCTACTCTAAGCACTTCCTTCGAACTACAATTCTACAAGGGACAAGGAACATTTGACAATAATGGATTAACACACTCAGAATACCTGATGGTAAAATTTATAGATGCCAGATGATCCCCACAAACAATGTTGGCAGTTACATCTAAGTACATCTAAGGATCAAATTGCTGTCATGCAACTATGATTATTAGAAAGATGGTGCTGGGCCTTGAGAGCATAAGTAGCATCAGACACCAAATGCTTTGAAGATCAACTTCAATTGAAAGCAATTTGCTTTGCTGGGCATAAATGCATCCTAGGACTTCAAAAGGTCACGATCCTATTACACAAAATTCAATTAATTCTCCTATTTTCCGTAGAATAAGCACAGAAGCAGCAGTTGCATGACAGTGGAAGTCAGGGCCAGAATGTTTGATGCCATCATTAACGCATACATGCCAATCTCATTAGAAAGCAGCGAAAACATGATTACATTGTATTTCTGGTAACCAGAATCACCTAACCCAAACACTGCATAACGCACTCCCTCCAACCAATGCTGGTTCAGATTTCTCTGCAAAAGAAACCTCCAAAACACCTGTTTTTTTCACAAAACAAGGGAATGTCAGGAGCTACAAACGCTAACCAATCCAATCACCACAGCAACTCGAAATCAGAAAGCCTCAAAACCCAACATGAGACCTAAATCCACCTTCATGGAATCCGGCGGATCCCCCTGGCCCGTGGTCGAAACCACAAACACGACGATGTCCTCGAGAGGTAACAAGCTCTGCCACGCATAAAAGCAAACACATACTCAGCATGAGCTAACGCATCGCCTCCGAACGATAAGACCATCGCAAATCAACGTACGGACGACTGAAAAAGCATCACTGACTCTCGAACTAATATCAAACAACGCAATCCGTTCATCCTAAGCCGACGCGAGCGGGAGAGGTCGATTCGAGACTCACGGCGTCGTATTCGTCCACGGAAAGGACCGAAGCGGGGCAGCCCCGGCGCTCGGCCTCGCGGCCGACGCGCTCCGCCGCGTCCATGGCGTTTCCGGTCTGAGTCGCGTACAGGATCAGCAGCTTCTTGGACTTGGTCTCCGTCATGGCCCTGGGGGATACGAGCCGACGTGATCCCTCGGGAGCGATGTTGAGGTCACGACGAGTGAGCGACGATCGGCTGAACCCCGATGGCGAGACTCGCCGTCGCCCGGTCACCGCCGAGTGATCTCTCTCTTTCTTCTCCGGCGAGCTCGAGCGGTTTGGGTTTCGGAATTTCCGGCGGGGCGTAGGCAGGCCCGGAGAAGAGGGCCGGTTTGTCACGGACCGGAGGTTTCAAGACAAAACCCGCCGAAGAGCCAGCGTAAGTATTCAGCTCGATGTATCTTGGGAGTCGAATAACATTTATAATAAGACAAGAATTTTTCAAAAAATAAATCTCACAATAATTTATAATAATTTATAATTTAATTTTTTATGATCATAAATTATTATGTTACAGTATATTAAACATTGTCACGTAATCAGTCTCTTTTGGAAATTCTTATAATTTATTTTTTATATTTAATAAGGTAGATGATAATCTTGTATTTAATAGGATAAATGATAGTTGGGGAGAGTGGATTTTTACCGTTTGATCAAAGGATGATTAACGATAGTAATTGAGCTAGTCATTTGCGATCTCAAGCATTAGCCTGTGACAAATGGTATTGGCACGAGTTATAAATAGCGCGATCGAGAAAAGTTGAGATGCATACCAAGCATTCGAGAAAATATCCTTGATGACAAGGACCAAGAGAAGGTTGTCCAATAGAAGGACACTCACGTGAGGGCTAAGAGAGCTTTCCTCAAGAGATGTCATGTCCTCCTTTGAAGAGAGACTCACCTGGATGAAATCGATGATGCACAATTTCTGCGAGAAGGTGAAGAAGCAAATTGACAAGATTAAAGAGTTGTTCCATGGAGAAATTTTGGGTACCTTGAATGCAGTTGTCAGATCGATGAACAGAAGAGGTGATGCCCTCAACCCTGAGCAATAACTTGCAAGATGAGCTCAAAATTTTGTCAAAAGATGATTCAAAGCTAACAAGTTGGTCATCACAAGTGAGCTAGAGGTGGTCAAGGATGAACTTAAGGCTTGCAAAAGCGGCCATGGCACAAGGGGGGGTTACCAGAGTCTAAGGGTGGATGTTCCTAAACCAAAGGAGTTCAAGGGAGACCGATTTGTCAAAGAGGTGAACAAATCCATATGTGGCATGGAGCAATACTTCGATGCCATGGGAATCAAGGGTAACAAGACTAAGTTACGGACTTCGACTATGTACTTCACCGATGTTGCTTTGCTATGGTGGCAGAGTAAATGTAATGATGAAAGGCAAGATGCCAAATCGATCATTCAATGGTCCGACTTCGTTGTCACTTTTTGCAAGCAATTCTTCCTAGAATGTGCCAAGAATGAAGCCCGGGTAAGCTTCGCCTTCTCTCTCACAAGGGAGATATTAACAAGTATGTGCAAGAGTTTTTCGAGCTATTGTTGGAGGTTCTGGATATGACTAAATCCAAGGCACTATTCACATCCATGGATGGGCTTAAGCCTTGGGGAAGGTTGGAATCGGGACGTTGGGGAGTGAAAGCGCTATCGAGAGCTCCTGCCATAACCTAGTCCTTGATCGATCTCCATTAGTTTGAAGATTTTAAGTCCAAGTAAAAAGATCAAGGAGCGGATCATCATTATGATGGGGATGAAAAGGAGGAAGCTATCCATGATCGATGGGACAAGTGAGGAAGGCCTACGTGTGGCAAGTAACGAAGCCACAAGGTAATGGAAAGCCAATCAAGTGCTTCTTTCGCGAACGCCCACGCCTTGCTCGAGATTGCCCAAAGAGGGGTGAACTTTTGGCAATTCGATGTGAGGAGGAAGAGGAAGAACCAAGGTAAGAGAAGAGAGAATTGCGGCTTGGGGCAATAAAGCTTATCAACTCCTGGAAGACTCAAGTGCAGCTCAAGAAGCCTCCAACTACAAGTTTGTTATTCGTAGAAGCCAAGGTTATTTAGGACTTGGTTGACATGGGAGCACCAAACATGTCCTCATCGAGCAAAGCGTAAAAATGTTTGGGACTTCGAGTGTAGCCAACCAAACATCGGTTCAAGGAGTTCAACTTGGTTGATGTACTGGCCGTTGGCATTACTCAAAATGTGGAACTACACATTGGTGATTGGAAGGGCAAATTTTCTATCGAGGTAATTCCACTTGATGAATATGATTTTATCTGGAATTCTTTGATAGCGTGGATGTCATGATCAATATGAGAATAAATAATTTGCTATCACTAACCCAAAATGCCTGTTAGTGGTGTCTATGATCTTTGGGTTGATGGAGGCCAAGAGCATCTCCACGATACAACACATGGATGAAAGGCGGGAATTGAGGAGCTCGTAGTTAAGTCGAAAGAAAAGCTACAACCTTTGGAGGGACCAAAGGTGGAGTTGAGGCGACCTATGCCAACTCAAAGTGAGATGCCTTCTACGTGCTTCCAGAAGTGGAGAACTTGTCAACTAACATGGAAATGACTGAACCCAAAAAGGAGTTGCTTGTGGAATGAGTTGGGATTCAAGAGCTGTGTAGTTGAGAAGTCAGGAGGAGAAAGACCAAGCGGCATCGGAGATGGAAGAATTGCCTATTCAAGGAAACCAACGATCCAAGTGAAGGATGCAAACGGGCAAGTGAAAGAGTTGAGAGCACCTAGGGTGTTGCTCAAACGGGTGGAGAAGAATGTCATGAACTGGAGGTTTCCCTAACCAGCCAAAGAGTTAGCCTGGATGATTGGCAAGCCTTGAAGTGTCTGGGGCTCTAGTATGCTCATGTGGATTCTGGAATACTCCTAGGGACGGCATGTGAGATGTATATTTGTATTCAAGAAGTTTCTTGTATTTAATGGGGTAAATGATAATCTCATATTTAATAGAATTGGTGATACGTGAGGAGAGTAGATCTCCACTATTTGATCAAGAGGTAATCAACGGTTGTAATTGGAAGGCCTCATGTAGAAATGGGGGTGCTTTCTCTCTCATTTATATCACTCAACATTTGAGTAATAAATGTATATTCTCTTTTAGAGTTTCTCTCTCTAAACGCTTTTTCTCTGTACTATCTGAATGGACTAGCGAGCAAGTGAGCGATGCATCAAGGAAGGCTAAGCTTAGGCGTCCATACAAGAACCAAAGGAAGCCTAAGTGCCGTATGATTTGCGATCTCAAGCATCAGCCTTTGATAAGTGCCCACCGTCCATCGACTTCTAAAGTTTTAGTGGGCCTGCGGTTTTGGGTTTGTTGATGAGAAGCATATGAGAGATAGAAGAAAGGCCCGACCGGCACATAGATTAGAGATAACATTTGCATTTCCCAGACACCCCTAAAATAAAAGTTCAATATCTTGCATATAATAGTATATATACAGCATATTACGTCAGATGTTTATTTATATTTTGATAATTTATTTATAATAGTAATAAAAAATGAAGCACATGACATGTGCTTATGCTAAGATAATATATAACAATAACTATTACTTTAATAGCCAATTATGAATGTAGTGTCCCATATATCTTATCAAGATATTGCAATTTAATGCATATGTTTGTATCAATTTTGTAAAAATTAACTTATTATTATGACTTAAATATAAAATTTGATTATGCTGAATGAATATTATGAATTATGTAATTAAGATTATAATTAAGATTATAATTGTTTAACCAGCATTTATTAATATAATAATATTTGAGGTAATCATCTTATTGTGAATAATGTTATAGTAAGCTATAGGAATTTACATAATTTTACCTAATAGTAAACAAGTAATGTCATGCTAATTTTCAATAAAATAAGTACTTATGTATTATCAAGATAACATAATTAATTTAATATTAATTATTTACTTATTAATTATTATTTTATTTATTAATAATATAATAGCTGATTAAGTCAAAATAGTAATAATTTGGGTAGCTTTATATAAATATATACATCATACTAGTTATAATTAATAGAAATGTTGATTAAAATTAGAGGAAATTATACAAAACCCCTGAACTTTTGGGGTAGAAACCTTTGTCCTTGAACTTTCAAGTGTTAAGCAACGTCCCCTTGAACTTTCATTTTATTACATAGGTCCACCCTTCATTATTATTTTTTCAGGGAAATTATAAAAAAAAGTCATAACCCTTTTGTATTTGTGCTAATTCAATTCCTATCCGATTAATTTTAGTCGGCCAATGGATGTTGACATGGGCACCAACCATCCACGTGGTGTCACTAGTGCTGACGTTGACAATTTTAATAATATTTTAATATTTTTTTTAATTTTCTTTCTTTCTCTTCCTTCTTCCTCTAGCCAGTTGCCAACTTGTGGTCAATTAGAGGTAGGGCTAGCGAGGTCTTGCCGATATCGAGGAAGCTTGGCCATGGCCAGGTTAGGCTCAATCCTGCTAGATTCAATGAGGTCATGCCTTGGCCAACCTCTGCCCTCGCCTAGGCTGCCCATTGGGCTGGCGAAGCTTGCCCTCATTAGATTTGGCAAGGGTCAAGCTTCGCTAGTCATGGGCAAGGCGCAACCTTGCACGGCCTCTAGTGAGGTTGCCCAGCCACTGGCAAGGGTTGACCCTTGTTGGATTTGGTGAGGGTGAGTCTCACCCAGCCATGGCGAAGCTCTCCTTAGCCTTGCCTTTGGCCAATTGTCGTCAACAACCGGCTGGAGGAAAAAGGAAGTGAAGAATTAAAAAAAGAAAGAGAAAGGAAAAAAATTTGAAAACTTTATCAAAATTTGTTCATATTAACGTTGATGGTGCCATGTAAGATAGTTGACGCTCATGTTAGCACTGGCTAGCCAATTTTAACTGGATGTATTGAATTGATACACATGCAAAATGTTTAGGGTTTAATTGACCAAAAAAAAAAATGATGACTAAATTAGCATAATTACAATAGGTTTATGAATTTTTAATTTTTATATATTTTTCCTATTTTTTTCTATTAGCATGTGGAATGCATGGAACTTTTAAGAGTCAAAAGTATGTTTTCATCTCATTTTTAAAAAGAAATATATCTTTTACCCTTAATTGTTGTAAAAGAATGAAGAAAAAGATGGAAGATAAGAGCATACTAAATTATCTAGATACTAACAATACATAAAACAAAAACTCTATGGTTTTATTAAACGAAATTTGGTACATATAGCCATTTGAATGGAACTAAATGCAATTTTCTGAGAAAACAAATAAACATAAATCAAATAAAAAGGGAAAAGGCCTAAAAAACAAAAAGTTAACAGCAAAAATTGCTTAGTTATTATGTATATTATAGTTAATTATTGTAAAAAGTGATTATTAATGAAAAATTGTAAAAAATTATAAAAGTAAATGATCTTCTCAACTCATAAAAGGAAAGAATTAACCGAAAGCCAAGTTGATTTTTAAATGTTTTCTATTTATCAACCGTTTCTTTTCTTTTTTCTTTTTCTTTTTGCATTGATTAACCATTTAAGAATACACGATCATTGTCCAATTTTTATTACTTTTTTTGGTCCATTAATTTTTATTCTTTAACCTTTTTTATTGTTGAGGTTTTTTTCCTTTCAATTAATTGTGTTTTGTTTTCTTGAAATATCTGAGTTCTATTAATATTTTCATCAATTTATAACATTTCTATTAAGTTACTATTGATATCTATTTCTTTGATACTAATATTTAGTAATATTATTTTTCTTGATTTTCTTGATTTTTTTATGTTTATAGAAATCAAAGATAAAAATTGATTTCTATCAAGAAATGAGATGAAATATAACTGGGAGTTAATGGGCGTAACAGAATCAAAATACACAGATAATATGCCCTGGTTAAAATTTTATGGACTATCACACAGGGGGTCCATGTAAAAACCATTACAGCTTTGAAATTACGTTGTAATAGCTATTACTACAAGCAAACAACCAATCAAACCTATAATGTAATAGTCATTACTTCAACCAAATGTGTTATTAGAAATTGGGAGTAAGGAGTTTGGCTCCTATATACAAGTCCGTGATTTAAGAAGGAAATTATATTAGCGAAATTCACCTATTTAATGCAATTTTCCTATTTATAAAAATTGTAGACACATAAACTTTTTTATCAATGTCTAATAAAAATTTGACCCACATTTATCGGAAATAGAACTCCCCCAGCAATTCAATCTAAGGTTATAAGAGTGTTGTACTCATCAAGTGATTACCAACAAACCACATTTGCCCAGATTGAACGGCGAGTTTTTAAGATATCACAACTTTTAACCACAATTTTCTATTCTTGAGAAGTTGGGAATTTTGTGATTTAACCATATCAACTAAATTATATCGGCAAGACCAAACAAACTTTATGACTTTGCAAGAATCACGTTGATAAAATATTTAACGTAGAAAATGTCATAGACTTTTAGTACAACTGTTTCAGCCCAATTTTCGAAAATCCGCTACTCAACACATTTACAAAAATTAGATTGTATTTTTGGGAAGTTTGGGAACCCAAAAAAAGGTTTAATTTTATTGAATAGAAAATATATGCTCAATCAAAATTTTGATCAACTTTTAGAAATACATATATAATTCCACGAACCAAAAAAAAAAAAAAGGGACGAGAGAAATCGACGCCGGTGATAGGCGGTGGCGAGTCCAATTGGCGGGCACCGCATGTTGCATCGCGTGTCGAGCTGCGTTTGCTAGCACCGACCGGGCCGGCGAGCCAGCGCTGGGCAACACGAGCCCAACACGCTTTCAGCACTGCACATCGGCAACTGGGAGCGGCCCATCCGCCCCTTTTTGTTGCACAAGGGCTTCGACATTGTGGCCCAATGCTGCCTTTGGTATGGCCTGAAAAGCCTTTTTCTGTAAGGCTCCTGTGTGGGCTTGTTCAGTATAGTATTTCCCTTAATCTTTCAAATCCAAGGTAAGTTCATTCCTCATTTGTTCCTTTCTCATTTCTCTCTATCTTCAAGTTAATAATCTTCTTATTAGGGTCCTAAACCTTCTTCAAATAAAGCTAGTATCGTAATAATGCTGGAAATAAAAATTACAGAATTCAATAAATGTAGCCAGTATTGTACTGGATCTTGAACAGACTTTTTTTTTTAAATAGGTAGGGTGCTGTTATGTTCAAAATAGATTCTGAGAAAATGCAAATTAAAATTAAGCTTAAATAAAATACGGGAGGTTTTTTATAATTTCTCGAGATTGTAGCTCTATCTTCTATAAAATTGGCATCTGGAAACCTTTTGCATGTAAGTCAACCCAGAGGTCGAAGTACCAAGTGGATCGAACTAGGTAGACCTAAAGCCGAACAGCCAAAATGATTGCCTGATCGTGAACCTAGGCCCCGTGCATGTCATACTTTAAAAAATATATATTATATATTTTCAATATTTATGATATTTTCTTTAGAATTGTTTTAAGCTTTCAAACCTAATATTATATATAGTCTAAAACGCAAAAGTATTCCTATCTGACTTGGCAAAATAATTACTTGGCTCCTTCAATTCAAAACTATATGCATGCATCATTAAATAACGTGCCATAAGTCAATTACACATGCGTACAGATCGCACTCAAGACCAATCACATTTGCCATACAGATCTTGCACATCCAGGCCGTAAACTGATGTGGAATTTTCGCTCGATCTCGTCCCGAAAAAAGATCAAAATCTTATTTACAACTTGGTTTTTCCCCCGACCCCAAAAATAGAAAAGAAACTTAGTTTTTTGAGTTGGGATTGGCTTGGAAACGAGGAGTGACTGAGTGATAGAAGAAAGGCTCGAATGGTCCAAACGAATCTATACATCTCACGGAAATGCAAACAGCTCCATGGTTTGGCTAGTTGGCCCATCATAAGCTTTGACGATTAAAAACCAACTAAATTGAAAAGGGAGCAAACCCTGAAAAACCAAGCATATCACAGGAGGGTAACCAAACACTTAGGCTGCGTTTGGCAATCGAGATAAAATTCGGGATAGAATATGATTTATCCTATTTTACGTTTGGTGCTCACTCAGGATAGGATAAAATCAGATATAAGGGGGATATAGACAGAATAAAATTATCCCATGGAGGAGGTGAGATAAATATGGATAGGATTTCTAATGTTCATAATAGGAAAGTTATTTTTCTTGAATAACAAAGTTATTCAATTAACAAAATTGAAATTATATTTCAATATAAATAATATTTGAATTCTAATTTAAGAAATTTAAAATAAAAAATAAAAAATAATTTTTAATTAATCCTATTTTAATTTATAAATTCAACTTTAATTCTATCTTATAATAAACATTCAATCTATAAATTAAATATTTATATTTATTATATATTTGAGGTATTTTTGTATTTTAGGTATGTTAGTACAGTTTACTATTTGATAAAATTTTATTAAAGAATGATGAAAGGGGAAAAAATAATAAATAAAATAATATAAAAAAAGAGGAAAAATAAAATAAAAATAAATTAAGGTATAGTGTTATGAGAGATTTTCACCATCTCAGTTTATAAATTTATGTTCATTTATAATGATATGCCGTTTATATAAAACAAATGTACATGATATGATGTGAACATATTTGACTTTAATATTGCGATTCATCAAACAATAGACATGATATAAAAAAATCCCGAGATTTCATATCTTATTATATCCAGTCCTATCCCGATTAGAAATCCGGACAACCAAACGTAGCCTTATGCTACAAACTACAGATATGGAAATGGCATAATGACTAATTGGTCCTTTTTTTTTTGGTAACCAAGGACTCCACCACGGGCCCTCCATGTCCGGACAACATTGAAGGGCTGGGTCCCTATACCTTGGGGGAGACTAGCACATGACCTCACCACCATGACCCCTCACTTAAGACGCTAGCACCTAGAGATTCGAATTTGCGACCTTGGTGATGAGGAGCAAGCTCCGAACCATCACAGCTGCGTACCAGTGGGTATGACTAATTGGTCATTTGTCCTTCGCAAGATCAAGTATTCGATTTATATTGTGAGCAAACCTTTGAATGGCTCGCGATGCTTTGCCCAACTCCGACCTGCCTTGTACTGCTGAGTTGGATGAATTCTAAAATATGGAAGACATTGGTAGTGAGATATTTGGCTCGGTGATGATCTAACATCTTGGTTGGGTTGCTTGCTGACCTTGAATCTACGGGATGCTGGTGGTAGATTAGCAATGGCTTAATCTAAGCATTTCGTAATGGATGCGGGACACTTATATTAGAGCCCATATTGGTTCTGCTAGTGCTGGCCACCCCTCCTCTCCCTTTAGCTTATGAAAAAGAAAACACCGACACTAGAAGACGAATGTCATATCGACTACCGCCTTGATTGTCCCTTGATATTGTCTCGTGTGTGCACGCGCATATGCTTGAGTGTGAGAGAGACAATGAAGTGACTGTGCTTGAGAGCATTGCAGCAATCACCTTGCAACGGTCATCGGTCGTGCCATTGCGCAATCGCTATTTCTTTCTGTAGACAAGAAGGAACTTTGTTCGTTCACTCCTTTTTATGTTTCATGTATTTAATTTTGACAGAGCTTGATAATTTTTCCCAAACATAGATCTCAAGTAAGTTATTTGGCATCCAAACTTATTTGGCTTGAAGTTCTCCACAAAATGCGGAATGGTCTTCAATCTGAGAAACCAAAGTAACCAAACATACCCCTAAAGCCCTAGCCTCCCATGATGCACTTGAAAGTCTCAATTTGTTTACCTGAATAATTAAATTACAAAGAGAATGTTCATAACGACCGGAACCCTAAATCAGGAAAACAAATTGAGCCCGCTAGTGGCTCTCAAAGATCTGGTCCCAAATCACATAGGAGTAGGAATCCAAGTCAAAAATTGAGATCAACCGGGTACTTTTGCTTCAAATTCAAAGGGAGAACGGTATATTTATGGGGTCCAAATGAATGGAGATTTTCACTATTGAGATGATTGGTCTGGTGATAAATGAATTATGTGTTTTCCATGAAATCATGAGATTTGAGCGAACTTTTTGAACGGTACATGCTGCACTATCTAATTGTGGTATATCTCTTATAAGGAGAAAAATCGCTATCCCCGGTCCCCTCGCCTCGCGTTTCCAAACGAAAAAGGAAAAAATTATGTGGAGATCTCGATTTCTTCTGTCATCTCAACCAAAGAGGTGTTGGACCAGATGCTGAGCTCCATAATGGCACTTAAGGGGTACTTCATTGGTGATACTGAGTTGATGGGGACGAATCATAGGCCACGCCACGCGGAGCGCATCGCACAAGGCTGGTACGTTACCATCACAAGTCCTATGCATCAGCAAATTTTCAGAGTCACGACAGCCACGCAAATAGATATCATCATACAATTTACGTTTCATGTTCTAAAGTCACATTTAAAATTACAATGGTCATGTGAATTAATTTCATGGCACGTCTTATTTTTCACATTTCAAAGTCACAATGGCCACACAAATAAGTATCACAGTACGTCTGACGTCTCTAATTGCAAAGAGTCACGATGACCACACAAATAGGTATCATCGTACGTTTCAAGTTTCACATTTCAAAGTCACATTCAAAGCCACAATGGTCATGCAAGTTGAGGTCATTGTACGTCTTACATTTCGCATTTCAGAGTCATGGCCGTCGGATGGCCAGATCTAGCCTTTATGCCTCCAGGCGCCTGAGGTTGTGCCTCCAGGCGGCGACGGCATCGCTTGAGGTCACGACCTCAGGCAACCAGATTTGGCCGCCCGGCAGTTGGCCGGCGGTTAGCCGATCGCTGGATTTGATTTTCAGATTTAAAATAAAAATAAAAATAAAAATAAAAGCAAAAGCCCATTTGTAATGTAAGTTTTGCCAAATTGTATTTATGTTAAAGTTACTTTTCAATGTTATTTGAGACTACAATTTACCAAACGGTGTAACATTTCGGAAAACTCCTTTACTTCAAAGGTATTTGTATTCTCCCAAGGGAATTTCCCCAAAACCGAACCAAACGGGCCCATAGTCTAAAACGCAAAAGTATTCCTACCTTACTTGGCCAAATAATTACTTGGCTCCTTCAATTCAAAACTATATGCATGCATCATTAAATAACGCGTCATTAGTCAATTACACATGCGTACAGATCGCACTCAAGATGCACGCCCATTCGCCATGCAGATCTTGCACATTCCAGGTCGTAAACTGATGTGGAATTTTCGCTTGGAAAAAAGATCAAAATCTTAGGCTTCGTTCGTTTCGCGAAAAATAATTTCCGGGAAAACGTTTCCGTATTTTTACGGCGTTTGTTTCATGGAAAATGAATTCCTTGGGGAAAATGTTTTCCATGAAAGGAAAAAAGTCTTATAAATTATGGGAAACGTTTTCCACTTTTGAAAAGTGGAAAACATTTTCCTCACTTGATCTCTTTTATCTCACACCTCTACAAATTATCACTTCTTCCTTGCATTTCTTCTTCGTCTTTTCTTTTTTTATTTGAATTATTTTTTAATTCGAATTATTTCTAGGGTCCGTTCGTTTCGCGGAAAATGGGCCATTTTCGGAAAATATTTTCCCAGAAGTCATTTTCTAGGAAAATAACAATATTTTCTACGATGTTCATAAAGCTTAAAAATGTTTCGGAAAATATTTTCTAAAACTTCACTACTTAGGCATGCATCATTTACCGACCTATAAATCCATCAAATATGAACTTGCCTTTAAATCCGGACAAACTTACTTCATATCTTTGTTCTCTCATTGTTGTCAAATGCTCATCTATTCTAAAAAATGTCCTTATAGATTTTAAAAAGAAGCAAAAGAGAAAAGAAGCAAAGCATGTACAGCCCTAATGGGAATCTTCCAGTTGAGTGACTTCTCCCCTAGCATATTTTGTGTTCTAATAAACAAAAGAAAAAAGAAGCAAAGCATGTAGAGCCATTTACTTAAGCAATGTACAATTACAGGGTAGAGTAAATAAAGAAAATGATAAGCAAGAGTGCGGAGCGTGAGCTTGAGATCGACGAGCTTGAGGTTCGCCTAGCAGAACTACCTAGTCGACTACCAAGAAGAATATGGAAAAAAAAAAAAAAAAAAGAAAAAAAGAAAAGAAATAGAAAAGAAAAAGGAAATTAAAAATAATTCGAATAAAAAAAAAAAGAAAAGAAGAAGGAGAAAGGGGAGGAGGAAGTGAAGATTTTTAAAGGGGTGAGATAAGAGAGATCAGTGAGGAAAATGTTTTACACTTTCCTTTTTCTTTTCTATTTCTTTTTTTTCTTTTTTTTTCTTTTTTTTTCTTTTCCCATATTCTTCTTTCTTGGCTAGTTGTCGGCAGTTACTAAGCGAACTTCGAGCTCGTCGATCTCAAACTTGCGCTTTACACTCTTTCTTATCATTTTTTTTATTTACTCTACTTTGCAGTTGTACATTGCTCAAGCAAATGATTCTACATGCTTTACTTCTTTTTTCTTTTATTTATTAGAACACAAAAGACACATGGAGAGAACAGGCCACTCAACTGGAAGATTCTCATTAGGGCTGTACATGTTTTGCTTCTTTTCTCTTTTGCTTCTTTTTAAAATCCATACGAACATTTTTGGCGACAATGAGAGAACAAATATATGAAGCAAGTTTGCCCAGATTTAAAGGCAAGTTTGTATTTGATGGATTTATAAGTCGATAAGTGATGCATGCCTAAGTGGTAAAGTCTTAAAAAATATTTTCTTTACTAAACACCAAAAAATATTTTCCGAAACATTTTCAGGTTTTAGCCGAACACCAGAAAATATTATTATTTTCCTAGAAAATGACTTCTGGGAAAATATTTTCCGGAAATGGTCAATTTTCCGCGAAACGAACGGACCCTTAATTACAACTTGGTTTTCCCCCCGACCCAAAAAAAAAAAGAAAAAAGAAACTTAGTTTTTCAGTTGGGATTGGCTTGGAAACGAGGAGTGACTGAGTGATAGAAGAAAGGCCCGAATGGTCCAAACGAATCTATATATCTCACGGAAATGCAAACAGCTCCATGGTTTGGCTAGTTGGCCCATCATAAGCTTTGATGATTAAAAACGAACTAAATTGAAAAGTGAGCAAACCTTGAAAAACCAAGCGTATCACAGGAGGGTAACCAAACACTTATGCTACAAACCACAGAGATGGAATTGGCATAAAGACTAATTGGTAATTAGTCCTTCGCAAGATCAAGTATTCGATTTATATTGTGAGCAAACCTTTAAATGGCTTGCGATGCTTTGCCCAACTCCGACCTGCCTTGTACTGCTAAGTTGGATGAATTCTTAAATATGGAAGACATTGGTAGTGAAATATTTGGCACGGTGATGATCTAACATCTTGGTTGGGTTGCTTGCTGACCTTGGATCTACGGGATGCTGGTGGTAGATTAGCAATGGCTTAATCTAAGCCTTTCATAATGGATGCAACACACTTAGGGGGTGCATGATAACCGATAATTTCGTTTTAAACAACTTTTCTATTCCGACTTGTTTATGGAATAGAAATCGTTTGATAAACCTATTCCATTTTTCTATTTCTAGAATAGATTTCTATTCCAGAAATATGTTTGGAATAGAAATCAGAAGTTGAAACTTTCTACTTCTGATTTATGGAACAGAAATGAGAAATAAAAAATTTTCTCATCGTTCATCAACCGGTCCTTCATCCGTTACCGCCGACCACCGTTCGTTCCGTCGACCGCCCGCCGACCCTCGCCGCCGGCCGCCAAATAAATTATTTTTATAAATATCATTTTAAAATGAAATTTATTCGAATAAATAAAATTATATTTATTTTTATTTTTACGAATAAATATTTATTTTACAAATAAATTAAAAAAATCCTTAAAAGTAAATAAATATCATTTTAAAAATAAAAATTATTATAAAAATATCATTTATTCATTATTATTATTTTTTATTTTTTATTATAAATATCGTTTTTATTTTTAATAAATAAATTATTTTTATTTATCATTTTATTTTTAGTTTATTAAAAATAATTTATTTATGATAAATAAAAATAAATTATTTTTATTGGTCTTGAGTGTTTTGCCAAATAAATTTATTTTTATTTTTAATTTTTATTCATTTTAAAATAAATTTATTCGTAAAATAAAATAAATTTATTTTTAAGGATATTTTTATTTTAAAATAAAACGATATTCTTATTTTATTTTTTTTATGATTTATTTTATTTATTTTTCTTTATTCTTTTTGTTAATAAATCATTTTTATTTTTATTTTTTATATTAAAGGTCGCCTGGTCGTTGCGCGCCGCCATCCGAAATGAAGAAATTTTGTGTCGTTATCAAACGAATTTTTATTTTTAGAGTAGAAATTTTGTGTCGTTATCAAACGATTATTTTCGCTTAAAACTCTTCTGAAATAGAAATCGAAAAATCTATTTCTCGTTCTAAACTATTTCTGAACAAATTTTGTCATGCGCCCCGTTATATTAGAGCTCATATTGGTTCTGCTAGTGCTGACCACCCCTCCTCTCCCTTTAGCTTATGAAAAAGAAAACACCGACACTAGAAGATGAATGTCATATCGACTACCGCCTTGATTGTCCCTTGATATTGTCTCGTGTGTGCACGCGCATATGCTTGAGTGTGAGAAAGACAATGAAGTGACTGTGCTTGTGAGCATTACCTTGCAACGGTCATCGGTCGTGCCATTGCGCAATCGCTATTTCTTTCTGTAGACAAGAAGGAACTTTGTTCATTCACTCCTTTTTATGTTTCATGTATTTAATTTTGACAGAGCTTGATAATTTTTCCCAAACATAGATCTCAAGTAAGTTATTTGGCATCCAAACTTATTTGGCTTGAAGTTCTCCACAAAATGCGGAATAGTCTTCGATCTGAAAAACCAAAGTAACCAAACATACCCCTAAAGCCCTAGCCTCCCATGATGCACTTGAAAGTCTCAATTTATTTACCTGAATAATTAAATTACAGAGAGAATGTTCATAATGACCGGAACTCTAAATCGGGAAAACAAATTGAGCCCACTAGTGGCTCTCAAGGATCTGGTCCCAAATCACATAGGAGTAGGAATCCAAGTCAAAAATTGAGATCAACCGGGTACTTTTGCTTCAAATTCAAAGGGAGAACGGCATATTTATGGGGTCCAAATGAATGGAGATTTTCACTATTGAGGTGATTGGTCCGATGATAAATGAATTATCTGTTTTCCATGAAATCACGAAATTTGAGCGAACTTTTTGAACGGGTTCGTGCTGCACTATCTAATTATGGTATATCTCTTATAAGGAGAAAAATCGCTATCCCCGGTCCCCTCGCCTCGCATTTCCAAACGAAAAAGGAAAAAATTATGTGGAGATCTCGATTTCTTCTGTCATCTCAACCAAAGAGGTGTTGGACCAGACGCTGAGCTCCATAATAGCACTTAAGGGGTACTTCATTGGTGATACTGAGTTGATGGGGACGGAACATAGGCCACGCCACGTGAAGCGCATCGCACATGGCTGGTACGGTACCATCACAAGTCCTATCCATCAGCAATTTTTCAGAGTCACCGCCACACAAATAGATATCATTGTACAATTTACGTTTCATATTTATTACAATGGTCCCATGAATTAATTCCATCACACGTCTTATCTTTCACATTTCAAAGTCACAATGGCCACGCAAATAAGTATCACGATACGTCTGACGTTTCTAATTGCCAAGAGTCACGACGACCACACAAATAGGTATCATCGTACGTTTCAAGTTTCACATTTCAAAGTCACATTCAAAGCCGCGATGGTCATGCAAGCTAAGGTCATTGTACGTCTTACGTTTCACATTTCAGAGTCGTGACAGCCACACAAATAGATATCATCATAAGTCTGATGCCACATAACTAGGAGTTGGTTTTCAATGATTTTGGAAAATGGATGTCCAACCTTTCGATAACCGTTCGACAAGGGGAAAGAAGAAATCTCATCTGTTAATTGCAATTTTTTTTTTTTTTATAATTTTATGTGCCACGGTATTTTTATGTAAAAGTTACAGAGAACGGAGTATTTGCATCTAAGAATAATCCATGTAGTGATTCCAACTTCGGACTTTCCTCTATTTATGATATGGAAAGTGAACATAATTTATCAAAGCATCGTCCCGTGTGAGATCAGGAGGCATCCTTGAGACAAATTCTTCTCACTGGCGGTGTCCCTCGGAGCTATGCGGACGTTAAAGAAGGTATTTCGCCCGTATGAGTTATGTCGCCTTTATAAGTCTTCTTACATGATTTGATACCTAAATATTCTAATCCTCCTTTTCATGCATAATTTGGACTTTTGACATAACGAGCGTGTTTATTTTGCGAAAAATGAGTGATTCGGAATTTTTTTTTTCCTAAAATGATCAATTGTATCGCCTCCAAAAAAAAAAATGAAATAAAAATATTTTCATCATCCGCAAAAGCGGGGAGAATGATACTAGAAGCATCAAAAGTTGCGTACATAACTCATTTTAGTACCAAAAGTTTTTAAATAATAAATTGGATAAAAAACGATTATTTAAGTGCCAACTGTGAAGAATTTTAGTCAAAATTAATGTGGCTTTTTTAATTATTATTTTTATATGAGTTGGCATTATATGAAAAATCTCATCCACGTGGACTTGCAAAATGATGCTGCTTCATCCAACATGGCACCGTGGTCCCATAACGACCCTGTTTCGTGGGTCAACAAAAAACAATCTTGCATCAGTAGTCCCGAAACGATGCTATTCCCTGGCTTAACAAAAAATGACGCCTTTCGTTCCATCATGTTCAACCGGTAGTCATCGTCACACCTCTCCCTTTGATAGTCTCCAGCTATTTGAGCTCGAGCCTTGCTGGTCTGTGGTGAGGCTCCAGCTCGCCTCTAGCTGGTCGTTGGCCGCCACTGTGGCTGGTGACCGGCCAATGAAGAAGAAGAAGAAAAAGAAAGAAAAGCCAAAAAAAAAAAAAAAAAAAAAAAAAAAAAATCACAAAAAGATTTTTTAAAATAAAAAAATAAAATGAAATTTTTTAGATTTTATCATTTGGTATGGTTAACTGAACTAACAAAAACCAAACTAGTTAATTTTTTTTTGTTTTTTTAATGAAAACTGAAAAAGTTATGAAAAAGTCCGGGTCGGTTCGGTTTTTGACACCTCTAACTTTTGATATCCTTTTCCTTATGAAAGTATTTAGATATAAATTGTTATTGACAATGAAATTTTTTTATAGCAACCGATTATTTCGAGCTATACAATGGATTATTTTTAGGAACATATTTTCTAAATTATTCATTTCAACGAAATGAACGGACCCTAAATTGTGAAAATACATTTGGAGGGAAAAAATTGGGGATATGGAAAAATTGATACTCTGAAACTCCTGAGCTAATATCTTACTGCATTTCATGGAACCTCCATGAATTATATGAAATTTAAAACTATAAGATGCAGTCGTGATTTAATATTTGATACATCATGCTTACAAAATCTTGGCTTTTGATTTCTCAAACCAATTATTTACTGATATTCATTGTAGTTTTGAGCATGTGTTCATAACTGATAATGCATGTGATAACATACTAAACGAACACGCAAGATGTGTGGATTGGTGATACCATCTGGACGTGTATAAGTATCCCGTCATTTTTACTAATTTTACATGCATAAAAATTTATTTACTTATGCAAGAAGAAAAATCATTGAGAAACACTCATTTGGAGATGATAAGGTGCATACGCACAATTTCGACGCAGAAAATGTGTAGACACGTGAGTGGCGCGTGCTGACACACAGAGGTGACATCGGCGGTGTGGTCGCAGCTGAATTGGAGGATCAATGGAGGCGGTGATAAGGAGGCGGCGGCGGCGACGGCCGTGTCACCAAGGGCGGGCTGTCGACTCCAAGCAAGTGGAAGAGAGAAGATGGCAGATAGTACGGAAACATTGGATGTCTGACGTGCTACGCATCAGAGCCTCTTGAATTGCTCCCTATTTAAAGATCTGGTGAGAAGCGGCATTCCCTGTCCACAGAAGCTATAAATTGGAAGCCTTGGACACCCCGCTAGCCCGTGAAAAAGCCTCTTGAATTGCTCGGATGGTGGGCAGTTTTACCAGCGCCACTGGCTCGGCCAAACCTTTCCCAGGCGAGAGATCAAGGAATGGGGAGAGCGACCGTAGCGGGGGCAACACCGAGACCGTCTCTTCTCAGCTGACGATTCTTCAGGTAACCCTTTGTTCTTGAATCTGAGTTTCGGACCACGGTAAATGAAAGCCGACACTTTCGTACGGCATTCGTCTACCCAAGACCGAGACGTTTTATGCACCGAACCTCGTAACAATCCGTTGGAAGATAACATCTGTCTCCTTAATCTTTAGTACTTGCTGTATAGTTTCTTTTCCTAATTCTCATTCAATGAAGAACCTATGTACATAGAAATAAGCATGTGCGTCCTCTCTCTCTCTCTCTCTCTCTAAGAAAGCTCGTAACCAGGTATCTTTGATCTTTAGGAAGATTATGCGCGTTTGAGAGTGTAATTTTCACAATTTTCTTCCGATTCTGGCCATTTTGTTTGCAGGAAAAGGAAATCTGGATGGGCAAGTAGCATGCTGCTTTGGAACACTCATTTGAGCAAGAGAACAAAATCTGCTTAGGTCCTTAGAGGGCTATAAAAGCAGATGGCTGCTGTGCCTCGACCTCGGACATTCATCATGGTCGAGAAATTAGCAATAGCTTTTTATTAGCATTGCTTTATGAATCTCTTTTACATAGAAATAAGGACTTGATTTGTCAAATTGTAAAACTCCTTTATATATGTACTCTCCGATGAAAACATTTAGAGGTAGGATAGAATGTATAGTCTAAATATTTGAATGAAGATCGCGTCATCGAGTTTCAAGAGGGGTCAATCTTGTCTTCCTCTTTTCGATGTGAAGCAAAAAAAAAGATAAAATCCCTCTCCTTGATGATAGCTAAATATCGTTGAATAATACTAGGGTTCCAAAGTCTCAAGTATCGTGTTAAGATTAGGTATGATTGTAGAAAAAGATGCCATGAGAAATAAAAAAAAAAAATGAAAATTGGAGTGACTGCAAGCTGAAATAGCTAACAACTTGTTCGCAACGATTATCTCTTGAAATCCTAGACTAATTAGGATACTTCTAATAATTGTAGCAATCCACGTATGTATCTATCCCATTAATCAATACCGATTGATATAATAAAATGGAGATTGTACTGTTTGTCGATGCGAAAGGCAAAAGAAAAAAAAAACAGAAAAAGAAAAATAAGAGAAATCCCCGTTAGGAATGAAATGGTTTCGAGAGCTGATTTGTAGTTGTACGTACATCAGCTTTAGGGGCAATGATATATGTCTTTTTGGAAACCATAGCCTGGTGTTATTACATGGGATTTCGATAGCATTATGTATCTCTATTGCTATATAATGTCATTAGCACAATTGAGATGGAAATGTGCATGCCATGTTCTTCCAACCTAAGGACGCATATTGTAACCAGTTTGTCCAATCCAAAAATGTCTTCTGTGAAGTTAGCCAAAGTATGATATTCAAACCAAGCAGCTCAACAAACATAAATAAATCTATCAGTATAGATTATCTTTTAAAGGTCGCTAATAATATCGATATCCAAGACTCTAAATAGCTAGAGATGTCTTCTTTTCATTGTAAGAGTAGTTTTTATAGAATTCTCTACGAAAAGGGTTGTCACCCAGAGGTCACCTAAGCAATTGAAAAAGTTTTTCATAAAATATTTTCAACCAAGGGCGAATCAATTATGTAACTCCCACCATCTCGAAATGATTTATATCGATAGTCATCATAATTAAGAACTTTCTAAATGTTATTAAGTGTATGATTTAGGCACGTACATGTAGTTGATATGATATTTTGACTACGCTTTCGAGTTTTTCCTATAAAGTTACGGCTCATATTCTGCTTTTTCATTTTTCATTATGACAATTTGCATCGAAAATATACAAGGACTTTGTTTCTAACATTCCTTGCTAATTAAATTCGATAAGGGACCGACCAAAAAAAAAATTTCACAAGTGCATCTAAAATATTCAGCTTTGATGGGTAACTTTTCATGTAATATTGCAGTATTAACACTCTCGAATATCATTAGAATTGCCCAGTGCAATGCGCAGGTTGCTGTTTAGTAATGATATGAGCCAGAGTTATAAATCAAAAGGTTCTTGCCTGTTTAAAGGAAAAATCTTCCCATCCCAGTGAGCTTCATGTCGCTACGTTGATCGCTTCAGCAGGATACCGTTTCTATTATGACAAAGAAAGTCCTTCGCCAATCAAATTTTTAGGGGAAAAGATTATGGAGAAAATTACCAATGTAATTCTAAATTTATTGTTGGAATGTCATCTTAATTTTAAACTTTTCGATTTTTTCAATATAATTCTAAATTTTCGCGCAAAATTTCAATATCTTCTAACTATTGCCACTAGAAATTACTAATATGGCGATCCATAAATTGTCTATGTTAGCATGCTACGTAGGACGATCGGTGATGACTAGACACTATATTAGTAATTTTTGGTGGCAATTGACTGAATTGACTACATGGATATTTCACACAAAAGTTTACGGCTACATTGGAACAAATGAAAAGTTTAAAATGTTTTTTGTACAATTGGTTTTAGAATTGATTGGGTTGGATTATGCATCAAGTAATGGTTATGCCACTGACGCATTTAAGTTAAGCCACTATCCTTTCTAGAACTCGAAGAAGGAAGAAATTTAAGAGGGATAAGTATACTAAAAGTGTCATAAATTCTGTACAGTGCTTACTTATATGCCATGACTCTTTTTTGCTTACATGAGTAGCATAATTTGAAAAAGCAATCATTTAAGTGCAATTGGCGAATTGCCTTCTCGGAAAATCTGACGTGCATGCCAGTCGTCTTACGTGGCATCGTCATCTCTCACTGAACAATTAATAAAAACTTCAAAAATTAAAAAATCCAAGTCAAAATGGAAAATTAATTTAAAAAATCCACATAGGACGATTTGCCGGGAATTGCACTCAAGTGATCAATTTTACTCTGATATGGCACTTAAGTGAGTAAAAAAAAGTTATGGTATTTACGTGAGTTCTGTACAAAAATTATGACACTCTTACTATCCTTATCTCAGTATTTTTATTTATAATGAAATGGTTGGGGAGACCCAATGCAACTATTCCTATGAACTTTACCATAAGGGTCCCACATAGACAAATATTTTACAGTAATTAGTTCTTTATAAGACATATTAATAGAAGGTGGTATCATATACATAATATTAGGTACTTCTCATGAATGAGGCTCATTGTATATAAAATCTAAAATATTTTAAATTTAATTTTCAACGAATATCGAAATTATAATATCATAAAAACAATTATAATGTATTATTACATAAGTAGTATTAATTATAGATTACCTCTTTTGCCTCTCCTTTTTTCCAACCACCGTACGCCCCTTAACTCTAGAAATCCTTCATATTCACTTCTTATTTTACTCGCATCAACTCAAATATAAATAAGTAGGTTAGGTTTATCATTTAAATGAGCAGTTATGTAAAAAGGATAGACGTATAAATGCTCAAGCCTTTTCCATCCATTTTTTGACTTTCGACACCCCCTTTTACCTTAAATCGGCCATAATATCTCTTACAGGTCCTATATTAAAAATCATTTTTTTTTTACCTTTTCTTCTTCTCTTTCTTTGGAAATTATGATGCATTTAGAATTGACAAAAAATATGTACTTGCCAAAGGTTTAATTGGATTGTCTTATAATGTGATTACAATTGTCATAATTTTCTTGTCAATAACTAATTATTCCACTTAATCGGCCATACTTTTTAGTTTTGTCAATGCAATCCTAAACTTTTGGGCCATATTTCAATGTAATCTTTCCCGTCAATTGCCATTGAAAATCGCTGATGTGGCGTCTAGTCATTGCCCATCGTCCTAAGTGGCATGCTAATATGGGCAATTTGTTGATTTCCACACCATAATTTATGACAATAATTGGCAAGAAAGACTACATTTAAATATTGCGCAAATGTCTAGGACTATATTGACAAAATTAGAAAGTTAAAACTGAATTGACATCCGTACTATAAGTATAAGACTGAATTAATAATTTTTCCAAATATTTAATTAATCACTCCTTCAACACATGTATAAGCATTTTTGGGATAAGTATACTAGAAGTGTCATAACTTTCGAGCAACGCTTACTTGAGTGTTACAAATTTGAAAAATTGATCACTTAAGTGTCATTGGCAATTTGCCTCACTGGAAAATCCAACGTGAACGTTGGTCGTTCTATGTGGTATCATTAGTGCTGATGTGGATAATTAATAAGAAAATTCAATTTTTTTTTTAAAAAAAATTCACGTTGGAATGTGAAATTAATAAAAAAAATCCACATAGGATGATTTGTTGGAATTGGCACTCAAATGATCAATTTTATTTCGATGCGGTACTTAACTGAGCGAAAAAAAGGCTATGGCATATGAAATTTATGACACTTCTGCTGTTCTTACTTCAATTCTAGGCTATACTAAAGCTCAAAAAGAAAAAAAGTCGAGGTACGGACACCTGGAGTGTCAAAACTTGGCACGGAGGGATACTTAAGTGTCAAAAGTTTGGAAAGTGACACTCAAGTGCCAAAATCGGTGCAAAATGGGTCACTTAAGTGCTACTCCGGCCAAAATGCCGACGTGGCGATTTTCCGGCAAAGGAAGTGCAAAACGAGCACTTAAGTGTCACTTTCCAAACTTTTGACACTTAAGTGTCCCTCCGTGCCAAGTTTTGGCACTTAGGGTGTACTTTTACCTATGAATGAGTTGAATGGGATTTTTTGGAGGCATGTTTGAAAATGATGGGCTTTCATGAAAAATGAGTGGAAGAGGTACCCTACCGTCTATTTTGGCGTGAAATTTAATGGAAGCCTCTAGAGTACTTTCAGTCATTTAAGAGAATTAGGACAGGGACACCCTTTTTCCCCCTATTTGTTTATTCTGGTGGCCAATGATCTATCCTCCTTTATCAAGAACGTAGTGGATAATGGCAGTATCAAATGCATTATTAAATAGGCAGTGTCCTATTCTGTGTCATTTGCTTTTTTTTTTTTTTTTTGCATATGATTCAAAGTGTGGGAATAAATATGCAATTAGAGGGTGGCAACCGAGTATAAGAAGGAAGAGCGTGCATCTCAAGGCAGACTCTGCAATTGCGCACAAACGGCGGTTGAACGCTCGTCGTTCATCCGTTTTTGCTGAACATTTTCAGGGGAGTCATTCAACATGTCGATGTAGCATACGTAAAAATTTCAGGCCAAACGGATATTGAACAGTTCGCTTTAGAAGGCCCAACATCACCATTTTTTCCAGGTTAGCCTAGTGTAGAATTAGCCTACGTCCTATTGGAAAAATACGAATTCAAGAAGCCATACTTGGAACTCGCACACAAGCCAAATTTGGTATCGCAGGGAGACTTAAACTCTAATTCCTCCTTCGGCCTTTAAGAAATAAAGCAACATTGCATATGATTGAATCTAATAAGATATCTTATTTCTTATTTGGCAAAATACTGGGTAAGTTGAGGGGATATCTCTATGCCCTAATATTGAGATTTAGTTGGCCTATCATAAGATTTGAGAGTAAGTAAAATAGAAACCAAACCCTCAGGTACCAAGTAAATCGCAAAAGAGTAACCAAACACAAATGCTAGAAACCATGCTAGAAACCACCATGATGAACGTGGCATCATGGCAAATTAGTCATATGTCTTCCATGATGTCACGAGTTCTATTCACACCGTGAGCAAATATTTGAATGGCTTACACTGTGTTATATAACAATGGCGTACCTTATGCTAATAGAATGGAAGAACTTTCTAAATTTGAAGACCCCGTGTGAGGTATTTGGCTCGAGACGGTGCAAAGATTTTTTTGATTGCTAGCATCTTGGCAGGCTGTAGCGACAAGCTCATGAACCTTAGACTTAAGGGTTGCATATTGATTGCCCAATGATGGTTGCCTTAGTCGCTTGATATCATCGTGTGTGCGTGAGAGAGAGACTCAAGCGACCGCCACGTTGGTGGTTGCTTGGGATGCAACGCAACAACCACCTCGCAACGGTTGTCAGTTGTGCCACAATGGCATCACTATCTCTTTCTTTAAACAAGAAGGAACATCATTCTTTATTTAATCTCTAATCTGAACAACCAAAGTAACCCAATATCACCCTTAAAGCCCTAAATGGGGAAACAAAAGTTGTTGACACCCAAAAATACCCGAGCAAACACGTGCTGGTCATGAGAGGTAGAAAACTCAAAATTACTTTATCTTACTTTTATCGCTACTTAGTCTAGCTTAGCTGTAGCTTAAGATTTCCATCGTAAATTCAATTCCAGTGAGTGTCTATATCCTAGACAATATTGTTAATTAGATTCCAATGCTAACCCACTTTCCAGTGTCGTTGATTAGATTTCTATTTTATGTCTTCATCCTCATTTAGGAGTAGTGTTTACTAGGTATTTTTGCCACTGTTCAATATCGTTGATTAGATTCCGACTTTGTATCCTCATACTCATCTAGGAGCACTGTTTACTACGTGTTGTCATTGACGTCCAACGTCGTCGATAAGATTATGATGTTGTATCCTCATATCCATCTAGGAGTAGTGTCTACTAGGTGTTATCCTCATCGTCTAGCGTTGTCGATTAAATTTCGATGTTGTGTCCTCGAATTTATTAGAAGGCAATATTTTCTAGACGCTTTTGTTAATATCTAGCGTTGTTGAATTGTCTTCAATATTGTATAAACTACTTTAATTTTAATAGGCTTTCATTATTATGTTAAAGTGAGTTTATATGGCATTGTTGATTATATTTCGACATTGATTATTGTTTGTATTAAGCTCGTGTTAAGCATATTAAGCGACTTCTTTAGACTCGGGAATATATAATAGATATAGTCTTGTTCATATTTGACCCTTTTTGTCCAAAGCTAACACAGAACATGAGTTTCCTTTAATAAAAACCAAAATATAACACTTAGCGAAAGATATTTCGTTACGAGATCCAAAACCAGCGAAACAAAAGTAAGTTGACCAGTCACTACCACAAGGATTTCCACTCCCACAAAAGGCCATACAAAAAAATCCCCAATCAGATTGTCATATGGGTCTTAAAGGTATAAAAATCCATGTCACAATCGAGAACAACTCGGTACCGTAGCTTCGAATTAGAATACTTAGAATTAACAAAATTAATGGAGATATCACTGCCAAGGTCGTTGGCCCAGCGACAAATGCGTGGCTCGATTTTGATTTACCTTGTCGGCTCAATCAAACGACTATTCGGACCGGACGCTGAGCTTCATAATGCGCTTGCCGAGAAAACGATCGGTGAGTGCTTGGCAATCGGCGCAGCATTGATGTGTATGAATTGGAGGTCAAGCCACTTGAACTGCATTGCATGCCATGGGCACCCGATGCATCCCATTTCAAAGAGTCACAAAGGGCGGGTGGGGAATTGTTTTTCAAGGATTCGAAAATTGACATGTTCAATTCACAATGTAGAAAAGTCTACATGATTTTATTTGTCTGTGCATCGGCCCATATGTGTTATCTATAGTGTGCTCCCACGTTTCTTAGGAATATAATTTTTAAAAAGTTAACCTTTAACATAAACCCATGCTTTTTCTTTTGAGTGATGGTTATTCCACTATTTGATTTTTTTACATTCGTACCTTTTATTGACAACCGCTCATCAGAAACCACTTTGATGGAAGGCAATTTATAAAAAATGATCTGTCTACGTATGGGCATGACAAGGTATAAACCAAATCATTTCTTTTGGAAACACACCATCCGTTTGCAAAGGGATTGGGTTAGTAGAGTGCACTCATAATTGTTGTCGAATTGCCATCAAATCTCCATGGATTTCCATTGCATGCAAACTTGAATAATGGCTGGAGGCCAGTTTTATTTTACGTCCTGTTTTTCGCATGTGATTCTAATTGATGCTTGAATTCCGCTCTTTAATGCATGATTATAATCGCTCAACTTGTCTTATATTTTGGTATTAGAGTGAGATTAGTATCTTTGCCTTGTATTTATCGAGTTTTCGGTGTATGTTTTCATGGGGTTTTTAAATGAATTGAAAATCAAGCAATTTGGGGTCAAGAGAGAAATTGCCGATGTCGGCGACCCATGCTTGGATTTGGACCAGTACGATCGCACCGCCATAGGCAACAAAGGCCCCAAGTTTGTTCAACATTATGGTGATCGTCAGTAATGATTGGAGTGGGAAAGTCAAAGTCGAAAAGAGAATTCCTCGCTTTGAGGTGAATTGACGGCGAAAGCCGCAGTGGTTAGAGTTTGCGTTCTAGTGGAATTTTGCTTGATTTGGGCCAATTTCTTGGCCATTTTCATTGACTCTTGCACCTTTGTGGTCGCGCCAGCATGTTCTAAAAAATCCACCAATTATTTTGGTCTAAAATGGGCCATTGGAGTTGGAGCGGGTAGTGGAAGATGTCGCGGAGATGGGGGTGTGATGAACTGGGCACGGTGAAGTAGGCGCGTGCACGTGCCTGTGCAGTGCAGAAGAAGGCGCATGGAGCACATGCGCCCGCGCAGTGGTTAAGGCATGTGCACGACATGTGCTTGCTGCCCCCATTATCTTAAATTGCAGTTTTGCCCTTGGCGCATGATTTTGCTATTTTGCTCCCCCCATCGCATGAATCCTCGATTTTGCCCACTCCATTTATTTTTTGTCTTTGCCCTTGGCTCTTGAATTTTTGTTCTGCCCTTAGCCAAATTATTTATTGTTTTACCCTTTCATGCATTTTGTGTATATTTTATGCATGAAACTAAATGTCAAGCAATCCATACATACTTTAGATATTAGTCATAGCATCTCTGATTATCTTAAATTATATATATTAAGACATATAGAAAATGACATTAATTGTAATTAATCATGTCAAATTAATAAACCAACGGGGCTTATCTTAGTGGATACTATTCTCATATGAGAAGGGTGAGGTGGGGTGTTCGAATACCTACCGTCTCAAGAAGGGTTAGAGCGAGGACAATTTAGTTTTAGATGTAGGTTTCAACTCCCACACCCTACAAGGAAGCATGACAAAAATCAAAGAGTGAAAATTAGAATAGGAGTAAAGTATAATTAACCAAAAAAAAAAAAAAAAAAAAAACAGTCAGTATAATAAATCTTTTTCCCAATGGAATTTTTATTATATTGATATAATTGATTAAGATGAAATATCATATTAATTTTCTTAATTTACCCACAAAGATTAAAAAATGAATATAATATAATAATTTCTTCAAGAAGTAATTATGAATATATTTAAATTAAAAACTTAGCCCTCAGGCAGTTTTTAAGGTTATGTAATTCATATAATGTGATATGTTTTACATTGGTAAAACATGATTTATGTACATTTTGTCTCATATTTTTGTGACATAAGCATGTTTGTTTGATATGCAGTTTTGCAACCTATGAATTTCTTTGAATTTAAGAATCATGTTCCCATGCTAAATGATAAAAACTATAAAATTTGGAATGAGTCAATCCTCTTTAATTGGGGTGCATGAACATTGACTATACTATAAGCAAAGACAAATCACTTGCTTCTACTAATACGAGTACTGCAACTAAGATAACCTTTTATGAACAATGGGAATGGTACAACCTCCTTAGTATGATGTTCATAAGGACTAAAATTTCTCCTAATATTTGTGGTTCTTCATTGAGTATAGTAATGCTAAGGCTTTGTTGAAGGTCATTGATGCGTAGTTTGAAATTTCAGAAAAGGCGCATGTTATAATCCTAATTATGGGGTTTTTATTGTTGAAGCTCACCAATGTTAGAGCTATGTGTGAGCACATTATGGAGATGAAGGACATTGCAGCTCACCTGAAAAACCTTGAGGTTGAAATATTTGAATCCTTCCTCGTGTATTATATTTTGAACACTCTCCCACAATAGTATGTACTATGCAAGATCTCTTATAACACACATATGAATAAATAACTCATGATCATGTGTTCAAGAGGAAGAAAGGCTGTTGAATTAGGAGAAAATGCTTGTTTGGCAACACAAGGAAAATATAAGGGGTAAGGCAAGTAGAAGGAAAAAGGTAAAATACCTCCCCGAGCTGACATTAAGAAGAAATCCAAATGTTTATTTTGTAAAGAGAAGGGACATATGAAGAAGGATTGTGTGAGTTTTATGACCTGACTAAAAAAGAAATGTAATCCAATCCCTTATGTTTATTATGAAATTAATATGGTTCATGTGAGTCATAACCTTGAAACAAGTGGGAAGTGAACAAATCATATAACTAGTAAATAAGATACGTTCGTATGTGGAAGCTATTAAGACATATATTAGTTCTCGATAGTGGTTTTGTTTTGAATTTGGAAAAGATCTTTTATGTTCCTAGTTTCTCTAGAAATTTGATTTCAGTTTCAAGAATTGTGCCATCGGGATCCCTTTAACTTTTCAAATTCAAAATTTAGTTTATTATCTAAATTTGAAGTTATTAGGAGTGGTATTTTGATAGATTGTCTTTTTTGAATCAATTTACAAGATAATACCTTTTGTAATGTTATACATGTTCATGATAACGCAAGTATAAAATGATGTGATATGAATGAAGATTCTTCTATTTTATGGCATAAGAGATTATGACATATCTCCATAGATAGAATTAAGCGATTAGTAAATGATGGAGTGCTTGGTACTTTAGATTTTATTGATTATTGTACTTGTTTCATGATTTGTGATTCTCCCATACTCATAAACCCTTGTGGGCGGAGCTTAGGATTATCAAGTGAAGAGTGAGTGATGTAGAAGGGATGAATACAATTGATCTGTGAGAGTGGCATCAGGATGGTTGGTGCTAGGAGTTCTAGGATAAAAATATTATATTAATTAGGAGCTTTGAAGGCGAGGTTGACCTCTCGTGCACAGACTAATCTAGAGCTGATGTCGCTTTCCTAATAAGACCATGGTAGGTCAAACTAGTGAGCCTAAAGTGATCGACTATCTCACGCAATGGACTAGGCACCCAAGTTAAGCTAGGCATGGACTAGACGCTCGACTTAAGTTGGGCGTGGTACAATCTCATATAAAAACACTATTTGTCATATTCTCTGGAATAACTATTAAACGAAGGTTGACCTTGTGTTGTTTGCTCACGAACTATTCCACGGCCAAGGAATTGTAAGCTTTGAAAACTTGTGTGGACTGCATAAAGGAAAAGTAGACCAATAAGACAAAGAAATGTGTCAAGATAAGTACATAAATATTAGAAATGATACATATAGATATTTGTAATCTAAATTTGGACTCATACGATTAAAAGTACTTCATCTCCATCATATATGATTGCTCACGTTTCATGTATCTTTACTTGCTTCATAGTAAGCATGATTAGATGTCTTTAAGGTATTTTAAACAAAAGTAGAGAAATAATACGGTAAGCAAATTAAGATCATGAGATTAGGTATATCTGAAAAATTCTATGGTAGATACACTAAAGATGGACAAGTGTCTGGTCCATGTGTGAAGTTTCTTCAAGAGATGGGATAATAGCTTAATACACCATGCTTAGTTCTCTAGACCAAAATGGTGTGGTAGAAAGAAAAAATCAAACTTTATTGGATATGGTGTTGAGTATGGGAGCAATTAATTCAGAAACCTTATTCTTAAGAAAGATTATTTAGATACTCAACCTTTCACCTCAAATATTATGTTGATTATTGTTCATAACCCTCCTTTAGTTCAACTAGTTATTGAACAATTAATCATTAAAGTTTCACAACCTACTTATATTGATCCAGTAGATCCAATTGTTCAACAATTACCAAAAAATATTGAACAACTAGTTGAATAACACGCTCCTCAAGAGAATGTTGATGTAATATTAAGAAAATCTATAGAATGAAGAAATTGGCAATTTGTAGTGATTATATTGTGTATTTACAATATTCTGACTAAAATATTAGAGTTGAAAAATGATCTTGAAACATTTTTACAAGCCATGAGTAATGATGAATTCAATCTGTGGTACAGTGTCATGATGGATGAGATAAATTTTATGACATCTAACGAAGTTTGGGATATGGTTAAATTGCCTAATGGTGCAAAGTCCATTGGTTATAAATAGGTCTTCAAAACTAAGGTCTCATTGGGCAACATTGAGATATATAAAGTTATACCTGTTGCCAAAGAATTCACTCAAAAGAAATGAATCGGTTACATGAAGATTTTTTTCTCTTGAATCTAAGAAAGATTCTATTTGTATTGTTTTGACATTGGTTGCCCATTTTAATAGGGTATTACGTCAAGCCGTGCTTGCATTTTTCATTGCACATGGCTTTCCCTATGAAAATGACATTCCTCAATGGGGAATTAAAGGAGGAAGTTTACATGAAACAACTAAAATGACTCTTCTCTAGTAAAGAAGAGCATTTGGTGTGAAAGTTTAAGAAATTTATATATGGCTTGAAATAAGTGTCCTGCCAATGGTGCTTAAGGTTTTATGATGCTATCTCTTCAGTTGGTTTGGTAAAGAGTGTCATTAATTAATGTATATACTAGAAGGTAAGTGAGAGAAAAAAATATTTCCTTATACTATATGTGAATGATATTCTACTTGCAACCAATGATAACGGATTGCTACATTAGGTGAAACAATTCATCTCTAAAAGTTTTGATATATTGGATATGCGTGAGGTATCTTATTTCATTGACATTAAGATCCATAGAGATAGACCTCGAGGTATTTCGGCATTGTCTCAAGAAACCTATATCTATAAAGTCTTAGAAAGATTTCGGATGAAAGACTTTTCACCAAATATAACACCTATTGCGAATGACGATAGGTTCAATTTGAATCAAGTTCCCCGAAGAATGGTCTAGAAAGGGAACAAATGAAGAACATTTCATATACTTCCATTGTTGGAAGCGTGATGTATGCTTATGTTTGTACTCGACTTGACATTTCTTTTGTCATGGGAATGTTGGGGAGATATTATAGTAATCCAAGTATGGACCATTAATGAGTTACAAATAAAGTGATGAGATACTTTCGAGGTATCAAATATCACATGCTTATGTATATATGAACTGACAACTTGGACGTAATTGCTTATTTAGATGCGGACTTCACTGGTTGCATTAATACTCGAAAATCAATATCTAAATACATTTTATGTTAGCCGGTAAAGCTATATCATGGAGGAGTGCGAAGTCACTTTGGCTGCTACTTCAACTATGGTGGCTCAATTCTTTCATTGTTTTGAGACTACCTTGTATGGTGAATGATTAAAGAATTTCATTTCTTAGCTTAGAGTTGTTGATTCTACTTCTAAGCTCATTAAGAATTTATTGTGACAATTAAGTTACTATTTTTATGGCTTAAAATGCCAAAGGTGGTAGTTGAAGTAAACACATCGACATCAAGTATTTAGTTATAATGGAATGTGTTAAGGAGAATAAAGTAGTCATAGAACACGTTGGTAGTGAATTGATGATAGCTGATCTTTTAACTAAGCGCGTGCCACCAGTGAAGTACAATAATCATATGGCTAGGATGAGAATTGGTCCCATCATATGATTTGTCGTTGAATGGATGACTTTTATTGTATGAAGCTCTTATTCAATTGTAATGTTATTATCAATTTTTGGTGTACCTTTTCTATTATTTATGAGAATAACAATTATCCTTAGATCTAGAATAAATATAAGGTTAACTCAATTAAGATGCATTGTTAAGTATAGACTAATATTAAAAAAATAAGATGCATTTTGATATATGAAAAATATTACTTGTTCTTAGAGGACATGTTGTCATGATTTATGTGTTTTGTTTCTTTTCTTTAAGCGTAAATTTTTCATGGATTTTGTTAGATAAATCATATGGTGAAAATGTTGGGATCAAGTGAGAGAATGTTATTTGTAATATAATCCCAAATTTTTTTAGGGATATGGCTTTTAAAATAAATTTTTTTTTTTTGACATTGACCCACATTTTCTTTCTTGAGTGATAGTTATTTCACCATATGGTTTTCCATGTTTATACCCTTTCATTGACAACCACCTATTGGAAATTGCATTGATTAAAGACAGTTCATAAAAGACGATCATTCGTTTATGTAAGGGCATGACAAGGTCTAAGCCAAACTCTTTCTTTTGGAAATACAGTATCAGTAAGCAATGGGTGGTTAGTAGAAGGAGCCCATAATTGCCATTGACGGGGTGCATGATAAACCAAAATTTTTGTTCTAGAAACAAATTTTCTATTCCAGACTTGTTTTTGAAATAGAAATCTATTTGATAAAATTATTTCATTTTTTTATTTCTGAAATAGATTTTTGTTCCGGAAAAAAGGTTTAGAATAGAAATCGAAGTAATTTTTTTTTTTTTTTACTTTTCTATTTCTGAAATAGAAATGAGAAATAAAAATTCTTCTCATCATTCGTCCTTGCTATGAACCGATCGTCCATCCGTTGCCGTCGACCACCATCCGCCGTTCGCCGCTACTTGCCGTTGATCATTGGCCGCTTGCCGCCGATCACCGGCCGCCTGCTACCCATAGTCGGTCACTAAACGCTGGCCACCGTCGCGATTGTCGGTTGCCACCGGCCATCGGTCGCTAGCCACTGTCTGCTGGTTACTGTTGCCCCAGTCGTCGGCCGTCGTCGCCGGTTGTCGATCGCCGCCGTTAGAAATGGAGAAATTTTATGTCGTTATCAAACGAATTTCTATTTTGAGAGTAGAAATTTTGTGTCATTATCAAATGGGTATTTTTGCCTGGAAACTCATCTAGAAATAGAAATAGACAAATCTATTTCTCTTCCAAAAATCAATTTCTGACCATAATGGTTATCATTCGCACCTTGAGTTGCTGTCAAATCTCCACGGATTTCCATCGCACACAAACTCAAACAATGGCTGGAGGTCAAATTTATTTTACATCCCATTTTCCACATATGATCTAATTGATGCTTAAAATTCCGTTCTTCAATACATGATTAAAATAGCTCATTTTGTCTAATAATATGCACATGGTTCCCCCAAGAGATAAGTCTCTTTGAATGATGGTGCCCTGAGATGCTAAGTCACTAATGTACCATAAAAATAAAGTATTTATCGTGAGGTTTGATCGGATCCTTACCAAATTTTCAAAAGATTAAGTTGATAAATGAATTTCTGATTTTAATAATTAGATTTATAACACCCGTTTGTTAGTAGCTTAGATTTTGGCTTGAGATTAAAGCGTGGAGATAATAATTTATGACCTGTAAATTGTGATGCATGCCATATGTAACCTATGTTTCGCACTTTCTCAAATAGCCACACACACCGAGATTCATCTTAAGCATTCTTGGGAAATGGATCTCGATTCGATGATCATTCGCTGAACAAAGAAGCAAAATCTTGCATATCAATCATAAAAATCTTTACATTTTCGCATGTCACGATATTCTGTGTGAGCATCGCAAAAAATTATTATAAAAAGTCACAATTTGTTATGATTTGAAAATCCGTTCTTCGGGACCGTAATACTGCCAAAAAGGACAAGAGGGGCGACATTTTTGGGCACCATTGATTCTTCATCGGCCATGTATAGGAAGGACAGCTGGGCTTTTGAAGGGACAGACTTTCCCTCAATCACTTTTAGGTAGCATATCACATTTATGACTACTGTTACTGTACCAAACTAACCTGAGCATGAGTGATGTTTTCGGCTCCTTATAGCCGATCCATCGACCCCAAAGCGGTAATAGCCATTCTTGATGCGACCTTAATGAATAGTTATGATAATCTATGATTTTTGAAAGAGTTTCTCCTTCAGCGATTCTTAACGTAACGATTCGAACTTCAGACTCACAACTCATGATGCAGAAAGTCTAAACGATTTATCCAAGCATTGTCACGAGAGATGGCATCCTATATGTTAATACAACAAAAGAGAGTAAATGCAAGGAATAGAAATCAAAACACAATTTCTATCCTAGTTCATTATTAAATTAGGGTAATATCTAGTAGTGAATTCCAAAATTACAACTCTCAACTACACAAGAAAGAGATTATATGTAGGCAACACAAGAAAACCTTCGAGACCGAGAAAGTCCTAGGTCACTCAGTAACTATTCATGAGCTCAAGCCTAAATTATTAATAAAATATGAATTCAAATTATAAAAACCCTCTAGCAGTGCAGAGGTGCTGCCCCTCCCCCTTCGGACCCCTGCTCGCTCACTGAAAAGCGAGACCCTCGTGCCACCTCAACACAATGCTCATGGGGTGTATGATTGAGCGGTTATTTGTATCGGTATGCCCACGAATATGTTCATGCGGTTCATCCTAGAGAAAAGTCTCTTCATTTATGGTTTTCTTGAGAGCCTAAGTTGCTAATACAAAAGAGTATTTGGTGTGAAGTTATCTAATCACGTGAAACTTTGTGAGACCTTACCAACTTTATTTGAACTTTAAGATCCATTTGTTTGAAGCAAAAACTATTTCCGAAATTTTTTTTGAACTTTTCGATATCTAGATGATGAAAAACGTTTACTAATCGATATATAAAAAGTGTTTTTCATTAACTAAAAATAACATGTCAATTTTCATTAACTAATCACTTTTCTTAAATCACTAAATAAAGGGAAAATTTCAATTAACGGCATGAAGTGGAACCGTTTTCTCAAAAAAGCCTAAAGTGGACATTATATCAAATAAGGGCTCGAAGTAATCGATTTAATCTCGAATAAGGGTTTTAACTTGAAAACTAGTCAAATCTTATTTGCAGCTAGGGGTATTTTTGTCTAAAGACTTTTTTTCTTTTTATTTTCTTTCTTTTTTCATCTTGCTCACCTTCTTCTTGACAAATGCATCAAACTCCTCATGCATGAGTTTGCATAGGTGCAAAACAATTTGAACAATTTAGGAAAAGAAGAAAACAAAAGATATTCGAGAAGTTATGCAGTTTTGCAAAACTGTAAATTGCGTGCTTCAGTTCTGTGGCCTCCCCATTAGCAAAATTCAAAGCGCATGCTCTCTACATTATACAATTTTGCATCCTCACCCAAGAACTCATTGATTTCGGCATAAGGCGGTTTTTAAGTTATTCGCCACCGCTCACCTTCTCTAATGACGATAATGAACTTGAGAATCAAGAAATATCAATTAGTGAGTTTTGTTTTTATTCAATTTGCTTGTAAAAACTTATTATGGCAATTAAAGTAACAGTTTCATACTCTCCCCGCCAATGAAATTGCCTATGCCATGATAACTTTCACTCGTAGCTTTTGGGAATGTTTTATTGGGTCCGGGTTGGATTATTCATAACATTCATAGATGCAGCTTGCATTGAGGTGGAATATGTGGCTTCTTGAGAGGGTCCAATTGTGTTGTGCATGCTGGTTATTTTCAAAAGCCGCTGAATCATTTTGACCCGTGATTGAAGATACTCGCCTTTGGTGGCAATTTGAATCAGACAGCACTCAATCTAGAAAACGAATGATTCTTGTCTACACATGTTCAAATAAATTTGTCTCTCTAACTCTGAAATATTATCTACACAGATTTAAGATAACAAGATGAAAAAAGTGCGAAATCGCTCAAAATTCCCAAAATCACGTATTTTATTGAACAAATCAATGCACATGAGTAACACAGAGATTCCTTAAAAACCTCTAATAAATTTGGCTTAGGCACTTCAATCTGGCTTCTCCTCGCTAAGATCGATTATAGCCTGCGTGAGCACCGATTTGAATTCAAGCATTGATGACAACAAGGGCAGCAAGCTAATGGCTTACACCTCATCATGCTTCGTGCTTGACCACAACCACAAGATATGGGGATCGAATCGAGCTGAGCGTCACATCTTGGTCCACTCATGCTCGATCTAGGGCTTGGATTGACCTCCATCTTTCAACAAAGGTACTGGAATTGCTGTTGAGGGCAATGACAAATGAGGTTGAGGGCGTTGATGGCTAATTCGGCAAGGAAGATAGAGATGGACTTTGGAGAATGCGATCTAAAGAGTGAAAAAGGCGAAGGCACGATGATGATGAAGAAAAGAAAGAGAATGAGAAAATAAATTAAAAAAAGAAAGAAAAAAAGTCTTTAGACGAAAATACCTCTAGATGCAAATAAGATTTTGTTGGCTTTTAAGTTGAGGCCCTTATTTGAAATTAAGTTGGTCACTTCAGGTTCTTTTTTGAGATAATGTCCATTTTGGATCATTTTTTGAGAAAACAGTTCCATTTTAAGCCCTTAATTGAAATTTTCCCCTAAATAAATAAACTAACAATTTTCCTTAAAAATAATTTCCATGGTGAACATTTTCCTTTATTATGAAGTTTTCAGTGAAACAAATGTACCATTAATCTAATAAATAAAGGTGTAATTTAATATTCAACTATTCTAACATTTTCCTTCATGCTTTAGTGTGGAAATATATCTGGGGAGTCATATTTGGGACCTAAAAATATTTTAACCCAAGACCTTCTGCTCTAATATTTTCTAAGATTTTGGTAGATCTTTATGAAATTGTTTCACTAGAATTTAATTTACGACTCTTTTATGAAATTCATTCTTTAGCTTTTAATGAGAGAAGACGTGTTCTATGGCGATTCTAGATAGAAAATATCCTAGCGGAGAAGAAATAATTACAAACCTTTATTTTGAACTTTGAACCAAGCTGTACATACAAACCATGCCAAAATTCAATCAACAAGAAAGCTTGAAAATATAACCACGTCCATGGCAACACAGTACATGAACTGTAACAAAACTTGCGAACATGCAAATATGTAACGCCGTAATTGAATCGATGGCAAAACATCTAGGATAGAGATATGCGTTGGAATTTAATCGATGACGCATTACCAAGATATAGATACATATAAGAATTTAAGCGATGACACGAATCGGAAAGTTATAACTAAGGAAAAATAAAGTGAAAGCAAGTAATGATAATAAACGATTACATTTTGATTGTCCAAGGGATCCTTTCCAATTGATGAGAACTTGGTATGTATGGATCGTCTATCATAACCGTCTGAGAACAGTTTCTTCGTGGTTAAATTATAGTTCGACGCTTCTGAAAATAATGATCTCATATTCCCACATTGTCAACTCCCTTCAAAATAATAGTCTTTTCTCCAAGAAGTTGTTTGTTTCCCACATTATCAATTCCCTTCAAAATAGCAACCTCAGTCTCTATTTTCATCTAACTATTCTTCATGATCTCCTTAATGGATTTGCACATACCTGAGCCTTAGATACAATCCTCTAAATTGATCATCTGCTCCTTAGTTAACACACTATCAACAACTTTGGTAAAATAATCTACCATCATTTGCCACTAGTTGATGTGTGGTAATACTTTCATCCAAGTCATCAACTGCATATAATATCAAGCAATTTTCAATCCATTCAATTGGTTTCCTCCATGAATGACTAGACATACCTGGATAGGATATTCTCCACTCTTCTTCCTTTTCTTCGCTAATTTTGACGGTTGCATATGAGGTTGTCGAGTCTATTTTTTTTTTTTTGCTTCTGAACGATCATTGCATATTAATAATAACTAAAAATCGGACACTTTTGAGTGTCAATAGAAATGTTTAAAAATTAGAACTACTAAATGATGTAGTGATCTTGTATTAAATAATATAATACATCATACTTTTGATATCTCAAACCAATTATGTATTGACATTCATCGTAGGTTTTGAGCATGTAATCATAGCATGGAAAATGTGTAGACCATGGGTGGGCAATCACAGCCCCGCGCACATGCGGGCGAAAGTGACGACCTTAGTCAATTTTGAGGGTGCTCACCTCAAGCAAAAGTTACGACCTTAGCGAAAATGCGGGCGAACGCGCGCGCGCAGAGGCGACGCCGGGGGTGTAATCGTGGCTGAGTTGGAGGTTTGATGGAGGTGGCGACAGGGCGGTAGCGGCGGCGGCATCAAAAGGCGGACTATGGACTCCATGCAAGGGAAGAGAGAGAAGATGGAAAATACTGAGGGTCCGTTGGATGTTTCGCGCGCTACATGTCATGCCTTCGTGTGGCTTAGCTAGAAAATATTTAATTATTGGTAAATATAATTCATACGTGTCGATCGAGCAAATGCGTGGATAGTGACTAGCGTGGATACCCGGGATTTCAAAAGTTGCAATTCCAGCCGTCACTACTCCGTGGTCCAAGCCCAAACAAGCCAATAACGCCTAATCGGTAAGAATCTTCCTCGATGAGGTGATATTCCTTATCCACAGCAGCTATAAATGGAGAGCCTTAGACATCCCACTAGCCCGTGAAAGAGCATCTTGAATTTGCTCAGATGACGGGGAGTTTTATCAGCGCCGCTAGCTCGGGCAAAAGAAATGGCGAAAGCGATCGGAATGGTGGCGACGCCGAGACTGTCTCTTCTCAGTCGACAATTCTTCAGGTAACCCCTTGTTCTTGAATCTGAGTTCGGACCGACATACTCGAGACTGAGAGGTTTTGTGCACTGAACCTTGTAATAATCGGTTGGGAGATCACATCTGTCTCCTTTATCTTTGGTACTTGCTTTGTCCATGGAAAATTAGAAAGTTTAGCTCCACCAATCTCTTTTCCTATTTCTCCTTCAGTGAAATACCTCATGGTTTTTAGGCTCTGTTTGGTTCAACTTTCCCAAGAGGCTTTGGGGGCCCAAAGCCCCTTTGGGAAATACCTCATGATTTGTAGACCAGATTTGGTCGCCTGGAGACGTGACCTCAGGCGATGCCGTTGCCACCTGGAGGTGCAACCTCAGGCGCCTAAGGTCGCAGAGGCCAGATCTGGCCTTCGGACTGCTAGATATGGCGGCTTGATGTCGCGCGGACCCAGGCGGTGTCGCCTCAGGTCACAACCTCAGGCGGCCAGATCTGGCCGTCCGGCAGTTGGCCAGCAGTTAGCCAGCCGTCGGATTTGATTTTTAGATTTAAAAAAATAATATATAAAAGCAAAAACTCATTACAAATGTTAGTTTTGCCGAACGGTCTTTATGCTAAAGTTACATTTCAATGCTATTTGAGACTATAATTTACTAAACGGCGTAACATTTCAGAAAACCCTTTTACCTCAAAGGTATTTGCATTCTCCCAAGGATATTTCTCCAAAGTTGAACCAAATGGGCATGTAATCAACTATGCATATACAAATAAGCATGTGAACTCTCTCTCTCTCTCTCTCAAGAAAACTGTAACTTCTAACCATATATCTTTGACCTTCAGGAGAACCTTTTGAGTCAAGTAGCAATTGTGTGTCGTCCGGGCGCATGTGTGTTTGAGAGTGTAATTTCACGATTTTCATCTGACTTTGGCCATCAATTTGTTTGCAGAAAAAGGATATCTGGAAGTGCAAGTAGAATGCTTCTTTGGAATACTCATTTGAGCAAGACTACATGATCTACTTTTGTTCTTAAAGTACTACATAAGTAGATAGTCACTGGGCCTCGACCTCGGACCATCATCGTGGTCGAGGCATTGTGAGTAGCTCTACTACTAGCGGGATCTTATGAAATTCACAGATAAACGAGGACTTTACTTGCTTGATGGTAAATTCCCACAATGTATGTACTCTTGGATGAAAGTATTTGAGAGTAGAATAAGATTTAGAGTCTATCTTTCAGCTTTTTGTTAATGAGTGTTTGATGAGAAATACAGAAGAATATGGAAAATTCGAGAGACTGTAAATTGAAACAATCAGCCACTTGTTCACAGTGATTGGATTCGAGAGCTTCGTTGTACAAACCTCATTTGTTGGGGGCGATATGTCTTTTCATAAGCAATAATTTGGTGTTATGTTTTGTATCTCTATCGTTACACCATGCCATCAGCATTAATTGAGATGGAAATATGTGCATACCTTATTTTTCCACCTGAGTAAACTAATTGTAACCAGCACAAAAAGTTATCCAATCCAATTATTAAATGTCTTACACAGAATTAGCAAAGTATGATATTTAAACCAAGCACTTCAACAAAGAACGGGTCGCACGTCGGCCGCTTGGACATATATATACGGGTTAGCTTTAAAACTTGGCCCCCATAATTCTAAATAGCTAGAGATGTTTTCTCTTCATCCCAAGAAATAGGGTTTATTGCATTCTCCACAAAGTGTGCTGTCACCTAAACAACGTATAACAAATTGAAGAAATTTGCCGTTGCCTATTTTCAATCAACAAATAATCAATTATTTAACTCCTACCACCTCTAATTGATTTATGTTCTTAATGAGTTATTATATTTAGAGTTAATACAACTAAAATTTCAAACTGGTATTCTCGTGTCACATTTACTCAAAATTATTTTTATATCATAAAAAATCTCAAACTAGTATTGTTGCAAAAGTAAGTGACATAACAAGAAAATAAATCTGACATTAGATTTACGTGATTTGATCGTAATAACCTGCGTCCACGGAGAAATCAGTAACGAATTTTACTAAAGATGAAGCGATAAAAAGAGATTTAACCACGTTCGGGTCATTAAAACACTAGGCGTCTCCCAGTCCCAATTACACCTAATAGCTCATATAGTGTTTAGCTCCATAATTTCTCACGAAATAATCTTTTAATCTCACGAAGAAATTATTAAATCTTAATACAAGATTTTACTTCGCTAGAACGCTCTTCAATTGAATCCCAGTGTAATGTACGAGAAGAGTTGCCGCTTTGCACACACAGCACACCTCTGCTCACATCAACAACAGGCCACACCCACGAGCAAAGAATATGTTATTATATATGGCCAACCAAAATCGAGTAATCGACTCCAATTATGGAAACGTGTATATCCATGTGCTGAAGCAAATTCGGTCAACCTCAGCAAAGTCCAAGTCTCCCTTTTGAATTCTCCTTGGCGATTTTAATTAGGACATCATTATCTTTTATTTCCTTTGATATTTTCTTCCATCACCAGCTCTAATTTGCCAAAGGAAGTTAGCTTTGCTCGATTTTGGATGTCCATAAAATATCCAAAACTTTTGACTTTAATAGATCGGGCTTTCTTACAATTGATCTTAGACGAGGTCTCGTTTACGGGCTCAATCTCCATACATATTTTAACAATTTCTCCCTTAACTCGATGTTTGAGCCACATAATTTTGGGATCTTATTTGGCTTGAAGTGCGTACGAAATGCTGGATGCAACAATTATTTATCTTATCTGATCTCTAATCTGAACAATCAAAGTAACCGGATATCACCCTTAAAGCCCTAAATGGGAAAACAAAATAAGCCAACCAATGCTACCACGAGGGTTTCCTCTTCCACCTTAGACCATACAAAATGTTCCGAATCAGATTGCTGACAGAAAAATGATCAGATCGGCTCACGAATCACATGCGCATAAGAATCCATGTCACCGTAGAGAACAACTCGGTACTTTCCTTCGAATTAGAATGGAGATTTATATACTATAATTCACAAAATGAATGGGGATTTATCCGCCAAGGTCGTTGGCCCAGTGACAAACGTGTGGCTCCATTTCGATTTCTCGTCGGCTCAATCAATCAATTATTCGGACCAGCATGATGTGGACGAACCAGAGACAAGCCCACGTGAACGGCGTTGCGTGCCGCGTGCGTGTACGATGCATCCCATTTCGGAGAGTCGCGAAGGCGCACGGGGAGCTGTTTTCGAAGGACTAGAAATGCCTGCATGATTTTATTTGTCTCTGTGCACCGGGCCATATGCACGCGGTTCGCTCATAGATAAGCCTCTTTCAATGATGGTCCCCTGAGAGCCTAAGACTGCGCATGGTAATGTTTTTATTTCTTAGAATTTATGTTCTTTTGTTCTCAGGAACAAAAAAAGAACAGAAACCCGTTTGGTAACATCAAGTTATTTTTCTGTTTCCCGGAATAGAAAGTTAGCCCGGGAAGAGATTTGGAGCAGAAACGAGAAACAAAAAAAAATTGATTTTGTTCCTGGGAACAACTTCTAGAAATAAGCTAATTTTCTTTTTTATTTTTCTTTTATTCCTCTCTCTTGCCACGGCCACCTCCAACCGCCCGTTGCCGTTGCCGATCGTCGGTCGCCGGCCGCTGGTGGCGGACGTGTAGCAGCGGCGGGCGGCGGGCAGTGGCCGGTGATCCGTTAAAAAGAATAAAAAATGAATAAATACAAAAAAGAATCATTGCGTTACCAAACGCATTTATATTCTTTTTCTATTTCAAGAGTAGAAATTTTGTATAGTTACCAAACGGATTCTTTTACTTAGAAATTGTTCCCCGGAATAAAAGTAGAAAATAACTATTTCTAAAAAAAAAACTCTTCGCCAGCCAAGAAGCGTTGTCATGCGCTGATGCACCAAAAAAATAAAAAGCATTTCGTGTGAGGTTATTTGGGATCCTTACTAACTTTTCAAAAGATTAAGTTGATAAATGAACGCGTCATTTTAATGTTTAGATTTTTAACATCTGCTTATCCGTAGCTTATACTCTGGCCTTTGATTGAACAGTGGAAATAATAACTTAAGACCTGTGAATTGCGATGCATGCCACATGCATCTTATGTTTGGCATTCCAGAGAAACAAGGTGCCACACAAACCGGGCTTCATCTTAAGCATCCTTGAGAAATGGATCTCGATGTTTCGATGACCGTCCGCTGAACAAAAGAAGCACAATCTCGCTCATCAATCATAAATCCTCTTATATTTTCGAGTGTCATGACATTTTTCTGTGTGAGAATTGCAAAAAACTATGAAGAGTTACGATCCATTCTAATCCGGAAATCCGTTCTTCGAAACCTAGAACTGCCAAACAGAATAAGAGGGGCGACATTTTTGGTCACCATTGATTCCTTATCCACCATATTTAGAAAGGACAGCTGGGCTTTTGGAGTGACAGACTATCACTCAACAACTTTCGCGTATCACATTTATGACTACTGTGCCAAACTAACCTAAACAGGTGTTAGTGCTTTCGGCTCTTTTTACCCACCGACCCATCACCCTTAAAGCTATAATAGCCATTGTCGATGTGCTCATATTGGGTAAGTAGAGAAATTCCTAGGGGGGCTAGATAAAACTCACTAAAGAACTCGGCAAAATAACCCCAAAACTTGCGGTGAAAAGATGTCTCCTCACAAAGGGGGTCACAATGACTAGGCCGGAGCAACTATTTACCAAAAATACAAATCTCCGCTAAGTTGTAAGACCTTGTATGGAGGCTAGCACTTGCTCAGTGCTGAAAGATCAAGAAAGTTGGTCACCTGATGACGGGGAACCAGTGACCAAAGTCCAGGTGAACGGCGGCCGTAACTATAATGGTCTTGAGGTAGGAAAATTTCTTGTCGAGTGAGTTCCGACCCACATCAAAGGCAAAACAATTTGGGCACTATCTCAAAGAAAAACTAGGTAAAATAAACATGTCTGTAAAGATACAGACTATTTGCACTTGGAAAGAAAGAATAGTTACAGTAATATGTGATTCTTGAGGGATTATCTCCTTCTAAGAGTTATCAACTTAATGGTTTGAACTTTATACTGACAAGTCATGATATAGAAAGTCTAAATGATTTATTCAAGCATCGTCACAAGAGATATCATCCAATCTATTGGAATTAAGTGCATAAACACAATGAAATAGAGAGTAAAGGCTGTGACATCTTAGTTTTCAGGTTCTGATTTCGATTAGATAAGTTGGGCCTTTCATCGACGTGCCTATAGTGTTTTTCTCTGAGTTGGCCACTCATGAGATAACTAACCTATCATGTGAAGCCATTAAGGGATTTTAATGCAATAGACTTGAGAACTCGACCAGAAATCGATTGCTCGACCGTGCTAGTCTGCAAGAGTCATTACGGCACAATTAAAAAGCGATCAGAGACCGGAGATAAGTCGATTTGACTGAGATGTGTGATCAAAGTGTGGGTGATTCCACCATTGCAAAACTTTCGTCGATTGGCACTAGACCGATTTTCTATCGTTTTGGGTACCTTGTGTCCGTATTTGAAATTTTAAGATTTTCACGACCACCGAGAGTCGTCAATGTGTCGAAAATGTATGTTGTGGCTCGAAGAAAATCGACCACGGGTCAATTACACCAAAAATTCCTAAAAGCTACCCAGTGGATTATGTTACGCTAAAACCGCATCTGATTGAAATTAACCGCGAATTTGATTTCGATTTTAGAAATTGAAAGTCCTGTTGTGTCACGAGTCATTTTAGGAACGTTGACTCACCTTTCGAGGAATTTTCAGCGAGTTTGAGATTTTTACGGAAAATCGATTCGGACGATTTGGAAAACGAACGGAAATTCGGATTGACCAATTTGAAGGGATTTTTGGCATATGGTGTGAGTAAATTGGTGAAAGGAAATTTCGTGGGTTTTTCTGCAACAAATCAGACCTCAATCGGAGAAGTTTGTTCAGAAATTAGATTCCGAGAAAAATGAAATAGAATTCGGATTTGAAGGAAATTCGTGGGATAAAGGGACTGTCTTATCTTGGTCTTCATTTAGAATTCAATTGTGCAAGTTGACGTTGAAATTGACCTTGGATGACCAATTGTTCTTGTTATGAGGTTGATTAAAAATATAATTGTGTTTTATTTAAATTCCTCCTCCCCTCACCCAACCTCTCCCGTCACATGATCTTGCTCCTTGACCGACCTTCCTCCTTCACCAAATTCGGTGGACCCAGCTCATCCACGCAATTTTCTCTCTCTCTTCAATTGTCTCTTTCGGTCAATTCTTCCTCGCCAGCTGCCCCACAATAATTCTCTCTCTTTCGTCCCATTTCCACGGCAGCAATTCACCGAAGCTGCCACCAGCTTACCTATGCCTCTGCAGTCCCTTTTCCTCTCCTTTTCGGTTGTGTTGAAAACGGTAGCAGCCCATCGATGCCCCCACCAAAGCTGTCCCCATGTCCATCTTTCCTCTTTGTTTCATGTTTGTTAGTAAACTGGTTGAACTTCATCAGCTCGTGACTGTGATCCACTTACCGAAAGGCCCATCACCCGTCGAGCTCTCTTCTGCCCAAGTCTTTTGCGGCCTGTCCATCTACAACCTTGTTCCAGCAAGTCCAGCAGCCACGATTCGGCCCAGTTCATGGTCGTTTCAGTCACGGCCTGCACCACCACCCGCAATCGCTGAATCTAGCCTGAGCCGTGCCCGAACCAGCCACTGTTGCAGCTCCTTGGGCTCAAATTCTGAAGCCGAACTAGCTAGGGTTTGTGGGCATCAAGGCTCGTTTTCGAGCCTGTCCTGGCCCCGCTTGGTGGTCCCGCTTTGAAGTTTATCGAGCCCCTCCACATCCCCATCGTTTTGATCCAAGTGGATCGTTAATCGGGTGAATTTAACTCACTAATCCTCACTTAGTAAGTTAATGATATTGAAGGGTTGATTAGTTTAGACTAAGCTAGGATTAGGTGTTTAGATTTGATTAGTGAATTTAATTAATTACTGATGCATGTCAGGTGGATAGTTAGTGCAATTAGGGCCTGGACAAGCTCTAGTATTTATCTAGAGTGATTCAGAAATTTTCTGAGTCCATCTCGGCTTTCAATGAGGCTTTACGGGCCTAAGTTTTAATTATTGGTATTTAATAATTAATTTTCGTAATTAATTAATTAATTAATTATTTTCCGGAAATTAAACCGGGATAGTCGGTGACCGGAATTTTATGCCGATTACTATTCATTTAATTGAGCTCTAAATTGTGTTGAATTGGTGTGATTGTGATTTTAGGAATTTATTTCTAAATTAATTAATTTCAGTAATTAATTGAAAAATTACCGGGCATCGGTTTACAATGCCAAAAATGAGTTTATGGATTGGTGAAATTAGTGGGATTTTCAAGTGTGAAAATATTATATTTTGGCTAAGACCGACTGTGTACCCACACACGAGTATTTTTATTGGAAATGATAAAAATGATGATTTGATCAGACGATCAGAATCTATAATTGCGGCAGCTTCTGGTGAGCATAAATTATACTATATGAGAATAATTGTGGCAGCTTCTGGTGAGCATAAATAGTATACTATATGAGAATAATTGCGGCAGCTTTTGGTGAGCATAAATAGTATACTATATGAGAATAATTGTGGCAGCTTCTAGTGAGCATAAATAGTATACTACATGAGTATAATTGCGGCAGCTTTTGGTGAGCTATACTATCTATATATCGGCTTGAGTGAGTAGTCTTGGACTATGGCGGACTCATAGATAGTATTGATTGAGATGGCCAGGGAATGGTCATGTTGACATGGTTTCAACTGAGTCGATTGATCGATAATTCGATCTGTTTGAATGATTTGATTGGTTGATGTGACTCGATGTGATTGTAAATTGTATTGACTTGCAAGAAGGAAACTAAGGCCAAGATAAGTTCTCTGACTCGTGATTGTGCCTAGGCAGCCCTTAGGGCGTATTTTCTTTTTAGTCGGGTCTTAAGGGGTTGAATTTGCTGAGACGTCATCTCACCCCATTGTGGGATAACATTTCAGGTCCTTAGATGGCAATTGAGGAGGACCCGAAGCTCCAGAGTTTGATGAGGAAGAGATTGATGAATCGGCGAACGTGTCTGATTAGTGGGTCATAGGACAGTTCCCATTTTGTTAAGTCAATCTTTTGTAAATAGCCTAGCATTGTGTATAAACCTGAAGTGTTTATAAAAGGCTTCTTTGTTAGTGATTTGTTGCTCTACTTTTCTATCCCATCTTGTTGTTGTCTGGGGATTAATTATTTGCTTTCGAATGCGTATTAAAATGAATGGGTCGGCGATGCGTCTTGGGATGTCGCAATTTAATCAACCAAGGATGGATGGGCACGTGCTCAGAGGATCGGGGCGTGACAAAGTCAAAAATGAGAAATCAAGATACAAGGTTTATTTTGATTCATCCTTAAATAGGGCTATATTCACTAGATGATTCTACTATAATTAGCACCCCCACTTCTTTGTTATAGCTTTCAATTATAAGAGAGAGATTATATATAGGTGAAAGCGAAAGAGGTCAAGAAAGCTCGAGGTCACTCAATAGCTACTCATGGCCCCAGCCAAACTATCAACAAGATATGGGCCCAAACTATAAAAAAATATTTGATGAACTAGGAGCGCTGCCCCTTGCAACCTTGGCTCGCTCACTAGAAAGCAGGACCCCTTATGCTTTCGTGTTGATAGAAAGTATGAACCACGTTCCAACAAAATGTTCATTGATGTTTGATTGAGCCATTATTTGTATCAGTGTGCCTGCGAATATATGCACGCAGTTCACCCTAGAGGAAAAGTCTCTTCATTTACGGTATTTCTTAGAGCTTGAGTTGCTAATATGAAAGAGTATTTGGTATAAAGTTATCTCATCACGTAAAATTTTGTGAGACCTTACCAACTTTATTTGAAGTTTAGGGTCCATTTGTTTGAAGCAAAAACTGTTTACAAAAAATTGTTTTCCAAAGTTTCTATATTTGAATGACGAAAAACTAATCGATATATGAAAAACATTTTCATTGACTAAAAACAACAAGTTTGGACTACGCGAAAACAACTGCCCTTTCTAGCAAGAATGAAATCACTTTACCCTCCTCTGTCTCACTCAAGTGAATTGGTTTCAAGAGCATTCCGCGACTTTCTGGCGACTTTCACTTTCAACCCGATTCACCGCCTATGTGCCCTTACCACCAAACAAATGAAAACTAACAATTTTCCTTGAAAATGATTTCCATGGAGAATATTTTCCTCTATCATGAAGTTTTCAATGAAAAAAGCGCACCCTTAAGCAAATAAATAAAGGTGTAACATAATATTATGATATTTTAACATTTTCCTTCACGCTTTTTTTGGTCTTTATCTTAAGATTTCAGTGTGGAAATATATTTGGGAGTCATATTTGGGACCTAAAAATATATGAACCTGGACCTTCTGCTCTAATATTTTTTAATATTACGTTGGACCTCTACCAACTTTTCTAAAAATTAAAACTATTAGATGATGTAGTGATTTAGTATGTAAATAATGTAATACATCATACTTGTAATATCACGGCTTTTGATATCTCAAACCAATTAAGTATTGACATTCACCATAGTTTTTGAGCTTGTAATCATAATTGATAATGCACGTGATAACATGGGATGTGTTTAGACACATCGGTGGGCAATCTCAGGCGCGCGCATATGCATTTAATCAATTTTGAGGTCGTTCACCTCAAGCAAAGTCACGACCTTAGTGTGCAGGCGGGCAAACGCGCAAGTGCGGAAGCGGCGCCGGTGTTGTGATCGCGGCTGAGTTGGAGGTTCGATGGAGGTGGTGACAGGGCAATAGCGGTAGTGGTAGCGGTAGCGGCGTCTAAAGGCGGACCATGGCTCCAAGCAAGGGAAGAGAGAGAAAATGGAACATACGATGTGGCCATTGGATGTTTCCGGGATAAGTACACTAAAAGAGCCAAAAGTTGTGTATGGTTATTTTAAATTACTTAAGTGTCAAAAATTTTGAAAAACGATCATTTCAATACCAACGCCAATCCGATTAGTCGGAAATTTGACGTGGCCTTTTTTTTATTAATTCCCGTTCTTTCCATGTAAGTTGAATCTTGACTTTAACCACCACATGCTATTGTATAATCTGTGAAGGGATTGAATTTATTTTTATTTATTATTCAACTGGCCATTTTCCTTTTTGGCCGAACGTCTATCAACTGGGTTGAGAGTCAAGGCGGATGTCACATGTCCGTAGGATGATTATATGGTATTGAACAAGTTGAAATGGGATTATTAAGAACTTGGGGGTTTTTCTTGGTATTACCTGATCAAGGTTCGTTGAGCATGTGTAACGTCGAATGTCGAAAATTGGCATCTTCACCTTTTTACATGTTATCGAATGTCATAACAACCAATGACTGCATGAACCGCATGTCAATCTGCCAGTTCAGGACTTGCTAAAATGATGATTTGTCATAAGGTTGATATTCCACCGAAGTATTGTGGGGTTTAGAGAAATGAGTAATGGTCATAAAGCTAAATTAAGACTCTCCTCCATCTTGATTAGGAGCAGGAGTAACGCATAGGGTTTTGTTTATGCTGGCTTTGATTCAATATACTTCTTTGTTTTGGTTCCCATCGTGTGTACTTGAAGATATGTTGAGCTTTGGACTAATAATATCTGCGTGCACCTGTTCTAGGTTTTTAACGAAGTTTCTCACTGAGGATTTGCCTAAGCTATTTGTAAGACCAAAAAGATTGTTTTAGATTTTCAGAAAGGAAAAGCAGTTGGTCTGGTCACAATGATTTCAGACCTGGAGAGATGAATGAAGGAAACAAGGATTATGTTGGAGAGTTATCTGCGACCCTGGTTGATGCTCGGAAACTTAGTTATTTCTATGGTAATTACTTCCTGGTACTTGTCATTAGTAACGGCTATAACTGCTGGTCATGGACAGTAAAAATTTTTCTAATTGCAATTGTGCATTAAACTCTAGTTGTTAGTATGTTATACAAGATTGGACCTCTTCATTGTCATTTGAGCCATTCTTTACTGCACTGGAAATATCACTGTTCTCCTTCTGGTGGCAGGCAAAACTGACCCATATGTTATCCTATGCTTGGGGGATCAAATTGTTAGAAGCAAAAAGAACAGCCAGATCACTGTCATTCGGCCTCCTGGAGAGCCAATCTGGAATCAGGTAAAGCTGTATGCGCTGGTTTGCTAGTTTTGCATGATACTCGTACGTGCATGGTATGTCTCATTGTAATCACTTCATTTGGCAGGATTTTCATGTGCTCATTGCAAATCCTAGAAAGCAAAAGCTGCATATTCAAGTGAAGAACACTCTTGGATTTGCAGATCTTACTATTGGCACAGCTGAGGTATAGTAACCATAAAAGCAGTATCACTATGATAAGTTTGCAGTTCGTTGTGGACATTATTTGTGGTACTTCGCAAAAAAAAAGTGATTATTATGATGCAGTTTGGTCTCTTTTGTCCTCATGTTGTATGCATCTGAGAAAAAAAATCCCAGGGGTTACACTTAACTTGGTCCGCCTTCTTTCAGACGCATACTTTTTAGCTTAGTTTTCTTGGGTCTATTCCATCCTTGTAACGATCTCAAGCTTCACCTTAGCTTTTAGCTACATGTATGGTTTTAGACATTTATCCCACAGTGCCTTTGCTTTTCGTAATAACTAGTTTACAAATTGCTGCATTATTATTGCGCTTTCTTCCTAAGTCATGCGGAATTGATTTGCTTTTAAATTGTTGAAGTGTCTCACATCGCTTCTCTATAAGGTTTTGATAGGCCTTATATTCATGTAGTCTCCCCCACTATCAGCTTAAATTTTTAGGTTGGACTCTAGCGTAAACTAGAGCTGTTGCGCACGTGTGTGGGGTTTATAAGCTTTATATATATGTCATGCATACATATGTCTAGGTATCTCGCTTCACTTATCCATGGGATTTCAATAGATTTTATGTTCACGTAGTCTCCCTCCACTACTTATTAGCTTGCACTCAATTTGCATGGATTGATTAAAAAAAAGAGGATTTTGAGTAATCATGTTATGATATTATATGGATGCTAGCGAGATAAAGAATGCATTATGACAAATAATCATTTTATCTACTTATAAATAGATGTAAAAGAAGGGTATAAGTGAGAAGGGAGAATAAATTTATTTGTTAATACACAAGTCTCTCCAATTCCCCACTGAAACCCTCCATAATCTGGACAGATTCGCAGAGATTTAAATTAACCAGACTGATCCCTCCTAGTCTTTCCTAATCGATCCCAACCCTTCCCCTCCATCACCTTCCCTCCATCCAAACACGTTGTGGGGATTCCCTGTACATGTCCTTTCGACTCAGAATATGACTATGGATCATCGTTCTGGCTTGACATCTGTTTGTAGTATTAAGTTCTTAGCTATAAACAATGAAAAAGAATTGGAACAGAAACAGCTGGTTCATGTTGACTTGCTAATCGATAGCATATGGACTTCATTCCCATATTGCTATATTTTGACCAAATCTGGATGGAAATGTAGAAACTGCGATCCTAGTAAGCTGGAAAGTCCCAAATTTGCACAGGTGATGGGCACAAAAAGTCAATATTCGACTGTGATTCGGATCCTGCCCTGAGTCTATTTTAGCTCAAACTTCAGAATGGATTTGGATGTGGAATGCTTTGTGAATCTTGTCGAGGATAATGATATGTTTGTCTCTAAGGATAATCCAGAAATTTGGTTTGCCTTTTTCTTTTAATTTTTAGAATGCTCTTAGGTCACATTTATGAGCTCTCCATAGAGACAAGAGACAGGAAGAGAAAAATGTCTTTCTGATATGAAGTTCAAGTTGCTCTAGAAAAGATCCCTGATCTTGACTCTATATAGATTCTAAATGACTGAAAATTGGGCTGGGTATATGTCTACTATTTCTTCTTCTGAACCTCGGCATTTATCAGAATGCTAAACACTCGAGATCTTAAAGTTAGACATGTAATACAGGTAATCATGCTTGATTATTACTCTGTCCTCCACAATGCAACCCATATTTCGCTTTGCCTAATGTCATTAAGAATTCAAGTTCCATTCAGTGTTTTTTGGAGATTAAAATTTTGTACGTGATGTGAAAATGCTACCACCAAGCTTCAAATGTGTAAAATCTTCTGATGTGACAACCAAGTTAGACCTTTTTCTCATCCACCAGATAGTTATTTTCTTGTTCATAGAATTTGTAGCTTAAGTTGAATCATATGATGGCAAATTATTGACTTGCTAATAAGATCGAGTTAGTCAGTTTCATATACGTATCTTTCCTCGAGTGTATCACATTTTCATCTGGAAGATCTTTCTGAATTAGACTGCATTTGTGGGTTGACTTGGGCTCTCTCCAAGATACCGTACCCGCAGATAGAGTTGTGGTCTTGCAAGGAGGTTGGGGAGTGTTTACAAGGGGATCCTCGGGGAAGCTACTGCTTCGACTTACATATAAAGGTTATGTTGAGGATGAAGAAGACAACAGAGCCTTGTTAGAATCTATGGAGATAGATGTCTTGGATGAAGAGTCCGATTTTGATGAGTCAAGTAGTACTTATGGACAGGGAGTAACAACTTCAAGTAGAACAGATAAGGAATCATTCATGGATGTGTTAGCAGCACTAATTGTGAGTGAAGAATTTCAAGGAATTGTGGCGTCTGAAACTGCAAACAGTAGATTTTCAGAGCAAGCCTCCAAGATGGGATCTAGGGTACCATCAGGAGGTGTTATTGCTGAATCCTCCTCACCTTCTGATGCTGGCAGTGCTTCTGGAGGGTCTGGAGGTATTGCTTTTCGATATTGTACTCAAGTGCAGCCTTTTACTTGCATTGGCTGATTAATGATTTTCCCCAAATCTTCTACTGCAGGATCAGTTTTATTGTGGCTTGCAGTCGTAACGAGTATATCGGTGTTAATTGCTCTAAACGTGGGTGGTTCTGGTTTCTTTAATCCTTGATTGTGCAGCTACACTGATAAGGTAATACCTTTTAGTCCATTTTGACTTGTTAATGTTACTTTAAGTAACCTACCAGCCACTTTGCCTGTGCTATCCTTTACTGCAATATCATGGTATGTGAGATGTATGTTCCTTGAACGATGATTCTGTGGTAACTTTAATGTTCTTTACTTGCTATTCTTTTATAGGACAGTTAGGTCTGCTGTTTAGATTCTAAACCCATGTAATATGGGTTTTGGACTAGATTCTTTCATGGACGTGCATCCTCTTACTAGCATTGTATCTACAGGTTGATCATCCAAAGAACATGCATATCATGTTTGTTGATAAAATGGTTCATGTACTTGTTTGAAGAAGATGCTTAGAAACTGATTTAGTTTCTATTTTTTTCGCAGGATGGTCGGTGATCCACTTGTTTTTGCCTCCCAATGATGGAGTTGGCTAAGTACATTCTTTTCTCATGGCGTTTTCTACTCTCACTTTATCTAAATTCATGGCTGTTAGCAGAGGAATATTCTGATGGTGGCAGAAAATTTTTGCCACCGACCTTGTGCGACTTAAAGATTCACCTGTGTTCGTTGTTCATATGACAAGGTGACGGTCTTTTTTCCGACACTCGACTACTAGCGAATTAGTAGCTAAGAAAGATCATAATCTGCATTATTGGCAGAGTCGCTGTTCCACATTCTTAGGAAGATTTAGTGTTTCCTTCATGAGATGAGAAGGTTGTAGCACTTGAGATTGTAGGCCAGGCAATTGTATGATAAAGAAATTCCAGTATTAGAAGAATCTAAAGTTTCTTTAAATTTCATATGTAGTTGCTTTCTCTCGAGTTTTGGAGAAATTATAACATTAGAGTATTATATGCATCGAAATTTGAAACTTTCAAAATGGTAAGTCCTATGCGGTTCTTAGATGGGTATTTCGTATATGACCGATCAAATTCAAATAAGTAAATGTGCTAAATTCATTAAGTAACTTTTTCAAATTTTAAGTGTCGATAAATCCTCAGTGCTAGCTTCGATATTTTACAAAAGCATAAGAAAGTATGACGAGAAAAACTGCGATTAATAGTAATTATATAAGCAAAATCATTTAATCGCAAATTTGTATATGGAACAAACCTGAATTTTAGAGTAATTGTTAAATCTGAATTTGAGTTTTGGAGAAACTATTACATTAAAGTATTATGACCACCCACCTGGGTGGCGCTGCTGGAGCGAGCACTCTTCCTCTCGCAAAAGGTCGAGTGTTCGAATCCCGGGCGACGCAGGGTGACTTAACCGGAGGCCGTGTGTGGTGGCTAGCACGTGTCGCCCCCAGGGTTTACCTCCCCGTTACCCCGGGCCTATCGGGCCGTCCGCGTTGGTACGGTGCGGGGGTTCCCTGGGTTACCAAAAAAAAAAAAAAAGTATTATGTGTATTAAACCTCAAACTTTGGAAATGGCGAGTCCTACGCAGTTCTCACATAGGTATTCCATATATGATCGTTTAGATTCAATTTAGTAAATGTGCTAAATTTATTGAGTAACTTTTTTCAAATTTTAAATGTCATAAATTGTTTAGTGCTTCCTCCGCTCCTCTCGTTTTTCCTTGTGATGGTGTTCAATATTTTACAAACGTATAAGAAAGTATGACAAGCAAAATTGCGATTGATAGTACTTACGGAAGCAGAATCATTTGATCATGAATATTTTCATTTGTTTGTTGTTTCGGTTGTAAAAGCGTGAACAAACTATATAAGAATAGTTCACAATACTCTTCACCATTCAGATTACTTTTTGACAATTTTGCCATATCAACATATAAACAGAAGACATGAATACTTAATGGGATTTTAGACAAAAAAGTTTGAGAGGTTGAAATTCCTCCTCGAATCTGCTTTTCGATGCCCCAGAGATGAACATTATTATTTTCAAGAAAAAATTTAACTTTTTCATGTTCTTAAAGAGTGAGTGAAAATCTGAGAGTGAGTGTTAGAGTAGGATTAGCGTAGAACCGACCAAAACAAAAAGAAAAAAGAGGGTAGTGGGGCCCAGGGAAAGGGAGAGGACACACATGACACTTTCTTTACTTTTCGTTCTTGTTGCAAATATAAACAACGTTTTTCACGTGGTTTGAAATTTGAGTATTTGTTTGTTTGAAAGAAAAAGAAGTCCGCGAAGTAATTTCTGGACTTTCACATATCTGATTTGTTAAAAATGATTAGTCAAATAAAAAAATCAGTTACGATCAAAGAATATATGCATGTTCAAAGCTAGAAAAATGAATTTATTAATCTGAAAAGGAAAAAAATTTCCCGGATTGAATTTTTCTTTATTATAAAGTTTTTCCCAAAACAAATGTACTCTGTGTCTCACAAGAAATCCAATTATCTAATATCTATGCTGGGAGAGAGTAAATCACGGGAAAAGCGAGGCCCTTTTGCAGTGTGAAGGAGAAGATCGGAAATCATATGTTCGATAATCTAATTAAGTGCTGAAAATAAAAAATTCAGTGCTTAATGAGATTAAAGCTGTTCAATAATCTTCAATAATTCAATTAAACCGGAAGAATCACTTAATCTGTTAAGTCAAGGAAGAGCTACTTAATTTGTTCTATATGAAGATACTTTTTGGCAATTAGAACCTTATCAAATACATCGCTATAACCTACTAGCAACATCTTTTTTCATGTTCAGTAAAAATATTATATGATATTTAGCCATCTACTTTAAATTATCGACAGGCAATTTTTTTTTTTTAAATTATAGATTAACCTCAAGGAGAGAGAGAGAGAGAGAGAGCCTCTTCCGTAGAAGGATGTGACTCTTTAGGTCCTTTCTAACGTCTCCTTAAGGGAAAAAGCCACAAAAAACCCCAAACTTTGCCAAAAGTGACAAATTTACCCCAAACTTTTTTTTTGTGACATGAAAAACTCCCAATTTTGCAAATTGTGACACATTTACCGTATTAAGGGCATTTTCGTCTTATTTTTTCTGTTTTTTTTTTTATTTTTCTTTTATTTTTAATTTTTTTCTTCTCTCTTCCCTCCACCGGCCATGGCGGAGCCGGCGGAGGGAAGCCGGTGAGGGCCGCCCTCGCCGGACGTCGGCGGAGGGAAGAAAAAACAAAGAAAAAAATAAAAATAAAAAGAAAAAAAAGTAAAAAAATTTTAAAAGTAAAAAGACCAAAATGCCCTTATAATTTGGGGTAAATGTGTCACACAAATGAAAGTTAATTTTTTTTTGTATCACAAATAAAAGTTTGGGGTAAATGTGTTACGGTTAGCAAACTTTAGGGTTTTTCATGTCACAAAAAAAAGTTTGGGGTAAATTTGTCACTTTTGGCAAAGTTTGGAGTTTTTGGTGGTTTTTTCCATCTCCTTAATGTCAACGAAGGAAATGGTGGAGTCTATAGGTCAATGATGTCTCTAGCTTTGCACCTCAAATGGTCAAAATTCCAACTAATCGACATGTGCAGAAAGGTCTACCCTTTGTCTACTAGCTTCATGTGGAAATAGTCTAGTACTATTTTTCCTAAGCATTGATGCCGCCATTGTTGCGGGAAATATCCTACGCACGTCCCGCCATCTCTTGATTTGAAAGAACGAGAATTGAACGGGGACTCAGCAAGGAAGGGAGTGGCGAGAGCATGTGGGCGACGCCCCGATTACGTCTCCCCGACACAATAAGGAAACCATTCGCTCATGAAAAGGGCAGCTAATGGAACTTTAGGACCAACATGGATTGAGGACTATAAACCCTATTGATCTGTTTTAGTGAAAAATCACCAAACACACCTTTTGTTAACCTGAGAAAATTATCTAAAAAATTTTAAACTTATTGTATGATGGCTAATTCAATCTTAAACTTTTTAGTTTGATCAAATTAATTTGAAATATTTTGATGATTTATCAATATAGTTCTTAGCTGGAAATTGCTGAAATGGACGATTTTTGCAATTTTCGACAAAGCTTCTTATAATTGACAAAAAAAAAACATTTTTTCTTTTTTTTTCTTGTCTTTTCTTTTTACATATTTCCCTTCGCAAGTCGTCAAGGCCTTAGGGATGGTTGACAGAGGGAAATATGGAAAAAAAGAAAAAAGAAAAAAAGAAAAGAAATGGAAAAAAATAGAAAAGAAATAAAAAAATATTCAAAAATTTTAACAAATGCAAAAGTCATTCACAGTGAGTGTTACCAATCATCTTACATGGAACAATCAATTTCCACATCGGTGATTGTCAATTAAAGTTTGTCAGAATGACTAAATAAATGAATTGCCAAAATGTTTATGACTAAATTTGCCCAATTGAGAATCTAAGACTAAATTAACCATTATATAATATTTTAAGATTTTTTTGGACAAGTATCCATTTCTAATTCGAATTATGGCCCATGAGACGAGTGACTAGGGAATTACAATCTAAACCGCACTTGATTTCTTGATTCTCTGTTTCTTTTTTTTTTGTCTTTTCGATGAATAAAAGAAAATTGTGGGCTACTGGAATTGAAAAGAATTCTTATTTTTCTCTCTCATTTTTTTTCCAATATTTAAGCCATAATCTTGTGAGGCTTCTTAACTTTTCTACTCTTTATAATAATGCTACCGTACCTACGAGATCCCCTCCCCCAGATCTTATTACAGCACGGTAATAACAACAACAACAATAATAATAACAATAACAGTAATAATAATAATTATTCTCCTCTTGAATCTCCTATATTATATATACACATGCTTCCACTCAAAGATTTCACTTGTTTTATATTAAGATTCGATGTCAATATGATATTTATTTATTAATTTGATAACCCTAAATTAAATAAATCTACAAAAATGTGTGAGCACTTGTACACAAATGCCGTTGTGCCGAAGGACAAGCAACCCACTACAAGAGAGGGGCCAATTAATATGTCGTTATCTCTAATTTAATTGTATTAAATTCATAAGGTTTCAACAGTGGCGTTAAAGCAAGTTAATTTAATTTTTTTGTCAGAAATAATTATTTAATTAGTTTGACAGCAAAACTTATCTAAGTTTAACTGTGAAGTGTTCGATCCGATCGCTTGGCTTGACTCTACTGTCAAGATTGCATGCTCGTCTTCGCAACATTGTTGATTGATTGATGATCCGTCGCGCGACTCGAAATCATGATCGGTAAGGAAACGGTGCGGATTGTGTATAATTCGAGGCGACATAGCTGTCCCTTGTCTCTAAAGCTTGTCTGAATTCGTAGTTTCAGACATCACCATTCAAATGGTGTATCGGCGCTTATAAGAATTTTCTAGTTATCTGACTCTTAAATATATCGCTCATGGCCGAACACAAACGTCACCCCTACTTTGAATTTGATCTCGATAACATGAGAAAGACAGATCTTTCACATGTATCAATCCGTTAGCCTATTGACTGATCGTGCCAACTAGCTTATGGCAGAGGATCGAGAATGTATTAGCATACTTGGTCTTGGTGTTTACGACTGACCAGGTTGTGAAATCCCGATACTTTTCACTCACGAGACATCCTCATCCCGGCAGGGAAGCAAGGTCTTTCAGACGGTTCTTTTTCGCACGGCAGATAATAACCAAGCTAAGAGACATAAGTTGATTCAACAGATCATGACGGGATTTAATTGGAATCCTTTTTCACATGAGAGTATATCATGACATTGTGTGGACTTTAAATGTGGAAACGGAGTTGAAAACTGTGAACGGATTGTCGAAAATATATGTTCGATCTCGACTGTTGTTTTACATATTTATTGACCACCACACGCAATATCCAACGGAAAAGGGAAAGAAGTTCCACCTTCTCTATGCTGAGGTTGACGAGAACTTTCGCGTCTTTCTGCTCGTCTTCAACCAAATCCAATAACCTCAATTCTCGCAGAGAGAAGATATAATCGCAGGTCCATTTCCCATCCCACCTTCTGTCCGATGTTCCGATCGTGATCAGACGGCGTGGTGCTTTTTGACTTCGTCTTGATATCTGCACCGGGCTATCATAGGGGAGTATGAACGTATGATGGATTTTCATATATTGAGATTATTATAGGAGTCTCAAAGCAAGTGGTACTGAGAGTCTGATCATTCCATCTCTAATTATCACACTACGCCGTTCGGATAACAACAGATTTGCATAATTTGCAAAACCGCAATCGGGATAAATTACGACCACATTGTTCAGCGACAAGTTGAATTGAGTTCGAGTTGTTCCTCCAATTTCATTGAATCTTTCACTCGTTTCTGTAGCGTATGTGCCCTTCAGATCATCAGGAATCTAACTGGACAATATTCTTCACATTAATTGTGAGAAGATGCTCTTGGTCTAACCGATAGAGACTCGAAAAGCAAGATCAGCTCAGAAACGGGATGAAGTTAAAAAGGCAACTGTTGAAATTTCAACTGCTCTCCAAGTTGATCTCGGACAAGATCGAAAGATCGATTCCGTTGCGAGTCACTATGAATAGGAAGAGACTCACACTCAGCTCGTTTAGCGCCTTACATGGCTAGAATATAGGCCTGAGAAGCTCGAGTTCAATTATATTAACAACACAGAAACAACCCATTTCTTTTTTTCATACCAGCTCATAAGACCTTGAGCTTACTAATCATAACATAAAGAAAAATGCCCGAGATCCAGAATTCCGGAAGCAAAGAAACAAGTACACTGAATCTGAAGACCTCCCTGCAAAGTCGTCGACACGAAAAGATGCATTTTCTCGAGATAAGCTAGCTCTTTCGAAGTTTCCCGAGTACAGCGGGGAAGAAAAGAACCCTGCTTGAAACAGTACTATATGACAAACACAGAGGACTATCGATATTCTCGATCACCAATACCAACATAACACCGTTTCTTGTCTATGCTGCCACCATGTTCAACATAGCTAATTCACAGATTCAAGCTTGAGAGCACGAGCAGCGGACTTACGGAGGCATCAACGTTCCATCGCCTGCGCACCAGAGGATGCCATTTTCCTGCAAGCGTCGGATAGAGATTCAGAGAATGAAGCTGAATGTCCCCAACTTCTTTTCCACGGTTTTGTTATAATGTGAGTTTATGTAGCTTTGGAAGAAGATGGCATATTGAGCATAAATCTGAAAGTGGGATTTGAGCAGAAAGAGAAAAAGGAAATGGAAGCTTCAGCTCTTTGGGATTCTGGTGATGATTTACCTGCCGCATCATGGAAGCGACGGAACAGTGCAGAAGAGGGAGAAGGATACGTGGCTGTTGCCATGTGACAGAGCGAGAGAAAGATATGGAAGGAAAATATATCTTCTTATTTCGCTATGGTATAATTATAAATCTATCTACACCCTTTCTTTCTTTCTATCTTTCTTTTTTTCTTTTTCCTATTTTTCTTTTTGCAAACAGCCTTTTATAGAGAAAAGGACAGGTGTCAAAACTGTCTTTAGTGAAAAATTTATAAGGCCAATCACGTTAATTTTAAAAGTTCTAAAATAGTTTAGCACTTTTTTTGGTAAATAAGGATTTTTCGTAGAACTTCTGATTGTTTCATGAAAAATGAATGTTCTGAAAAATATTTGAAAAATTGCTTATATTGTTTGAATATTATTTAATAAATATTTTTATAGAAGATAAAAATAGTTTTTGTTCATTCATTTTTCAGATGATAAAAGCGATTCATTTTTCACAAAATAAATGGAGTCAAAATTTTGTATTCATTTTACTCTCAAGTGGCTAAACTTTTTTCGGGGTTGGAACAGATATTTCAACTTTTCAAACACAGTCAATACGAGGCCGACGTTGAAACCACTAGCGGGAAATATCAACTTGAAAACTGACATCGTTAAATAGCTATTAACTGTCCATGACGGAATTAACGTGATTTTTTTAAAAAGAAAATGTTACTAAAAGCTATAGATTATTTCTCAAATTTAATTGCTCCCTTAGCTCGTGCCGCCTTAGTGACAATTCACTTATCTTTAATTTTTCGGGTTTTTGTCACCTAAAACTAGGTTGATGGACTACTAAGCCTTTAAGCTTAGCTCGGGTTCTCCCAAGCCCATACCAAATCGCGACTTATGGTTTTAACATGCAAAAGATTATTATCTAGGAGTCGCCACTAATCAATTTGGGGTAGGTCGATTAGACACCTAAGTAAAATAACGGGAGAATTATCTTACTCCTACGAACCAGAGGCTAAGGGTACGGGGACTTGGTTACACTAGACTATCCTAGTGCCCTTTCGGTACCATTTCTTTTTAATTTTCAAAAAAAATGTTTTGCAGGCAGCTTGATCTGATTTTAATTCATTTTCCTAACGTGTTTGACGATCATGCGAGTGCACAAACCACCAATTTAACACCCGAGAAAACAAATAAAATAATGCAGGACATACCTTAAAGCAACGAAAGCATCTGCGTTGTTAGCTCAAAAATCATATAGACAATCCTAGATATGATTTCTAATTAACACGCAATTTCAATTTTTTTTGTTTTCACTTTTTTTAATGAAAATCATGCGATGCATGCTAATAACCTAATATGACATGACGGCATGACCTAAACTATATGATATGAAGAAATGCAATAATTAAATGCAATCTAAATGATCTAATTATAATAACATGCAATGCGATGCAATGACATACAAAATCATCTCAACTAAAATGACATGCAAAATGCAATTTAATATGCGAGCTACATGTCACGTGACATTTATTGAATGACTTAATCTAATGACATGAAAGTTCTAATTAAATGAACTTAAATAAACTAAATGACGTGCATTTGATGTTCCTATTTTTAAAATGCAATCTATCCTAAAGATGATCTAAGTTAAAGATGAAACATGCAATTCTGACCTAATATGCACAATGATTTTTTTTGTTTTTCTTTATGAAATTCGAAATTAAAACTAACACATAACTAAACGTGCAATTCAAATAAAAAAACTAACAACCTAAATGAATGCATTTTTTTGTGTTTTCTAAATTCGAAATAAAATCCTTATTCTAGATATGCAAAATAACCAGAAATATTCTAGAATCAATTGAAATCCTAATCCAAATATCTTTTTGATTTTTCTTAGTGATAATCTAAAACAAACATTAAATCTAACAAGCAAGATATTCAAACAAATAAAGGATCAAAATAAACGAAAAAATAACCCGTTATCTCACGGGTCAAATTAACGAATATTTTAACCCTGAACATCATTACAAGAAATCAAAATAATTAAAAATCTAATCCGAAATCTTACGGATCAAATTAATAATTAGATTAATTCAACAGTTAATATATCATAGACAAACCCCAAAAATTATCATAATTAAAAAGATGACCCGACGTCTTACGGGTCAAATTAAATAATTACAATAACTTTAGGAACAATTCCTATGGATAATGCCTATAACAATTATAACTAAAACTCACCTCACCAAATTCAACTTAAACACTAATAATAAAATTAACTAAAAGTAAAATAAAATAACATAAAATAAATAAAAATAAAAGAAAAACAACCTAAATGAAAATAGGGGCAGCCAAATTGTCAACACCGGCAAGGGAGTCGCCGGCGGGAAGCTTCGGTGATGGATTCCGGCGAGGTGAGTGACCGGTACGGTTGGGCGGCGACGGCTCAATTCGGCTCGGACAGGGGCGGAGCAAGGCGGTAGGCGCGACGGGCTCTCGGATCTGGCGTTGGGGTCGTCGCGTCTTCGCGGGCACCGAGTGGGCTGAGGCGCGGAGCTAGGCGCGGTTGCGGACGGAGGCGCTGCAGGGGCTGCGCGGCGGTCTCTTGGCGGCACGGCGGAGCTCCTGGGTGCGAGAGGAAGGGCAAGGGGGCTTCGAACGGCGCTTGGGTCGTGCGGGTTGGAGCGGCGGCAGCAGGCTCGGGCGGTGCGAGCTTCGGGCGTTGGCTCCCAGGCGGCGTCGGCACAACTCCAGTCGTCGCGGGCGTGGGTTGCTGGTGCGGCGGGCTTCTGGCGTGAGGATCTCAGGTGGCTCCGGAGCGGCTCGGGCGGCGCGATTGCAGGTCACTCGGACTCGGGGCTGCTGCAGGCTGGGTCGTGGAGGTGCGGCGAGAGGCTTCGCGGCTGAGGCGTCGGGCTGGTCTCTCGGAGGCAGCAGGCGGAGGCGTGGTGGCTCGGGTCTTCGTCGTCGGGCGGTGATCGGAGCTGAGGCGCGGCGGCAGTAGGCAGAGCGGCGGTGGAGCGCTGGGTGGTGATGGCGCGGATGGAAGCTGCAGGGGAAGGTGCGAGCGGCCAAGGGCAGACCGGCGAAGGGTCCTTTGAAGAAGAAGAACAGTGATTCTTCTTTGCCCTTTTTTTTTTACTTTTTTTTTCTCTGCAGCAACCTGCTGCACGTCTCCCTCTCCACTCTCTGTTCTGCTTTTGCTTTTTGCTTTTTCCAGCAAAAGCAAAACCTTCTGACCTACTCCTTTTTCTCCTTTAGCAACCTTTTTTATTTTCTTTTGTGTTGCTCTCTCCAAGGAACGAAGAGAAATCCCCAAAGCTTTTCTTTTCCTTTTTGCGTTGAATTTTTTTTGACCTCCAAAATCGAGAGACACCCCTTCGACGTAAAAAAACTCAATGTGGCCGTATGCGCATTGTGTGGCCCCCCCCTCAATTGATTGTACGAGACCCCTTTTATAAGCCAAGAAATTGTATCTTCGGGGTATATTTCATTTCTAGTTTTACTTGAACACGATACCCCTAAATATATCGCTGAAATATTTTTTGCATATTCCATCAAGAAAATCCCTCTTTTGTGCAAAAATGCATCTCCTAGTGTATATTACCTAAATATGTGAGAAATCTTAACGGAATATAACAAAAACAAAATTTTCCTAAACCTATATGCCATGTGATTGTTTTTTTTTTTTTTTTTTTTTTTTTTTAATTTAGCAAAATCAAATCCCAAAATTTTAGGTGTCAACAGCTGCCCCTCTTTGAAGGTAAGCTCGCAGAGGTTGCCTTTAAAGACAAATTGATACCTAAATTTTGGTCATGCTCATGCAATGAATGATTTTTGTTGGAACATGAATTCCATTTTTTAATGCAATTTATATAGTGCATGGAAATACTAATGCAAATGATAGATGAACATACCTGGAATAACTTACCTTTGGGGAGGATAGAGTAATTCGAGGTAGTGGATGTTACCTATACAGACCCGTACCATTCTACGGTCGCCTAAAATAGTAACATGACTTTGTGACCCGTATTCTACGGTTGCTGCTTTCCCAGGACCCGTACCATTCTACGGTCGCCCATTATGGCGAAATGAGCTGCTTTCTCGGGACCCGTACCATTCTACGGTCGCCCAATACGGCAGAAATATTTTGTAAGGAACTTTCCTAGGACCCGTACCATTCTACGGGACCCGTACCATTCTACCCGTACCATTCTACGGTCGCCCAGTATGGCAGAAAGGAGCTGCTTTCTCAGGACCCGTACCATTCTACGGTCGCCCAATACGGCAGAAATATTTTGTCTAGGACCCGTACCATTCTACGGTCGCCTAAACAGGGATTCATTTTTCAGGACCCGTACCATTCTACGGTCGCCTGAATAAAGAATAAGTGTTGTCGAGGACCCGTACCATTCTACGGTCGCCTTGACGAAAAATTGATTTTTCAAGACCCGAACCATTCTTCGGTCGCCTGAATGGGGAATTTGCTTTTCCAGGACCCGTACCATTCTACGGTCGCCTGTTAGAGCAATAAATGTTGTTTAGGACCCGTACCATTCTACGGTCGCCTAAACAGGGATTTTGCTTGGCTAGGACCCGAACCATTCTTCGGTCGCCCGGCGTTGCAACTTGGAGAAAAATCTTTGGGGACAACTCAATTGAGTGTCGGTGTATTCAAAATGGGAATACCTGTGCAACGACAAGTATTTGGGGTATAGAGATATACTTACCTGGTGACATCTCTACTTCTTGGGGATATGTCTCCTGTAAAGATGGGCTTTGGGCTACAAAAGCACGCCAGGATAATATAAAAGGATTCCGGGCTACGAAAGGACGCCAGGTCAATTTAAAAGAACAGCTTGACCGAGTCAAGTGTCGAGAATGGGTAGAGGTATACTTACCTGATGATATCTCTGATTCTTTGGGATATGTCTTTTGGAACTTAGATATCCTGTGGAGGCCTCTCATCTCCTGGTAGAAATAAATTAAGGATGCACCTTGAATGCTTATGATGGTTTCCCCTCTCCTCATATCATGAGGCATCTTGAAAAGAACCTAAATGTTAGGAGCTCTCGAGTCTTTAAGAAAACATTATCTGTCAGACATGATTAGAGCAAAAATGCATTCACCAAAGAAATAAGCAATTGAGGCTATTCTGGAATGCATACTTCAAAATCTATTGAAGCTTTTATCAATTCAATCAAGATTCATGCATAATGACTTTTGCATCATCCAAATTTCCACTAGAGAGAATTATCGTTCAAGACAATTTTCACTCATGACATGGATTTCTTAAGGATACTAAATGAGAGACTTTCGATTAGAAAGGACTTTCAACTCACTCTCATTTAGAATGGCTATTTTATGAGAATCACTCAATTTCTTCATATCGACATGGGTCCGAGTATTCTCGCAAGCGGTACGATCTTACCAATCTGAGAGGTCTTTAACAGGGACCATAATGTGGGCTTGGTCAACGGCTTTAAAAAAAAGGGGACTCTTTGAGTCAAGGCTATTTGAAAGAACAATTTCACAATCATCTCCGGGTTTACAAGTCAAGAACCCTGCAAAATGAGAAAGAAATAATCTTGCTCGCACTTCTTCGAGCGACGCTTAAAAACATGTGAATCCATACGCTAATTCAAGTGCCCTAATCTGAAGAGACTTTTATAAGGGACGTAACGTAGGCTGGGTTCATGGATTGAGAAATGAAAGGATCATTAGGCTCAAAAAGTGTGTAAAGGGTGAGAGTTGATGATCATCTTAGCATTGCCACCAGTTTTCTTTTTCACCACCGGGGATTGTCTTCACGAAGTGCCCCATTGATTGTAAAAACTCAGCATTTGAGTTCTTTGAGTATTGCTCCATTGGGATTCAACTCTTACAATTGACAGTCACCTATCTTGACTTTCTTTTTTCATCTATGGGCATTGGCCTTGCTTTTACTAGGCACACTGCTTTTTATGCCCCTAGTTCTCATGCATTTTTTCTTCACTTCTTTTTTCATGGGCATCGGCCTTGCTTTTACCAGGCACACTGCTTTTTCATGCCCATTAGTTCTATTTTGAATTCAATTCTTGCACATAATGCATGCGTCAAGCAATTACACTTTAAATGACACTATAACCCTTCAAGAGTCTTCATCTGCCTTTTGCCTTGCCCCAGTGTGGGGGTTGATCATCAACTGGTTTTGCCTTACCCTAGTGTGGGGGATGATCATCAACTGGGTTTAAAGAAATGAAATTGCAGGCTCAAGTGGGCTATGCAAAGGATATAAGTGTATAGGATAGAGAAAGAAATGCTCTTCGTCATCCTAAAGCACTTAAATTAACACATGAATTCAATGTAATAGCATAACTTGAAAATTGATGCAAGTGAGAGCAAGAAAATTTCAATCAATTTTCTTCACCTTATGGTATTGTCTTACCCTCCAATTTGCTCCAATGTGAGGTGGTTCTTGACAGGGGTAATTTGAAAAAAATCCATAAGTGTATAGGCTCAAAAATGTTAAGCAATGGATCACCTGTAGTGTTTGGGATAGAAAAATGAATTGCCCCTCATCATTTCGGTCATCGTACCTTTTGCGAGAGAACTTTTTACCTTGTAGATATGGAACTTCCTACACTCATCTCACAAGTGTATAAGTATGGGACTGTGTATAAAATAGGGCTTGCCTTTCATCATCCTGACACGTCTCATTTCGCATTCTTAAGCATTGATGTCACTTTATTGAATTGTCTATCTTGACAAATCTCCACATGAAATTGGTGAGCTAAATCAATATGAAAATTCCCTTTTCAAAAAAAGTCTAGCAACTTTAAGCATGAAAAGAGTTTGTTACTTCAAAACAAACAATTTATTGCACTCAAAACATGGTTTTAAGCACTCATTTAGGGGAATTGCTCCACAAAAGAATTGACTCAGCAAAGGATGTCCTTGGATCGTCTCTATCCATTAAAAGTGGAGACCCGCTTTTGCCCCTGCACAAGAGAATGTGCATGAATAGGATACTATGCAATATCAGAGTAAATTCAAATTGCATAACCATTTTGGCTCGGATCGAGATTTTATCTCAGTCATGTCACTACTAGAATCTGTAGTGCCCCAATTTGTCATCTGCAAGGAAAAGAACAGAGTGTCAATTCCAAAATTAATTATATTAATGAACACAATGTATCCATTTCATCCAAGACGGATTATCTTCTTTTGATTTGTTCCATCATTTTCTCACGGAAATGAGAAACTTCATTTGGCCTTCGAGAATGACATCTCACACAAATTGTTATGAGATGTGCCATATATCACACTTTGGAATCAAGATGATTTTCTTCACTCTTGGGATATGTCATTACAATCGGCTAGGAAATGATCATTTGCCTTCATGTCTATTTTCCTTCGGATGCATGTTCCCAAATCAATGGGCGAATTATCACTGGAAATTGACGCATTGTTTTCAAATGCCTCTCTGTTATGCTCTGAGACATGAAGTAAATGAGTTAGAAAAACAAACAAGGGTAACCTAATGCATGCTTTTGGAAATTGCTTGAAAAATGATTTTTTTATGAAATGCTTTTTTTTTTTTTGAAAAAGTTTTTTTAGGAGGAAGCATGAGAAAGTCCAGCCCTCAGGATTTCTCCGTGGATGGTATTTTCTTTTCATGGCTGGATATCGTCATTGGACTGGTTTGGTATACCTCATCATGTCCTCAAAATTGAAAATAAAATTGTAATTTCATTGAATAGAATCAAATGAATTACATTATTGGAATGAAAATGATGATTCCTAGAAAGCGAAAAACAATGAAAATTCCTAAAAATTCCCGCACAAGGGAATGTGCAACTGAACATGCCCCTAATTAAATGAGGAAGATGATCTATTTAAGAACATGAATCATGTGTGCTTGAGTTCTTCACCCTCCTTGATCTTGTGATGCGAACTCTCCAGATCAGAGATTCTTCCTTCCCGGATATGTCACTAATCTCTTCATGGTGGCATCAAATTCAGCTACCTCAGGAAAATGAGACGATTCAAAAGTTCTTTTGGCTCTCTTCTTTGAGTCGCAGTTTCTCATTGAAGATAGAGTACCCATGTCATCACGGCCCTTTTGCTTGATGAGAAAAGCCACAGTAGCAGACAATTCATCGACTTGACTTTGGTGGTGTGCAATTCGCTGGTTCATATTGTCAATGATACGGTCCAGCATATTATTTCGATCCGCCAATTTAGCTCTTGACCGTGTACGGATAAGTGAGTGAGGTCACTCCATAATCACCTAAGGAAAATAAATGGGAATATGTAAGAACGAGGTATAATGAGAAAATCAATCCATGACAACAATCTATTTTTTTAGTCACGAAAAGTCCACTTATGAAGAGGATTCCCTAAAAATGGATTAGGAAAATAAGGACATGGGATGCCTTAGGAGAGACGAAATTTCCCCAAACATGGACTAGAAAAAGTCAAAATTTGAAACCTCCTAACATGAATTGAAAGCGAATTTTCAATTTTTATTTTCCAAATGATTCATTGCATGACAATTTCCTCATTTCATTTCTAATTGACAAAAGAGTTAGATCCAATGCCTCACCTAGATTGTCATGGACGGACCGAAAATCTGACAAAGTAAGTAAATTGCATAGTATAGGGATAGAAGACTTACTTTACCAAAGAAAATCAATGGCAATCACATAGACACGCGCATGAAACGTGAGGCTCGATTTCTATCTAAAAGGCTTAACAAAGTGGAGCTAAGAGGGTGATCTGATCGTTGCAGTCTCGCATTAACTTCAGGTCCCCTTAACTCCGGGCTTAGTCGAATGGAATGCCCAATAGTCACGCGGTCTCGCGGATATGGACAAAACACATTTCGACACCATGAAAAACTTTCGGGGAAGAGAAGGTCAACCTCTACATAGCAGTCTCGCTTTGGAGGAAGAATACTTCTCAACACCATCCTAGAAATCCTATCGCAGCCTAGGTCGGACCGCAGGTTGTGTGTGCAAATAGTGTAGTGCTAAAGCAATAAAGCATGCACAACAATTTAAATGCAAACAACACTTCTAATTGGAAAAAATAAATCATTCATTCCACACTCCAACCTGCAAGACAAAGGTTAGCAAAGACTACTCCCCTTATACCTCCCATCTGCAAAAACATTTAACACCTTAAATGTTAGGGACGTACCTGGGATCCTCGCTGCCAAACAAAAACATTTTTCAAAAAAGAAAATTGGCCTAAGTCCACTAAGAATTTCAAACTTATGTCCCCAGCGGAGTCGCCAAGCTGTCGCGACCCGATTTTTCGGGTTTGTCACCTAAAACTAGGTTGATGGACTACTAAGCCTTTAAGCTTAGCTCGGGTTCTCCCAAGCCCATACCAAATCGCGACTTATGGTTTTAACATGCAAAAGATTATTATCTAGGAGTCGCCACTAATCAATTTGGGGTAGGTCGATTAGACACCTAAGTAAAATAATGGGAGAATTATCTTACTCCTACGAACCGAGGCTAAGGGTACGGGGACTTGGTTACACTAGACTATCCTAGTGCCCTTTCGGTACCATTTCTTTTTAATTTTCAAAAAAATGTTTTGCAAGCAGCTTGATCTGATTTTAATTCATTTTCCTAACGTGTTTGACGATCATGCGAGTGCACAAACCACCAATTTAACACCCGAGAAAACAAATAAAATAATGCAGGACATACCTTAAAGCAACGAAAGCATCTGCGTTGTTAGCTCAAAAATCATATAGACAATCCTAGATATGATTTCTAATTAACACGCAATTTCAATTTTTTTTTTGTTTTCACTTTTTTTAATGAAAATCATGCGATGCATGCTAATAACCTAATATGACATGACGGCATGACCTAAACTATATGACATGAAGAAATGCAATAATTAAATGCAATCTAAATGATCTAATTATAATAACATGCAATGCGATGCAATGACATACAAAATTATCTCAACTAAAATGACATGCAAAATGCAATTTAATATGCGAGCTATATGTCACGTGACATTTATTGAATGACTTAATCTAATGACATGAAAGTTCTAATTAAATGAACTTAAATAAACTAAATGACGTGCATTTGATGTTCCTATTTTTAAAATGCAATCTATCCTAAAGATGATCTAAATTAAAGATGAAACATGCAATTCTGACCTAATATGCACAATGATTTTTTTTTTTTCTTTATGAAATTCGAAATTAAAACTAACACATAACTAAACGTGCAATTCAAATAAAAAAACTAACAACCTAAATGAATGCATTTTTTTGTGTTTTCTAAATTCGAAATAAAATCCTTATTCTAGATATGCAAAATAACCAGAAATATTCTAGAATCAATTGAAATCCTAATCCAAATATCTTTTTGATTTTTTTTTTTAGTGATAATCTAAAACAAACATTAAATCTAACAAGCAAGATATTCAAACAAATAAAGGATCAAAATAAACGAAAAAATAACCCGTTATCTCACGGGTCAAATTAACGAATATTTTAACCCTGAACATCATTACAAGAAATCAAAATAATTAAAAATCTAATCCGAAATCTTACGGATCAAATTAATAATTAGATTAATTCAACAGTTAATATATCATAGACAAACCCCAAAAATTATCATAATTAAAAAGATGACCCGACGTCTTACGGGTCAAATTAAATAATTACAATAACTTTAGGAACAATTCCTATGGATAATGCCTATAACAATTATAACTAAAACTCACCTCACAAAATTCAACTTAAACACTAATGATAAAATTAACTAAAAGTAAAATAAAATAACATAAAATAAAAAAAATAAAAGAAAAACAACCTAAATGAAAATAGGGGCAGCACGTTCCTTGGCACGGCAAGGGGAATCACCGGCGTCGAGCTCCGGCGAGGGCGGCTGGGCGCGGGCGGATCGGCGACGCAGCGGACCGGCGCTTGGGTCGTCGTGGGGTGCGGGGCGGGGGCGGCGCGCAGCCCGGCTGGTGGAGCGGTGCTCACCGATGAGCGCGACGGCGCGAGCGGCTGCGGGGCGGAGCGGTCGCGGTTTCGTGCGGAGCGAAGCAGCGGCGGCGGCGCTAGGTGGCTGCTCGAGTTCTGGGCGGTGGTGCTGGCGTCTGGCGCGAGCGGCTGCGGGCTGTGGTGTGCGCCGGTCCAGGGGCGGAGGCTCGTCGCTCGGGCGGCGTCGCAGGCGGATCGGGATGCGGAGGCGTCGCGGCGGCGGGCTTCGGGCGAGGCGCGGTGCTCAGGGCGGCACGGCGGTGGACGGAGCTGAGACGCGGCGGCGGTGGGCGGAGCAAGCTCGGTGGAGCCAAATTTCAGCAAAAGGAAAACCTTCCCCTTGGAGAAGATGAACAGTAGGGGTCAAATCAACCCCTACTTTTCACTTTTGCTTTTGCTTCTTTCCTTCCTCCTACGCACGGATGGCTTCTCCCTTTCTTCCCTTTTTGACTTTTTGTTCTTTTCTCTTTTTGATTCCTCAAAGAAAACTAACAAAGCACCCCCCTTTTTTTTTTACCGTACGTGACCCTTTTATACACCAAAAAAAATGTATCATTGTGGTATATTTCATTGCCAATTTTGCTCACGTAAAATTCCATTGAATATATCGTTTCACCCCGTGTAATATTTTTTTGCATATTTGATAGAAAAAATTCCCTTTTGCACAAAAAATGCATCTTTCAATGTATATTACCTAAATCTATGAAAAATCTTAACAAAATATAACAAAAATAAAATTTTCCTAAACCTATATGCCATGTGATTGTTTTTTTTTTTTTTTTTTTTTAAATTTAGCAAAATCAAATCCCAAAATTTTAGGTGTCAACATGAGTATTCTCTTTCGACCCCAAATACTTCGATCTTTGCTGCAATTGCAAAAACTTTTACTAGACGCAACACTGATGTGGTAGAAATGCAAAATCGACTCAGAGAAATAGATTGACTGAGAAAGGAAAACGGAAAGAAAAGATCCCTAAAGAATCCTCAACTTCCACAAAGAAGAAACCATACCAAATGATACTCTTCAATCCGTTGGAATCTTTCCTAAGAGATTTGAGCAATTAGAAAATACATACTCAACCTGTCGCTCAGAAAGACCATGATCAACCTTCCTCAAAACTGATTCTTCCAATCGATTCAGACTCTGAATCAAAACCAAATTATGTATCCTTCTCATCCTCCTCCTCCTTTTCAACTCCTCCTATTGAATCTTTTCTTATTATGCCACATACTTCTTCGATATTTATGAACCAACCATCGGACCAAGAAATGGAAATAAACCCTTTAGAACCAGTCATTCAACCAAATAATCCATCTCAAGCTCCCACTTTTTCTAAATAGTTCTTTACTGTTGATGATATTCCGTATTCAAGATGGCCAAAAAGATTTGAGGAATTTCATACTTGGCTAAATACTCAAGCCCTCACTAATCATGACAAGCATGATGTCCTTTTTAATTTTGTCATAAGGTTTACAAGAAGCCTTAAACACTAGTGGCAATCGATTGTTGAACAAGATCAAGTGCAATTGATGCTCTCGATAGACTTTGGCCAGGCTATTCCTCTTATCGATAAGTTTTTCATAGGCAAATTTGCTGACCTCCATGAACTCAAAAGAAAAGAGTTCTTTGAGAGAAAATGTTGTTCACTCCAAAAAGAGCATCTCGACAAGCACTATTGAGAAATGCTCAAACTTTTCTATGGCCTTAGAGCTGATGCAAACCTGAAATATGTATTCTTAACCTCTATTCCCAGAGAGCTATCCCAACAAGTTGAGAGATCATTTCTCAACAAGCAAAGAAGAATTATCGATATCCCTTTGGGAGAAATACAGCAAGGGATTTATTTATGTCTTGATGATTTATGTCTACGGCGCCAAATGATAAAAACTTATCTCAGAGAAAATCGAGAACTTGATGAAGCTTGTTCACGCCAGAATTTGAAGATCAAATGTTCAAAGAAAGGACTGTGATGTCTCTTGTGGAAAGTACTCTAGAAAGAAGAAACATTTCAAGAAATATAAAGGTGAAAGATCCAAGCATTTCCGAAGAAAGAAAAAATGTTGATTTCTGCGAAGAAGGAAAAACCGTTCAGACAACAAGAAATCAACCCAATGCTTCATTTGCAACAAAAAATGCTATTTTGCCAAAAACTGCTCCCAAGCGAAAAAAATGTCAAAACCACTTGATACATCACATTGAAATTGAAATTGGTGTTTCTCTTGAAAATGATGATGTTGAATCATTGTTCTCAGTTGATGAAAATCCATCTGAACAAACCCTCTGTGTCATTCCTTATTATCAAACCCCCAGCAAAACTGATTCCGATTCAAACACTAAAGATCTTTTCCATAAATCTCTCATCTCTTTAGAACAAGAACCTAGTATATATTCTAGTTAAGTTCATTGTTCTCATTTCCTTGTTAAAATCTTCACTTCCAAATTTGCTAAACACATCACAGTTATTGCCCTTATCGACACTAGTGCTAGTTCATCAATTTTAGACACTAAAGTTTTTCCTAGAGAATATTGGACTTCTTGTGTTCGGTATTTCAATTTTGCCTCAAGAGACACTTTTTTTTTTTTTTTTTTTTTAACAAATGTGTGAACTACGTCGGTAGCCATCCGATTTTTCCCTTAGTGTTCCATAACCACCAAAATCTTTGGATTTAGTCTCCCTAACAAAGATTTGATTATTGGTTAAGACGTCGTAACTCAAATTTCTCAACTCTGAACATTCTTGAAAAAGGTCTTAAGTATAAATATCAATTTTCTGAATTTGTCAATATCCAAAGGCTCTTTTCTATCTAGATGAGTTTGTTGGATTTGATCATGCAAAAACTGTTAGAATCTTATTCAGAATCCCATTATGAATTCTTTTAGAAATGTCCTCATCATTTGTGGAAAAATCCAAAGTTTTTGTTGGTCTTCCTTTCAAAAAAAAAATGAAGATATAAATCCCACCAAGGCGAGCCATATGAGAATGAACCCGGAACATCTTGCTTTTGCTCAGAAGGAATGCTCAGAATTACTACAACAATGCCTTATCGAGCTGAGTAGAACAGAGGGAAAATGTGGTTAATAATAAACTACTGGCCCCTTAACATTTTTCTCCAAGACAATAAGTTCCATTTTCCCTCTTGAAATTCCCTTTTTGCTTGATTATCAAAGCCCACATCTTATTCCAAATTCGATCTTAAAGCCGGATTTTGGTAATTGGGCATTCATCTTGAAGACAAGCTCAAGATAGGGTTTTGTATTCCAAATAAGCATTTTCAATGGAAGGTTCTCCTCTTTGGCCTCAAAGTAGTTCATTCCTTGTTCTAAAAGACTATGTGCTGAATCTTCCAACCAATTCTGTCAAGTGCAGCAGTTTACATTGATGACATACTTCTTTACAATCTTGATGAAGAATCCCACTGCTAACTTCTCAAGCAGTTTGTAGAAATTGTAAAGGAATATGGAATCATGCTTTCTCATAGAAAAATGAACATTGTCCAAACCGAAATTGAACTTCTTGATGTGCACCTCAATAAAGGTACGTACTATCCAGGTCACATATTGCTTAAGAATTGTTGAAATTCCCTTTAGAAAATTTCACAAGAAAGCAAGTTCAGTAATTTTTAGGGATAATTAATTATCTTAGAGATTTTATTCCAAATTGCTGATTCCATTGCAATCAATGCTGAAGAAAAACCTCCCTCCTTGGGGAAAAGTTCAAACTAAGGCTATAGCAGAGCTGAAAGAGTCATGCAGACTCTTCCCCGTTGCAAATTCCATCTACAGGAAAGAGAGTCCTTCAAATTGATGCCAGTGATGAATACTGGGCAGCGATACTATTTCAAGAAATTAATGGTAAGTAGCACATTTGCGCTTACAAAAGTGGAAAGTTTTCCTAGGCTGAAATGCATTATTATTCTACCTTCAAGGAAATATTGACAGTTGAGAATGTGATAAAAAAGTTCGAATTCCATCTTATTGGCCATCATTTTCTGGTAGAATTAGATATGTCATCCTTTCCTCAGATGATGAAGTTCAAGTAAAAGTAGATTCCCCACTCTTAGCTACTTCGATGGGCTGAATGGTTTTCAAAATATTCTTTCGAAACCAAACATATTGCAGGAAAGAAGAATGTCCTAGCTAATTTTCTCTCCATACCCAAAGCACCAACAGAAATCAACATGTACATCCAAAGACATGCTTTCCATACTTTTCATCACCAGGAGAAGTACAAGGTTGAAAGAATGTGAGATTGGCCAAGTCTACATTATCCTAAGGAAATCATTCAACAAATCCAGAATGACAACCTCACTGAAAATCTTGATAATCTCATATGGCAATGCCACACGGACTTATCCAGACTCCATAGAAGTTCAATCCTTTATCCTTTTGGATTAAACTCCTAGTATATGTTCATACATCCTTTGATCTGGAAGGAAAATAACTTATCTGACAAACTCCGATGGTTGTTATGGTACTTAACTAACAAGTATTTAATAGTCATTGAGTTTCCCACCAGGAAGTTCATTGCCAACTTAACCAGGATATTTGCGCTTGGACGAAACATTGAAAAGGAACATGATAGGAATCTTCTGGCTGTACTCAATTGGTTCTATCCTCCAACTTGCTGGAAGCACCTCTTCCCACATGAATTGAGATCTCTTCGAGTAGGCCTTGAGACACACACCATTGTGTTCTTCCGACAACCATGGACTTTTGTTCAGAACAACGACATCCCCACTAATGCTCCAGTACCAGTAGGAACTACAATCTATAGTCTCAACCCCATTTCCGGGAAGCTTGTATTTACAAATCACTTATAGGTTGCATTGGATCTGTTGAACACAATTACAGAGAACTCCAGAGAGTCCTATGCCAAGAAAACAAAATCATCCATGAAGAGGTGTGGGACTACTCCATACTAGTCTCATGGGACCACTATGGTCCTACACTTGAAACCAGACAAGCGCTCCAGGAATTTAATCAAGAACAGAACTAGGCAATGACACCCTCATCTCAAGAGCAAGAAATGATAGTTATGGACAATCCAGCACAGTCCTCCCAAGAATCCTATGCCCAATGGGGATGTCCTCTTTCTCAAAACCCCTATGATCAAGGACCTTTGTCCTCATCCTTGGATTAGACCCCAACACAGTCTCTCATTATGCTTAAACTTCAAATTGGCCCCAGCTCGTCATGCCTACCGACACTCCAGAACTCTTCTTAAACCATGGAGATACACCCTCCTCAAGCAGAATAAACATGTGGAATACCTTAATAGTGCAAAGAGAAGTCACCCATAGTCTCTGACATTAGACTCTTAGAGCTTGAACAACACTACGAAGAAGAACAACTTGCAAGGCATAGCTCTGATGATTCAAACTATGACTACAACTGCTAGGACGGAAGATGGACTTGTAGCATAGGTCACTGTAGCAATATGCTAGGGAAATTACTGTTCATATCACATAGAATAATTTCCGACTATATTTTCCAGAGCCTTTGTTTGTTTCAAAACTTGTGAGTATGGTCTTTGTTTCTTGTGACCTCTTAATGCCTATAAAAGGCAAAGATGATGTGATGCGTTGGGTAAAGTCTCTTGAAGTAAAGTGTGTGTGTTTGTGAAAATTCTCCAATGTCTCTCTAAACACTTCATCTTCTCTAGTCTGGTATGATCCTTTGAGAAATGTAGCTTAGCTAGTTAGAAATGTTACTATCCTGGAATCGTTGGGTGTCCTTATACTTTGAACTAAATTCCTGGGTAGTTCGCAACTAAAAGTTGCAATCCTTGGAATGTGGAATACCTTAATATGGTAAAAAGAAGTCACCCACAATCCCTCTGACATCAGACTCTTAGAGCTTGAACAATGCTACGAAGAAGAACAGCTTGCAAGGCATAGCTTTGATGATTTAGACTATGACTACAACTGCTAGGACGAAAGATGGACCTGTAGCACAGGTCATTGTAGCAATGTACTGTAGCAATAGGCTAGAGAAATTACTGTTCATATCACCTAGAATAATTTCCGATCGGATTTTCCAGAGCCTTTGTTTGTTTCAAAACCTGTGAGTATGGTTTTTGTTTTTTGTGACCTCTTAATGCTTATAAAAGGCAAAGATGATGTAATGTGTTGGGCAGAGTCTCTTAAAGTAAAGTGTGTGTTTGTGAAAATTCTCCAATGTCTCTCTAAACACTTCATCTTCTCTAGCCTGGTATGATCCTCCGAGAACTGCAACTCAGCTAGTTAAAAATATTACCATATTGGAATCATTGAGCGTCTCTATACTTTGAACTAAATTTCCGGGTAGTTTGCAACTAAAAGTTGCAGTCCTTGCAAGGCTTGAACAAGAGGTTCACCTACGTGGATAACATATCTGCTGTAATTGACTTGGTTATCTCTAGTTCTAAGTATAGATCCCCCAATGCAACTCAGCCTCAAAAGACGTCTTGTGAGGTGAGGGGAGTTGTAGCGGTTATCAAGCAAGCAAGAGGCTTTCTTCTAAGCGATGTGGGACTCCCTTCCGTAGGGAAAAGGGAAAAAACCATTAAAAACCCAAAATTTTACTCAATATGATATATTTACCCTAAACATTTTTTTTTGTGACACCAAAAACTCTATACTTTGCTAATTGTGACGCATTTATCTCAAACTCTTTGGTCGAAGGGCATTTTCGTATTTTAATTTTGGGAAAAGAACACTTAAAAACCCAAACTTTGCCTAGTGTAACAACTTTACCCCAAACTTTTTGTGACACAAAAAACCTCATACTTTGTCAATTGTGACATATATATCCCAAACTTTATGATCGGAGGTTTTCATCTTTTACTTTTTAAATTTTGTTCTTTTTCTTTTCTTTTCTTTTTCTTTCTCTTCTTCTCTCTTCCCTTTACCGAATGGCTGAAGGATATTTTCGTCTTTTGGTTATTTATTTTTTTTCCTTTTTTCTTCTTCTCTCTTCCCACTGCCATGGTTTGGGGTAAATGAATACAACTTTAGGGTTTTCTAGGTCATAAATTTTTTTTGGGGTAAATGTGTCACAGTTGGCAAATAATGAGATTTTTTATGTTATAGAAAAAAAGTTTGAGGCAAATTTGTCACATTAAATAAGTTGGGGATTTTTAGTGGTTATTTTTTCTAAAAACAAAACCATTTTTATTTTATTTTGACCAAACAACATTTTAATCTCACAATCGTTTTACAAAAACCCCGGGAAAAAAAAACGAAAATTAAGACACTCTCTCCCTCTACCACGCTTGGAATTACAGCGGCACATATCAAAGGGGAAGTCGAGGAGGGAATTAGGCTGTGTTTGATCGACCGGATAAAAACCAAGATATGATATGTTTTATTCTATCCCGTGTTTGGTAGCTATCTAGGATAGGATAAGGTCGGGTATAGAATGGATATAACTTGGATAAAAAAATCCGAGGGGAGGGTGGGATAAGGTTGGATAGGATTTCTTTTATCCGAAACATAAAACCCTACGCTTCTTTTCTTTCTCCGTTGTTCACTCACAGACGACTCCAACTCCTTTGTTTCCAAAGTATCGATGTCGATACCTTCTCATCAATAGCTCTTCGATTCACATCAAAATTTTACGGAAGCGATGAATTTACGAAGGTAAATAATCATGCTCTCTCTCTCTCTCTCTCTCTCTCTCTCTCTCTCTCTCTCTCTCTCTCTCTCTCTCTCTCTCTCTCTCTAACGTTGACTTCTAAAGTAGCCACAAGGTTGGTTGTGGATTGTTTTCCTGTTTCATCTATGTTTCAGCTTACGTAGGTTAGAATTGTAGTTCTCTTGGCTTTTTTGCTGGTTGATTGGAGATCATGTTCTTGGAAGTGAAATTTTAATAGTCCATCTATTTTAGCATTTGGTGCAGCACTGTGGGCACGTCAACAAGGCGGGGCGGGGATGGTCTTTAGTTGCAGCTTTGATTAGTAATACGACTTGCCCCTGCATAAATTTTATACATTATTTCCATGCAAAGGGCTTCTTTTTCCATAATTGTTATTATTCGTTTGTGGCAAAGAGCTCTGGTGGAGAGATTTTTTATTATATCCCCGCTCTGTGATGTAAAAGAGAGATTTTTTCATAATGTTCAAAGCTGCATATAGGCCCCAATTTACTACTGTGATGTATGGGTGCGGACATGCCCTGGCTATAGATTGGTGCTTCTTCCTTGGTGTTTTGAGATTGAATTTGCATGTGACTTCTATTAGTCCGATGTATCGAATTTTGTTTTATCTATAAGCACATGATGGGATTCATTGAGACAAAGCTATTGTGCAATCTACTGCAGTGATGTATAGATGTAGACATGCCCAACTATAAATTGTGTCTCCCCCCTGGCTTTTTAAAGTTTAAACCTGCATATAGGTCTTGTTTAGTGAGTCTAGCACCATCGAATGTTTTATAGGCATGTGCTCATGATGAAAGGGTGTTACGGTATTTGATGTGGCTCCTCATTCCTTCAGAAAACTTGATTGTTTGCTTGCTTGCTTTTGGTTGTCACAAATTTGGTTGAATAATACATTCTAGTTCTTTGATGAATGGCCAAAAATTGCTCTCTTCTTGGTAGTTTTGAATCTATAGATTTATAAAGGCCTTTATGTTTTTGTGCAAAATATTTGATATCTTCAATGCCCCTAGAAATTATATGTCATTTCTAAACTTTTGAAAAATAGCCAAATCAAATCCACGAGATCAAGGATTTTTTCCTTACTACAAGGAGGAAGGAGAACCTCCTTCAAAATTTGCTGATTTGAAAAAAGATATTATTTTATATATTTTTCTATTATCTAACCTATTAATTTGTACTTGTCTAATGTTATATATATTTTTTTCTCATTAGAAATGGATCACAATGATAGAGAGGAAATTTTCACCATTCTTATATTAGAGGAGATGAGCCTCCAAATGTTGCTTTTGTATATGCTAGTAGTGTCCACTGCTGTTGAAAGGCACTACCGCAAGCATATATTGAAGGATCGAACATTTATTACAACCCAAGCTCATTTAGATCACCTTGACCACCTCATTAAGAGCAATGACTTCAATTGTGTGGAACAACTTAGGATGGATAGACGTACATTTACTCTACTATGCGAGTTGGCACGTACAATTGGGTTAAAAGAAAATGGACTTGTAACTAGAGAAGAACAAATGGCCATGTTTCTACATATACTTGCTCATCACGTGAAAAATCGAGTCATCAAGTTTAGATTTATGAGGTCTGGGGAGACAATAAGTAGGTATATTAACTTAGTTTTAAATGCGGTGATAAGAATGCATAGTGTGCTTCTTGTCTCACCTGAACCAGTTCCAGAGGAATGTGCCCACGAGAGATGGAAGTGGTTTAAGGTATATTTGTTATGCTATTTCATGGACTAATTTAATACTTTAAAGAGAATGTTATTTTATTAATTTTATGTTTCTAGGGTTGCTTAGGAGTATTAGATGGCACATATATAAAGATACGTGTTCCAGAGGTTGATAAACCGAGGTACCGAAATAGAAAGGGTGAGGTTGTGTCCAATGTATTAGGAGTTTGCTCACGTGACATGAGATTCATTTATGTTTTACCTGGATGGGAAGGCTCAGCAGCGGACTCTAGAGTGCTTCGAGATGCTTTAGTTAAACCCAATGGTCTGAAGATCCCCGTTGGTAAGATAAGCCTTTATCAACATCTTGCATTCTATGTATTGAAGGTTTTAAAGGTTCTAAGACAATGAACAATATTATCATTTGTTATTAGGTAATTATTATCTTGTAGATGCTGGATACACAAATGGAAGGGCTTTCTTGCTCCTTATAGAGGTACTCGATACCATCTATCTGAGTGGATAGAAGGTCATACACCAAATTCACCCGAGGAGTACTTCAACATGAAGCATTCTCAAGCTAGAAATGTCATAGAAAGATGCTTTGGTCTACTTAAGTTATGGTGGGCTATTCTTAGGAGTCCATCTTTTTATCCAATTAGAACACAAGGTCGAATAATCATAGCTTGTTGCCTTCTGCACAACTTGATAAGAAGAGAAATGTCTATTGATCCAATCAAGGCACAATTAGATGAAGTTGCTACCACTATTGAAGATGTGGAAACAATTGATGTTGTTGAGCCATTGGATCATTGGACAACATGCAGGCAAAATTTGGCAGTACAAATGTTTAATGAGTGGAACGCAAGTCGAGGACATGGAGGAGTTGTATGATTTTATATTATTTAAAAAAATCATGTGTTTTCCATTGTTGCAAGACTTGCGTTATAAGATGCCTTTTTTTTTTTTTTTTTTCCATTTTTACTAGACATATGTAATATGGTGCTGGTTTGTCATTATTGAGACATATTTCCTATATAATGTTTGAATTATGACTTTATCATTTTAAATTTGAAGTACTATGCTATCTCCATCATTAAATTTTCTCTACTACGTTATCTTCCATCATTAAATTTTCTAAAATTGCAATGAGATGTTTAGGATTGGAAGGTAGTGATTTCAGTCAAACTCAAGGAAGGGGAACAAAGAGAGACCGACGTGTATGTACAATAGATGAAGAAAATGCACTTCTAGATGGTCTTGAAGAATTAGTTGTGTGAGGAATGAAAGCCGATAACGGTCAAGAGTGATTACATGATTATGTTAGAGAAGTGGTTTGAATAAAAGTTTCCTTGTTCTGGCATCAAGGGTTATCCTCACATAGAGTCGAAAATGAAAAACTTGAAAAAGTTGTATAATCAAATATATGACTTGAGGAATCAAAGTGGCTTTGGGTGAGACCATGAAAAGTATTGTGTTGATATTCCTTCTGAGGATAGTTGGCAAAAATATTGCAAGGTTTGTGTCACTTCTTCTCATTTTTCTTTTTTGGTAATTGTTTCATTTTTAACAAAATAATATATTTTCTTTGTAGACCTATCCAAGAGCTGCTTCTTTGAGAGGGAAGTCCTTCCCTCAATATGATTGACTAGCAACCGTATTTGGAAAAGACCGTGCCAAGGGAAATCTCAGTGAAGACCCTTTAGAAGCTCATGTGGCTGTAGATCATGAGGAATGTGAAAATCATGATAATGTGGCAACCAATGGTGTAAGTCAAAACTTATCGTCACTATCATATTCTTAGACACAAAATGTTTTTGATTCTTCAAGAAGAAAAAAGGCTAAAGCAAGTGACAAATGGGCTACTAGCTTAGTTGAGATAGCATGAACTTTTGGCTTATTATTGGAAAAAGCTAATGAGAGAATGGAGATGATCGCTAGCCGCATCGGACATGCTAAGGATTTGGATAATGACAAACAAAAAATCAATGAGGAGCTTCTTCAAATGTCTTTAGGTACTATGGATAGAATAAAATTATGTAGAAAAATTGTGAAGGATCTTGAGAATATTCATCTATTTTTGGAATTTCAAGGAGACGATAGGAAAGCATTTGTGGAATTACTCCTCCAAGAAATGAGAGAAGAGAATGAGTGATGATTGGAAGTGATGGATCGCGGTGAATGAAGTCGTATTGGATTAGCACTTTAAGCTTTGTTCCAAATTGGACATTTGTCTTAGTGTAACATCCTCAATTCCGGCCCCGTAAGGATCAACCATAAGGTCTTAAAAGGATCGATCATGGACCATTAGCCATGGGTCGATTGGTTCGATTGGCAAGGAATTGCGGATCGGTCATGGTCCGACTGACCGACCGACTGATCAATCACGAATTGGTCGAGGTGTTGGCCCCAAATTTTCTACCAACCATACCGATGAAATAGGATCACCAGCTCATAAGATGACTTTTTGATCACGAGAATTGGTCATGGGATGATTTTGGATCGGTGGATGGTCATGGGTCGATCTGATCGGTCGCAGTTTCCGGTCGCGGGTGATTCTGCTCGGTTATGCACAGATACACGGACGATCCGAATTGATCAAATACAACTGTCTTCTGACCAAAAGTGCATCATTCCATATTTAATTCTTAGTGATCATAACGGAATCTCAAATTGGTGACATCCAATCATGGATCAGAAACGCACCAACTATGAACACTACTAGTGGATCAGGTGGTGACCAAAATGAGCCCAGGGATAGACCCGGCTATTCCATCACTAATTCTAAGGTCCGTGAGTGTCTTGGCTTAGTGCTAGGCCATGGGTAGCCTTAGGATTGACCTCGAACCAATCGAAGGACAATTGACCCTATTGGCCGACCGACCATCGAAAGGAATGGTTTGGGCGAATATGGAACGTAATGGCCGAACCTCGGGTGTACATGATTCGATTTTTCGAGGTGTGCCTAATGATCCCTTCCTCGGCCCCAGAATCAACTTGGACGATAGAATTCTCTAGCCCGCCTTCTTGAGGAAGGAAGGCCACCTTCTTGAGGAAGGAAATGATAAAGCAAAAGAGAATTCTAGAATCTCTTCATTAAATGAAGGAGGATGAAGTGTCCAAGCTAAGTTAGGACCTAGTTTTTTTTTTTTTTTTTTTGTCATACTTAGGACCTAGTTGGAAACTTGGAAGATAATGAAGCCCAACAATTAATACTTCTTGACTAAGTGGGACGCCTCCTTTTTCCAACTAAGATTGTCACATTTGATTTTCAAAATTACTGGACCTCCGCTATTTGTCAATTTTACAAAGATTTTTTTGGTGTGAATTTAAAGAAAATTTCATCATAAAAGTTGTTCTAAACATCTTGATTTAAAAAATAATTATATTTTATATTTTTCGGAGGTGAAATGGTAGGGATGAAGGCCCAATCATTCACTGTCTAGAACCTGTCCCGTGTAGTGAAAACAGTGACGAGGTTGCCTTTTCGAATTTTTATAAAATCTTCCATTTCAAATTTAATCATGCTTCCTTTATAAAATTTTTAAAGGACATACATTTACAACATATGGAAATTTCAAAGAGTTTTATGAAGCTTTGAATTTCAAAATGAGTTTCTCTCTTCGACCGTTGAATCTGCTCAACGGATGAATTTTTGGGCTGTGTTCAGTGATTTACTGCTCTTTCCACAGCACGATTTGGACTTGGCTTCCTTCATAAAAATTCCATTTAGGGTCTTCTCTATAACATATTAAAATTTCATAATTTTTCGAGCTCATTTGATAAGGTATTGATACTTATTTCGAAAACTGCTCGAAACTGTTTTCATCCCAGGATAAAAAGGCCACATGCCCAGCTTGGAAGGGGAGAGGGTTGCATGTCCAACTTAAGGAGCAAGACTAATCTAAAGTCTTCTTAATTTAGGATAATGATACATCAAATATCTTTGGATTCTAGTTCTTCAATGCCAAGTTGACGTGTGCCTCAAAGGAATAGGCCATAATGCCTCCTAACCTAAAAACTTGGAGAGCAAGTTTGTAAGATGAAGATATCTAGCCTAATGATTGCTCATGATTCAAACATTAAATGGGAGAGGCTGAGTCATTGGCTTATGTGTCCCCGTAGTAATTACTTGTAATAATTCCATGATGACTCAATCCCTTAGATGGACTAATGGAAAGATGAGCAAGTGTCGCCCCTATGAACTAAACTTGCCACCTTCTCGACCTAGATTGTCCACCTACATAAAGATGATTGGTCAATTTGGAAAGATCATCATGAGGGGTTTGCCTATAAATAGAGGCATCTCCTCCCCTCATTTTCACACCACCTCCACTTCCTCCCTTGCTCTCTCAACCTCACCCTCACCGTCACCCTCTCTCTCTTTCTTGTGGCCGCACCCCTCTTGCCCGTTTGCTCGGTTGCACGTTGCTTGATCACCTAGGTGGTTCCTTGAAGTGTAGCAAGTAAAACTTACTAATATTTGGCTAGGATGTTGTGTTACACTATTCTGAGTGTGTGACAAGTCCTTGACTAAAGTTAATTGGCTTGTTGTTGCTTGAGGTTGGGTTGTGTTTGCTTGGATTGGTTTAGATTTTGTTCCTTAATTGAGTTCAGTTATTGTCCGTTGAGCTTGGCTCGTGCTTTGACTTGAATTGCTTTGAAAGAAGTCTGATTTGAGTACTTGTTTGATATGCTTTGGATATGCTTTGGTTTTTGCTTTGATACAAACCTACTTTAAAAAGTGTTTTGTGAAAGCTTGCTATTTCCTCACAAAACTATTTCAAATTATTTTCACAAGTGCATGTTTTAGTTCACACCCCGAGCTCTGAAAAAATGGCTTTGTCGGCCTTGACCTACGTTGGATCACGACAGATCAGTCATTTCTTAGTCTTGGTGCAATATCAAGGCATATCGTTCCTGAGCCAACTTTACATATCACGACAGACTAGTCCTTTCATGGTCTCGGTGCGATATTGAGGCGTATCGTTCCTGAGCCAAGTCTGGTACTAGGTCGGTGAACATGTCACGACGGGCCGGTCCTATCATGGTCTCGGTGTGATATCTAGATATGTCATTCTCGAGCCAAGTTGGGTACTAGATCGGTGCTCAAACGTGTTGGATCAAGTCGCGATCCTTGATTTGTGCTCGGCATGCTTAATGTCTTGGCTTTGGTAAGTCATTTCACACACTTATGCATGGCACGCCTTCGGGCCCTTGAACCAAAAGTGAATATAAGAACCGGATTGTGATGCTTAATGCATGGTCACGCGTTGGACTAATTTTTAGCCGTCGACCGATGGATTTTGGCGACGTTGCTCGACTAACTCATTGTCGAAGGACTGCCGTCACCCTTGGATTAGGGGACGTTGCCCGATTAAGTTCGAATGCCCGATGGACTCATTGTCGGAGGATAGTCGTCACCCTTCGATTATGGGACGTTGCCCGATGGATTTCGGATGGCCGGTGGATTCCGGAAGAGTTGATGGATTTTGGCTATTAATTAATGAATCTCATGTGCATGAATTCCTTGCATTATGAAATGGATTTCGGTTATGCTTGCATATGAGTGAGGTGTGAGTTCCTCATACTTTGGAATAGATTTTGTTTATGCTTGTATAATATTGAGTGAGGCGTGAGTTCCTTATGTTGTGGGTGAATATTGGTTTATGCTTGCATACTGTTGATTGAGGATTCATCATGTTTCGTCCAAGACAAAGTTTTTGTTTTGCTATTGATCTGTCATCGACTAATGTTTTGGATGAGTTATGTGCTTGTTGATAGGCGAAGCATCCTCCTATCCGGAAATTAGTGGGTTTTACTTACTAAGTTTCCCCAAAACTCACCCTTCATCCTTTCAGTCTTATAGGCATTGAGGTCTCTCACTAATGCTGGAGTTGCAATCTTGCCAGAGGAGCTAAAGGTTTGCCCGGCCTTTGGAGCGTAAAAAATGTAGTGGTTGTAAATATAACGGCTCGTGACAAAGGGGCCTGTAAATGTAACAGATGTAATTGTATGTTTGTAAATGGTTATTTTCTTGACTGCTTATTATTGTCTGGGTGTTGTTGTAACACTTCCGCATGTGCTTAATGAAAAGATAAAAAGAAATGGGACGGTGATGTGCCTAGGACATCGCAAAAATAACTCCCGTCACTCGTGACCCTGGAAATGGAGTTGGGGTCGTGACACTTAGACTCTTATATTTGGTGTTTATGATTTTAGTTATATTGACTTGTTTTTGAGTTGTAGGAGATATGTTTTCTCTTCCTACTTTTTTTTTTTGAAGGTTTTTTGTGGCTAGCTATAAGCTTTAATGTTATCTTTTTGAACCTTTCGATTGTAGCCATGGAAAAGAGGTGGATATGGCTTGAAACTTTATCTCTGTGTTGATTACCAAGAAAACCGTTATTTATAATATTTTTGCCTTTGTCTTTCATTTTCCTAGATAGTTTCTTTGTCTCTTTGGCAGAAAACCTAGCCACGAACTTAAAAGGAGCCTTAAGTAAAGGTAGTTCGCATCTACTGCTTTATATGGACATGAACATGAGTTTACTTTGGGTAAAAATGTAGATGGTCGATATTCAACAAATGTAATGTAATTTATAAATGTGAATTATTCAGAGATCGTTCGTTAATGTGATTAACTGTTCTTGCATCTTTATGACAACTGGAAAAAAAAAAAACTGAATGAACTTCGAACTTTATGGTTTGTTCTAATTGGGCATTTGTTTGATTTGGTATTGGACTTGTGACAAAATGGAAACAAATGAAAAACTTGTAAGAGAGAAAAAAAAATTCCTGTTTCAAAGTGAATATAATGAAATTGAGGTTATTTTAAAAATGTTTGATGTTGAAGGGGGTAATCAAAAGATTATTTCAAAGGAACGAAAAAGATTATTAAGATGTGTAATTATGAGAATTTGTTAATTTGAAAAAAATATATTATTTTGAATGATTTTGTGAATATTAAACTTGTAAATTTGTACTTGCCTAATATTATTGTTTTTAAAATATTCGATTTGAAATATGTAATTCACCAAATGTTTGATAAGATATGAGGATATCCAACTTTTAAATTATAATTTATAAAAAGATAGATTGGATAGAACGTGAGAATATTCTATTTAAATCTATAGTTCACCAAAAAATATTCTTTCCTAACCGATCTTATTATTCTGTTTAGAAATTTGGACGAGTTTCCCATCCAATCTTATTCTGTTTTAGAAATTTGGACGACGGAACGCAGCGTTAGGCTTTCATTCCGAGTCGGAAATTGGCGGGAGCTCGGATTATCGCTGAGATCTCCCCTATCCATCTCGCCGGCAGAATCTCTCCGTCGCCTCTCCGCTCGCTCGAGCCGGCCGGCTTCCGCCTCCGGTGACTGAATCGGCTATGCCTTCGTCTCAGGTGCAGGTGCGTTGCCTTAATTTCTTTTCGTTGTCTCGTCTCGTCTCTCTCTCTCTCTCTCTTTTTTTTTTTTTTTTTGGTGTTTTTTCCCCGATTCATCTATCGCGAGGCGTTGTGGACGACGGGAGGGGCTTGGCTCTGTTGAAACGGAGTGTTTGGCTTGGTTGTGAGTGGCGGCGGGGATGCCTTGCCGTGTTTCGGATGAAGTTAGACACTTCAGGTTTTAGCCTCTTCTTTTTTTTTTACCTTTTGGGTTCCGTGTATTCGAGTGTTGTAGACGACGAGGCGATTGCGAGCTGTCGATATGGTTGTGGCAATGGCTACCCCGCATTAGTTCCGCTTGAAGGAGTGAGGACGGCTCGGTGGTTTGGGGCGGGACCGTGTGAGGGCTTGGTGCTGGGCGGGGCGGGGAAGTTTTGGGGTCTTCCGTTCTGTGTATGATGTGCGTGTTACTATTGTTGAGACTTTGTTCTGCAGAGTTTTTAAAGTTTTTAAGTATGTATTTGAATGAAAATTTTCGGAGGGACTGCGGTTTGTGTTAAGCATGCTTGATTAGCCCTCCTGTGCTTAGTCAACTTGTTGTTTGGATCGAGAGAATAGGAGCGTGGTGCCTTCATAGTTGGCTTTATGATTGATATGAGTGCCATGTGTCGGAAATTACCAGTCATACCATCAGCCATAGTGTCTCATCATACCGTCAGTCAACACTGAGAATGTTCTCTCCATTTCAATTCTTTGGAAGAGATGCTTGCCGGGTGAAATATGCCGCGTTGCTTGGAGTCCTGGCTTTCTAGATCTGTTTCTCTAAACAGATGTGTCCGCACCCCTAGTACCTTGGGACTAGCTTTGCACATTTCTGAAACTTACTACATGATAAATATCTTGTCTGATGGGAGGTTAGGTTCATAGGAATGAGATGTTTGTCATATTATCTAAATTTTCTCATAGCTGACAGCAGGTGCAATGAACTATATAGCCAATTGCCACTTAGTAAAAAGATTCTTCTCTCTTTTTCATAGAACATGCCTGCGAGTAATATCTCTTCACATTTACGTTTGTACAGATTTTGGCTGGAGATCACAACATTCTCCCTCTGAATCCTGCTAGTGCAAATCAGGCGATTATGAAATATCCTGAGGTTGCGACCCTCCCTTCCATACATTGAAATGTCATGTTATGGCCTTACTCTTTAGCAATACATGAAAATCTTGCTGCAAGTAATATTCTTGCTTTGTAGATCCGAGCTGCTGTTGTGGCGCTCCGTGACACAAAGGGCCTTCCATGGCCAGCAGACCACGAAAAGAAGCAGGATAGAGACATTCTTGATTGGCTTCGGGCAATGTTTGGATTTCAGGTATGTGGACTTAAGCAACTTCCTCCATTTACTCTTCTATTAGTTTGCTTTTGTTTCTCTTTATATTTTGTAGCTGATAAGCAGTTATCTCCAGACTAATTCTGGGTCCTTGGACTGTCCATCTACAGAAGGATAATGTGGCAAACCAAAGGGAGCACTTGATTTTACTGCTTGCAAATGTGCACAATCGGAAATTTTCAAACCCCGACCTGCTACTCCAGGTGTCTTGCCCGCAACTAATCCTAGAAGATGCATCTATTTTGTCCTTTTGCAAGTAAATTTCTACAGTATGAGATGTCTTTTTGCTGGATTGTTTTCGTATTGGTTCGAGGGGGAGGTTTCAATCATTTGCGTATCTGCTATTATGTTGTCTAGAGAATTAAGTGATGTAACTAATTCAATTGAATACCTTTAACTGCCCATCCTTCTAGTGAGAAACCCTCTTGTTGAGTTGGCTTGTTTTGAGCGTCTCACACTTCCTTGACCTTTTTTTTCTGACTAACATCATAAGGGGACCCCACCCAGTCAGCTCTTGTGTCACCCTTTATGCTTGCTTCTATTCTTTTACTTTTCGAGAATGAGTAAACCTTTCTTTGGAAGGTAAGCTTTGAACTATGGCAAACCCATTGATCTCATAAAGTTCCGCCTGATTCTGTGGTTGATGAATCCTTCTTATTGTGTATAAAGGAGTGCAAGCACCATTTAAACGTCTCTACTGTCTTGGGCATTGAGAGTTTATCATCCTGTGTTCCTTTTTCCATGGCTTGTGCTTGGGACGACCATATCTTTTCCTTCCTTGCTGTATTGAAGGCAATGTAATTGCAGTGCTTGTGATTCTGTCTCATTGAGGATTCAGTCTAATATGATGAGTACTGCTAGCTGAGGCCATTGTTGTTTTCTCTGTTATTCTGGTTCTGCTATATCTTATCCACTTTATACTATCACTATGCAATTTTGAGCATAAGCTGCAGCGATGATAGGCTCTAATGAAATGAAGGATCTAGTCTAATATGACAAGTAAAGCTAAGGCTGTTGATGATGCCGTTTTCCTTGTTTCTTTGGTTCTGCAACTTTTTCCACTTTATACCCTATTTATTTTCCACTTTATATCTTGTTGTTATCTTAATAGTATAAGCTGTATCAATCATGGGCTGTCGGAACGTTTCCCTTTTCTCCCTCTGTGGACAGAGTTCTCACCTATGTAATATGTAACTTAGAGCCTAAGCTGCATGAGTCATGAATCGTAATAACTTTTATTTGCTGTCCAGTCTTAGACAAGGTAGTTGTTTGTCCTTTTTGTTTTGGCTAATGGTATTTATGTACATAATCATGAGTATGGCCTTCGCAATTTTAGTATGCTGACATGCTTGTTTCTCTTCTCGGTTAGTTGGACGATCAAGCACTTGCAGAAGTGTGGGAGAAACTTTTCATGAACTACAACAAATGGTGTGAGTTCTTGAAGAGGAAGAGCAGTCTTTGGTAATGCTTCTTCTGCTAATTTATCTGGCGAGTATGGCATTTATGTAGAGCTATTAATGCTTTAGTAGAAGACTGTGGATGTGCTTGTTAGGTGTTTCTTCTAGGCAAAAATGGGATTAGAAGTTATTTTGTGGGGACAATACTAAAGGATGAAGTCCGACTTTGGTCGTGTTGCACTGTTTCTTAAATGTCATCCTCCAACTTCTTTGCTTTTAAATGAAGTGTAACTTCTTTAATGTTTGACAATCAACTGTTGCGTGGCTATGCAGACGTGGTGCTGCTGATGTGGCAATTTGGGCTATGTGGGATGCTTACCTGGACAGGAAAAGAAAATCAGAAAAGAACTTACCTTAGATATCCACGTCTGTATTACTAGGTAAACTTATCACATGAAATTTAAGTAATGAAAAGTGTAATGCAAACTTATATTAACAAGAAATTGGGGTGACTTTTGATACAATGCAAGGTCCTGAGTCAACCTTGATGAGAATAAGAGAAAACCTGTCGAGAGAAATGTTTATATTTTGAATAAATCAAAATTAGAGAACATAACTCGAGGTGATGCTATTGAAAAAGAATGTACCTCCTCCATCGCTTGTACAACTATTTTGTTGAACTAATCTAACTATCCTTGTCCCATGAAAACATTGCCTATATCCCTTTGAAGTGCCCTATCCTACCCTTGTCCATCCTCTACCAAATGCACACAGCACACATGTACACCAATAAAACCAAAAACAATCATCGATATCAAAACTATATTCTGCGCCATCTAAATTTCAGCAAGAGGAAATGTGTTAAAAGGGGCAGAGAAAATTCATTTTCAATTGTTATTCAAGTATAGTTTCAACTATTGAGATCGGAATTATTATTTCAAGTTGTTTGATTAAGAAAAACGTACAACAGAAATGAAAAATGGGAGGGGTTAATGGGGTTCTGCTGGATGTTGACCAATGGCAAGAGGTTTTGCAATTTGATTGATGGCCATTGGATCCAAATTGTTGAGGCAATTAGGGTAAAGATATCCATAATCTGGGTTCTGCAGCAGTCCACTTAATCTCACCACTCTAGCCCTCGCTGGCAGCTGGCAGAGGCAATGTCAGCCCCTTCACTCTCTCTTATGTTCTCCTTTTCATTTCTGATATTTTGTTGTATTGCTGATGCACCATCTTAGCACATGTTTACTGAATTTCCACATGAGCTGCACTTTATAAGTGTTCATGATAGGATCATATCACACAAATTGAGGAAGTTAGAGAGCTGGATTGTGTAGAAATGGTTGACGAAATCGAAACATAAAGGTACAAGTTACAGGACCAGAAAAGAAGAAAAATCTTATTGCATCCTTACACTTGCTTGGCTCCGTGAATTGTGCAGAAGCCAGCCACTATCATAAATTAATTTCACCTTATGTACTGGTCATAAATTATATTGATGGAATGGTCTTTTCTTAGTTCTTGATCTGCACAAATAGTGTGCGGATCTGATCTCAATTCCTGATGAAGAGTGCCTTTCTTCATGTGCAACCTTGGTTCTAAATATGCAGGTTACCGAATACCCAGCAGGAAGTGCAGAAGTATAAACTTCTGTACATGGGTCTATATCTTCTTATTTGGGGGGAAGCAGCAAATCTAAGATTCATGCCAGAGTGCCTTTGCTATATTTTCCATCATGTATGTTTCTAATGGTTCATGCTGCTAATATTCTGTTCATGCTTTGGAAGGTTATTGTTGATCTATCTGTTCTTGTTTTCTTTTCCCCCCATCAAATTTGTTGACTTCTAATGGTTGATCTGCTTTCTTTTTTCGTAAAGCTGAGATCATTAACAAGAAGAGGGGGAGGGGGGTGATGCGGAGGATTTTGTCTTACATTAAAGGAAGGAAGCCGCACTGAACTGTGTCGTGTCATGGGCCGTCGCTGAACCGAAATTGGCATTCCTTAAGGCTCTGTTTGTTTCTTGGAAAAATGAATGATTTGAAAAATATTTTCTAAAAAATGATCGCTTATATCACTTAAAATAATTAGTCAATGAAAAACATGTCATTACTGACAACAAATTATATCTAAACATACAAGTGATCATTTTAAAAAATCATTTTTAAATATATTAAAAATAATTTATTTATGATGAAAAAAAAATTTAATATTTTATTTGTCTTGGGCACTAAATTTCTTTTTAAATTTTCTTTTAAAATAAATTTATTCAAGGATAAATTTTAACCTATTTTGAATTTTATCCTCAAATAAAATGATATTCTTATTTTAAGTTTATTTTATTCAGTATACATACTGAAACAGTCTTCTGGATCTGAACTTGTCTTGATATGGGAATGACACAGGAATTTTATGCGTAAGTGGTGACATGTTGATAATGGATAGTGTTAGTACTTAAAATGCTAAGAAAGAGCTTTCTTTCAAGTGAAATAATTTTATCAGAAGCCAGTATAATACCAATATTGGAGCATCAACATTCTGTGATTGCTCTTCTTTCCTTGTTAAGAAGCTTTATTTAATATTTGGTTGTGCTTCTTGTAGATGGCTATCGAAGTGCTTGGTTTGCTCAATGGTTATGTCAATCCCATGACTGGAGAATGTGTAAAGCGCGCTTATGAAGGTGAAGAAGAGGCCTTCTTGAGAGAAGTTGTTACTCCTATTTATGAAGTGATTGCAAAGGTACTTCACAACATATGTATATACACACAATTTGTCTTATCTCTTTTTGCTTTGGGTTTTTTATGCTACTTTAATTCCTAACCAGGAAGCAGAAAGGAGTAAGCGTGGAAGATTAGCGCATTCTCAGTGGAGGAACTATGATGATTTAAATGAATACTTTTGGTAATTCACCTTTTTTCACTAGCTTCTCCTTTCACTTTTGGCGGATGTCAACTTCCTATCTTTTGACAGGTCTGATGAGTGTTTCGGACGGTTGGGTTGGCCAATGTGTGTGGATGCTGATTTTTTTCACCTTCCTGCTGAGCAGATACAGTTTGAGAAAGCCGTGGTACATAATATTTCTTCTTTGCTGGCAAGTTTTTCTTTTGGTTGCTTTAAAGCAATGAGAGAATCTCATGCTTGTTACTTCACTCGCCACATGTATGTTTCTATATTACAAAATACTGTTTATTACAACATATACACACAATCAAGGAACAATAAGCGCTCTTATTATGAAGGGTGGCTGGGCTTTTATCATAGAAGGCACCAAGGGTTTGGTCTTGTGTACAAAACAACTTCCTAGGGGAAGCCACCCATTAGATAAAATTATTAAGAGATGGTTTCTGTCTTGTGCAACAAGCTATAAGTATGAAGTTGAATTTTCCCACCATATTTAAAGTGAAAGTGTAAAGCCACTGATCTCTAAAAGAATTCCAATGGGATTCACCTCATCGAGGTGCCCTCCTGTTTCTTTCTTTCTTTCCAAATGAACCAAGAGACAAATCATCTTGACAACTTTTTGTCGTTCCTGCTCATGAATTGACAGCCTCCCGAGCCCAAAGTTCATCTTGCACTGATTTTGAAGTACCTCACTTTATCCTAAAGTTGCGAAAACTATAGTCCATGCTGTTTGGTACGACTATGATGCAACAATTGGAGGTTCATGCTCACTCCATCTTTCTTATGTAAGAAAGCATCTGATTTGCCGAAAGTTTCCTTTCTTCTGAGGGTTATCAAAAGTTAGATTGCGTCCCACTCCCTGGGCAGTGCTCTAGGAGAAAAATAAAGCCTTCAAATGACCTCTAATTTGCAAATTGACTTCCATGGGAAAAGCGCATTCTGTTGCATAACTTATGCTGAGGTGAGATCCAAGCAGGAGCTAGAACAATATCTCAATGGCGGTCATCCTTTCCCATGTCTAACTTCATCATGTACAGCTCAAAGAAATTATATAAAGCTTCTAACTTCCTGTCTTGAGCCTGACGTATAAAGTCAAATCTGTTAATCCATTTTGCCATGTTAGCCTTCTTGCTATCGGCCACTTAGCTTGCTTGTCTGTTTGTACAATGAACAAGTGAACATAGTAAGGATGTTCCCATTTTAGCCATTGCCCACACTAAGGGAAAATTTTCTTTTGAAATGATACCACCGCTGGCCCCTGCACTCCACCATCCGTCCTTCATGATTGAACCAAATTTTGCCATCAGCACCTCCTCCAAAAATTTGGATAACGTAGTTCTCAAGGAATGTTGAGTTTGATGGTCCAAAACTATGAAGAAATCATACATTTTTTTTACACGATGATGAAATTATGTATACTTTAATAGCTCGCGTATTTACATCTAAATCTTATTATTGTCAGCCCTCTATATTTACTAATACTAAGGAAGTCTAGAAACACAATGTAGGATCATTTTGAGGAATTTCTGTTGTAGTCAAAAAGAGAGAAAAGTTACAAGTTTAAGGGCCTTTGCAACTTGTTCTACAAGGGGCGCCAGCCAGGCAAACTCGTTGTTGGCCTCCCGTTAATTTTGGCTTTTGAAGGCCTTGGTTTATTATTTTTATTACTTTTTTGGGGGAGGGGGGTTTGAAGCAGCCCGCAGCCCTCCCTCTTCTCTGTGTCAGCCGAATTGCATGCTTAATCTTTCCCCTTTCTCCTCCTTTCTCGCTCTGTATCGGTGAAAACTCACTTGATTAGTGAGGGAGTGAGGATTGCTAGTTTGTTTGTTTGGTGAAGCTATGAAGATCAAGTGGACGTACATGCGCTAATCTTGATTTTCTTGTGTCCGTACATGTAGGATTCAGAACCTGCTTATCCCAAGCAGTGGGTAAGGAAGGTGAATTTTGTTGAGATACGGTCTTTTTGGCACATTTTCAGAAGCTATGATCGGATGTGGAGCTTCTTTATTCTATGCTTACAGGTTCATGTTTACGCTTTCTTGGTGCTTGGGACACTAGGATTGTCTATGCAAAATTTGACTGAATTTGACTCTGATCTTTTTTTAGGCATTGATAATTGTCGCTTGGAATGGCTCTGGGGATCCAACTGCTCTCTTTACGCCTGATGTTTTTAAGAAAGTGCTGTCTATCTTTGTAACAGCTGCTATACTGAATCTAGGACAAGGTACTAGAGATCAGCCTTACTGGGGTCAATTCCTTTGTTTTCCCTTTCCTACGCTTCTTGTACTTTGCTTGTACATAATCATCTGTATCTTATTCATCGTGCCTGCTATTCTACAGCAAGACTAGCGATGGTATCTGGTGCATGTTTTGCAAATGACGAGCATTACCAAATAGAATAACATGTGAAACTACGTGCTTAGGAGATCTTTGTTCAGCGTATTAAGTGCATGTAATCTCTTCTATGATTTCAAATAAGTGAGTTTAGATCATTTTATGATCTAGAGTGCATATAACGCTTAATTGACACTGAATATTGAAGCAATTACCAGAGTTTTGGGAACCAATGCTTTGCTGCTCATGTGAACATCAAATGTATGCTTATTTATAAAGTAAACCTGCTTTTTAGAAAATTAAAATAATAAGTGCCAATAAATTGTGGCCTAGTTAATTCCATTAATGTACAGAAATTTCCTGTGGAATTGAGGAAAGGAAATGTGAGCTGGCATGAGGAGGGAAGAATTTGCTTCTGCTGTGCAAGTTTCAATTTTCTTATGGAGACATTACTGGATTTAGGTGGAGCCTCTATCTTTGTTTTCTTTCTTAGAGTCTTTTACTAGTCCATCTGCTAAAGTAGACAACTGCTGTTTTATTTTTTTAAAATCGTGTTGGTTAAGGCAGGCTGTCCTAACCTAAGTCTACTATAACTGTAACTAAGTGCTTATAGGATGGAGTTTTGTTATAGTCATAACTCTTACAGGATATTAACATGGAATAATAATCCTTTTTCTTTTTTTGGGTCCAGCTGTGCTTGATGTAATTCTCACCTGGAAAGCACGACGGAGCATGTCTTATGATCTAAAGCTAAGATATAACTTGAAGGTCTTTTCAGCTACTGCTTGGTTTATTATTCTCAGTATAACATTTGCTCATCCTTTGGAGAATCCTCCTGGATCCACTCAAACCATCAAAAGCTGGTTTGGCAATGGTTCAAAGTCACCCTCCTTGTTTATCTTAGCTGTTGTGGTATACCTCTTTCCAAATGTGCTTGCTGCATGGTTATTTCTCTTCCCTTCGATCTGCCGATTCCTGGAGAGGTTGCCCTATAAGATTGGGAAGCAAATGATATGGTGGTCACAGGTATGCATATGTTCATCCTTCTTGTTTCATTTTGCGATTAAATGCTAAAACAAGAATTTAGAGTGCGCATGATGGATTAAGTAGATTCCTGGTTGTTATTTATGGATGACTGGCTGTAATGGTTACCTCGTGAATTGCAGCCTCCGCTCTATGTTGGGAGGGGAATGCATGAAAGCGCATTCTCTCTCTTCATGTAAGACTTACTTTCTTGAAAGACGTACACTCGATACCTCCTTTTTAATATCTTATTTTTGGGCCAAAGTTTGACATTTACTCTATGGTGCCTTTGTGTTAGGTACACGTTGTTCTGGGTTTTTCTAATAATTACAAAGTTGGCTTTCAGCTATTACATAGAGGTATGTTGGGTACTTTACTGTCTTTAAACTCTTCCTGTGGTACTTAGCAAGTATATCTAGGGTGGGTAAAGAAATAATCAGGAAATGTTTTCTGCAATTGAAACCCTGTGATAAAATCTGTGAAGTTAGTTGACAGCGTTTTGTGGGGTTTGCAGGTGCTGTAATGCAGACTCTTGAATTTTTTTTTTTTTTCCCCGAGAGCTCAAGAAATATGCGCGACTCATTTTAATGGCTGCTACTTGTTTAGATTCCTAAGAGTGCATGTTTTTTCCTTCTTAAATGAGAAGCAGATAAAGCCTTTGGTGGGTCCTACAAAAGCTATAATGAGTGTCCGGGTGACTAAATTCCAGTCGCATGAATTCTTTGCACGAGGTAATGAAGCTTAATATTAGCATGTTGTGTAAATCCTTCTTAACAAGCATCAAGAATCTGTATTTATGTATGCTTCTTAACTTTGCAGCAAATGACAATATTGGTGTTGTGATTTCTCTTTGGGCTCCTATTATCCTGGTATAGGGTATACTGCTTCTTTCCTTTGGGTATACTATCATAACTCTGGTTCAGCTTATGTGTCTACCGCTTTTTGATGTAGTTCTTTTCTCTTTAGGTCTACTTTATGGATACTCAAATATGGTTTGCCCTATTCTCCACTTGTTTTGGAGGACTTTATGGTGTGGCTTGTCGGCTTGGAGAGGTAAGTGGAAAATGTCAAATAGTGGTTCTTATGGGTTTGCTCATGCTTGTATTATGTAACTCTTTTTGGGCGGCTCTATTTCCATCCCCATTTTAGCTAAAGCACTCATTCTTTTCAATTAACTGACCAAAATACCATTCTCTCTTCAATTTATTGTTTCCTTTTTTATCAGGTTAACCAAAATAACTGCATTTTGTTTCTGTTTTTTTCTCTTTCTATTTCATAACGTAAATGCTCAATTACATCTAACAAGATATCATCTCATCCTGCATCCTATTATCACTTCGTCTAGAGATGGTTTTTGATTTTTTTTTTTTTTTTGGGTCAGAATTCTTAATTTGAATTCATGGTCTCATATTTTATTCCCAAAAGACACATACAAAATGTTAAATTTCTATCTCAGGCAGCTTATAAACACATGATTAATTGCTGATTTTTTTATCAAATAATTTGAGCTTAACTTTATTTCGAAAATGAGATTAAAATTCAATCTAATTATCTAGCGGATTTTGACCTTGTGGGTTTTTGACGAAATAATATTTTCTGAAGTTAAACATCGTTTATTTTGTGCTTTCTTTTGATTTTTTCGCATTTTGATCCAAATTGCACCATCCCTGGTACGACTCAGGACAACAGAAAGAACAATTTGTGTCCATGCTGCTTAATCTGTACATTGTACAGTGCACACTGTTAAGAACTTGTATCGTGGATACCTTTTTGATAATGTACCATAATGGATTGATGTAGTTTTCTGTTCTTTTGCACTGCAATTTTTGTCTTCATTTGACATTTCTGGATCTGCATGTTTCTTGATTACCTGGTAACCCTTTATATGCATATTTCCCCAAATACATCCAAATAGAGTTGACTAAGACTTAAACAGGAGTCCTCTTTGTCAGCAATATCGTTTTTTCCTCCTTAAGTTGCAGATGGTAACATTGCAGAGAAATTCTTAGTTTGATTTTAATAATTTTCTTCCATCTTTCATTTTCTTGTTTCTTGAAATGCCCAGACAAACATATTGGGAATCAGATCTCGTTTTAAATCTTTGCCTGGTGTTTTCAATGCTCGTTTAATCGGAAAAGAGAAGGCTGAGCTGAAGAAAGATGGATCTGAGGCGACCTCATCACAAAGTAATGCTAGGGTGAGGTTTCTGCAATTCTGCACGGTTTTTTTTTTTTTTTTCAAAATGATTGATCTCATTTTAGTTGCTGAGAGACTTCAGCAGCAGTACTCATGTTGTTTATCTGGCTTTGCTGACAGATCCTATCGAAAATAGAGAAAGCAAGATTTGCTCAACTATGGAACACAATAGTTACCAGCTTCAGAGAAGATGATCTTATAAGCAATAGGTCTTCAGTGCTTAGAATATTTTTCTTATTGTTATCGTCTTCAATATTTTTTCTGCCGGACTCTACTGCAATCTCGTCTAGTAACAGATTATTTGCTGCTATCTTTCTTCTTTTAGTAATTGATATTTAATTGCTTCTGTGTTGCTTTGCCAGGGAGATGAACCTTCTGATTGTTCCATATTGGGCTGATCCTGAACTAGAAGTAGACATTATCCAGTGGCCTCCATTTTTACTAGCCAGCAAGGTTGGTTCGCCGATATCTCATTATGTATTGGAGTTCCCCTCCCTAACATCTGCTTTTCATATTATATAGATAGCTGGAGCAGTAGAGCTGGCTAAAGACAGCGATGGTAAGGGGCGGGAGCTCAGAAAGATAATTGAGACCGACCGCTTTTGTCTTGTGCTATTCGTGAATGCTATGCTCAGTTTAGAAACATCATTATGCTTTTGGTTCAAGGAGAGCGTGAGAAAAAGTAAGTCTGATTTGCAACATTTGTTGTCACCTATTCCATAAATCTCTGTAAGACGACTGAAGCCTGCTGGTTCTAACATGCCTGTTTGGTCTCTGATGCTGGGTCCCAGGATTATTCGATTGATCTTCTCTAAAGTTGACAAAAGTTTAGAAGATGGTAATCTGTCAAGTAAAGCACTTCCAAGTCTGTATGATTGCTTTGTTAAGCTCATCAAATGTCTGGTAACGATTCTATTCTGTTGGTATTTTTCCTTTCTTTTGGTTAATTTAGGGTCGATTATTTAATAATCATTTTCTTGTTTTTATTTTGTATATTTGCAGTTAGACAATAAACAAGAGGACAGGTTGAAAGTTGTGCTTCTCTTCGTAGAAATGCTTTGCATTTTCAGAAACGACATAGAAGTTCATACATCCAGGTCTGGCATCTTGGTGCAATCTTGAATGTGTTTCATTCCGGCATACCCTTTTGATGTAAATTTATTTATTTGTTGATAAAGTAATGGTATGTTTACTTTTTAATGTAGTCTAAGTGACTCAGTCCATGGTGGATCGGGGCCCGAGGGAATTACTCCACCACTTCATGAGCAAGTCAAACTGTTTGCATCTGCTGGGGCTCTCAGGTTTCCTATTAATCCAGCAAATGAAGCTTGGAAGGAGAAGGTGCCTTTCTTTTTGGGCAGGAAATTGTGTGTATTTCTGAATTTTCGAGCTGGCTATAACCTGTATCATTACTTATGCAATTTGCAGATTAAGCGGCTTGATTTATTGCTTACCGCAAAGGAATCTGCCATGGATGTACCTTCCAACTCGGAGGCCAGAAGGCGCATTTCCTTCTTCATTGATTCATTGTTTATGGAAATGCCAGCTGCTCCTAAAGTTCGCAATATGCTTTCCTTTTCGTAAGGCCTTTTTCATAGTTGCTATGTTTTTAAGTTTCCTGAGAAAAAAGCATTGGATTTGAAGAGGTTCTAATCTGAGATTAACCTTTCTGTTTGAGTTAGCATGTGTGGTTCCTATATGAATATCCAATAGTTGGGCCGTTAAGGTGGTTGTAGTTAAAAAATTTAAGGAAGTGCTGTCAATCATAGACGGAATAACATCTAACGTATGCATGCTGGTAACATACGTAAGGGCAAAGGGAGGTAACCTAAACTAGCAATTTCTGTACTCGCAAGAACAACTAAACAATATCCCGCCGTTACATGGATGTCAAAGCAATGTTATCCCCTTTTAGAATAGGGATGACAATTTTCGTGGCCTAGTGTATATCTGAACTGCCCTACCCCGAATGGCGTGGATAGAACCCGCAATCCGTGGATTTTGGCATGGGGATGGGGCAAAGTTTTATGCACCGCAAGCAAGGCAGGGTGGGGATGGGTTTGGTCAGCCCCACCCCGCTTGACGACCCTACCCCACTCCGCCATTCTTCATTTTGCATATTCCTAGTCCTAATTTCCTTAAATGAATCGTTTGACTTTTGGTAATATCATTTCATTTTATTTTTTTTACGATCGTTTCCCAATTCAATTGTGAAGGCTTTCATTTATAACCACTTTATTATTATTATTATTATTATTATTATTATTATTATTATTATTATTATTATTATTATTAACTTTGATATTGTAAGAATATTTTATTGGATAAAAAGTTGCAAAACCCATGGGTTATGTTGAAAATCTGCACACCGGTGGAGTTAGGGATGGGGTATATAAACTTGCCCCGCACAGGGCATGGAGCGGGGATGGGGCACCTCCAGGAACTGCAGGGCCAGGATGGAGGTCCAACCCCTTCTCCCGCCCCTCCCATTTGTCTCCCTATTCTCAAACACCAATTAAAGCCTCTTGAACCTATTTCTCCATTCCAATGCCAAATGCCACAACCTAAGCATGAGCCACAATTTCCAGATTCTTCTTCCCTTTTTTATAATGTTTAATACCATCTCTGGCAGCCTGCACTTCCTTCACTGATTTTAGCTTGGTGAATGAATAAAACGAATACTTTGCCTTTGTGTGGTTACGCTGCTGACGTTTCAAGTAGTTTTCTTTTCAATTGTCACATAGTAGTCAGGGCTTTACTGAAGATCGGACTTGAGATTAAACATTTGTACATACATAGTTTAAATCTGTTGACAGCAGCAGATGACAGGTGCATTAAAAGTTACCATTTGTGTGCGGTTCTATCTTTTTACTCTTTTCTGTAATCAAACGGCTTCATGCAATCCAGGAAACTGAATATGTTGCGATGTAAGTTTATTTTGCCATGTAAATGTAGATGTGCCAGAAGCTTAACCCTTTTCCTCCTTTGTGAATTGAATATGATGTTAGGTGTTAATAGTGGCTATATGGGAACTTTATGCCATTGTAGTATTTTGTATTTTCATATTCAGCAGACAGCAATTTAGCTATTAATTTATACATGACTCATGCATAGATCAAATACCAATTAGAGACAAGCAGAATTTTGGATTAAAAAATCTTATGTAATATAGCCCTGAAAGAGCATGTCTTTTATATGTTATCAATGGTTAAATTGAATCTGCTTTCTTATTGTCTCCAATGTAATAATCCATGTCAGCGTTTTGACTCCTCACTACAAAGATAAGGTTCTCTTCTCCGCACAAGAATTGCAGACAGGCAACGAAAAGGGTGTTTCAATCCTCTTTTACTTGCAAAATACTTTTCCAGGTTTATTCTGCTGTCATGCTACTCGCATATTTCTTTTGGTGTGTTTTCTTCTTTTTCTGAGATCTGTCACCAACTTTACAGATGAATGGACCAATTTTCTTGAGCGGCTACAGTGTAAAAATGTAGAGGAACTTAGACAAGCTGATGAGCTGGGAGAGCAACTTTGTCTTTGGGCATCATTGAGAGGCCAGACCTTAACTCGATCCGGTCTTCTCTCTCTCTCTCTCTCTCTCTCTCTCTCTCTCTCGCCCACAGAAAGAAAAAGAGGAGAAAAAGAAAAGAAGAGGAAACCTTAACTCGATTCACTTGTGCATTTATCATGTCCTCTCCGCATGTATTTCTTTTCATTTGATTCCTTAAAATATGCTATTGATGACAGTAAGAGGTGTGATGTATTACCGGAAAGCTTTGGAGCTTCAGGCTTTTCTTGATAGTGCCACAAATGAAGGTGCGTGCTCTTTTCATTGGCTATACGGAAGTTTTGAGTTGCTTGAGACTTATGCGGTATTTAGCTGGCTTTTCAATCTTCTCTGGAAGTCAGTGTCTATTCTCATATTATGCATGTTCGCATATTTATTCTAACATAAAAAAGTGAATTATGGTTGTTTGAATATCAAAACGTGTAGAGTTAATGGAAAGTTGCAACACTGTAGAGCTAAACACAGAGGAGCACCTGAGAGGTGATGAATCACTGTTGGCCCAATGTCGAGCGGAAGTTGACATGAAGTTCATGCACGTGATCTCATGTCAGCAATATAATTCTTACGGAAGATCTAAGCATCAACGTTCCAAGGATATATTAAGGCTTTTGACTGCGTATGTGTGCATTCTCACTTAAATCTTTCAGCTTCGACTTGTTTGTTGCTGTATCTGAACAATTTCGATTTTTACTCGATTGCAGGTACCCGTCAGTCCGCGTGGCTTATATCGATGAGGTCGAACAATCTAGCCAGGCCAGGTCTGAGAAGGCTTACTATTCAACTCTAGTGAAGGCTGGCTTTGCCGAAGTCAAAAAGCTCTTCAGAGCCAGCTTCAAACTTGGAACAGGTGGAGCTTGCTCTTGACTTAAGTGAGAAGAAGACAAATTACGGACACAATCTTGAGATTTCTCTTGCTTCCATTTAGTTCCATGCTTTTTTAGAAATTAATAATCTGCAATGCTTTCGAAGTAGTAATTCCTACACCTATTAGAGATTGGTTAGTGTCTGACAGAAGTTCAAATAGCTGAAACTTTACCCTCAATGCAATGGAAAGGACCATGGCAAACTCAGCTACTGATATATTGGACTTTCTAGGTAAAGTTTTGAGAGATAATTTTGGCGCAATTTGAACTGGTCTTCTATTTTTTTTTTTTTATCTTTAGGTGTTATTTTATCCTAATAGAGATGAAAATGCTTGTTCTATTGAACATATTTTCTCATGAAAAAGAAAAGCAGGGAGGAAAAAAAGCTTCACTTTCGATAAATAACAAAAACGAATAAATACTGTAGAACTTGCAAATAAAGTATAATTCTTGCATCTGAAGGTTTCTAAAATGAACAAAGGAAGGAAAATGAAATGGAGACAACAAGAAAATGAAAAGAAAATGAGAATGTAATTGGCTAGGGCAGAAATGTTAGGAGAGAGAATCTAACTGGTGGATTCATACCCATGCCTGTGGGTTTGACTCCTCTACTAATTGTGAGCTAGGCTACATTAAAAGGACCGCAAGCCTGCAGTGGTTAAAGGGCTTTAATGTAGTTATATTCTTCTTATCACGGGTGTCTTACTCGTGCTTCTAGAAACAGCAGTCATTGGTGATTGTTGCTCCTAGATGATTGACAATATGTTGCCATTCTGTGCTGTCCTAGATCTTTATGCTGCTTGTATTGCCTGCCAAAGAAGAACAAAAGAAATGCTTGACACTTATGTTGGGGGCAGGTTATATATAGGATAAAGCTTCCAGGACCTGCTATTTTGGGTCAAGGAAAATCTGAAAATCAGAATAATGCCATTATATATACTCGTGGAGAAGGCTTGCAAACGATCGATATGAACCAGGTATGATGCATTTTGCTTATCGAAAAGAAAGGAAAAGTATTGCCCATTGCTTGTGGTCACTTCACATCCTCCTCTTAGGATAACTACATGGAAGAAGCACTGAAAATGAGGAATTTGCTACAAGAATTTCTCGAAAAGGGTGATGGTGTGAGGTATCCGACAATTCTTGGACTTCGGGAGCACATTTTTACTGGAAGGTGTGCTTTGCTGATATTGCAATGTCTTATTTGGTGTTGTTGATAATATATACTATTATGCAACGCTGAAAGTTGTTTACAATTTGCTGCAGCGTTTCATCTCTTGCTTGGTTCATGTCGAATCAGGAGAGTAGTTTTTCTTCTATTGGCCAAAGGCTGTTGGCCAACCCCTTGAGGTAAGTCATTTGTTTTTGTAACCTGTCATGGATTTGAATGCACAATGTGCCTTTGACCAAAAATAGAGAAGAAAAAGAAAAAAGATGTACAGTGCGCCTGATGAATTTGTAGTCTGTCATTACTGTTGTAGCGGAGGAGATTTACCGTTGTACATGATGAGTCCTATAGTGTAGAAGGCCAAGGCCGAATGTGCAGCCTCTCAGATTTCATATTCATTGTCTTTGGTCCAAAAAAGAGCTCAGAGCGCTTGAATGCATATTACTTGATATGTAACCATGTAAACTTTGTCATATGACTTTGTAAGTGCATGAGTTTTAGTAAGTAACCATTGAATCTTATTTGCTCTATTTGTTGCTTGTCATGAAGGGTTCATTTTCATTATGGTCATTCTGATGTCTTTGATCGGCTGTTTCACCTTACTAGAGGTGGTGTTAGTAAAGACATATTTGCCGGTATGTGGGTCTTCAGAATTGCCTATTATAACTATTTGGCTTTAGCTTTTCATGTATATTTATATTTAAATTCTCTCTCTTGCAGGCTTCAGTTCTACACTTCGTGAAGGCAGTGTGACTCATCATGAGTATATCCAAGTTGGAAAAGGTAGAGATTTGAGTTTAAAGCAGATATCCATGTTCGAGGCTAAAACAGCCCGTGGAAATGGCAAGCAGACTTTGAGTAGAGATGTATATCGACTTGGACATGGTTTTGATTTCTTTAGAATGTTATCATGCTATTTCACCACCATTGGCTTTTACATTAGTACTCTGGTAAGTCGGCCTTTTCCTCCTATTGTTGTGTTTTTCTCCTTATGCATATCTCAATTCTGAACTGTCTCATTATTTTTCGTGCAGATTACTGTGCTCACAGTATATGTCTTCCTTTATGGTCGTCTTTATTTAGTTCTTAGTGGGCTTGAAAAGGAATTGAGTACTCAGCCAGGAATTAAGGACAATAAGCCTCTCCAAGTGGATCTTGCCTCCCAATCATTTCTCCTTATGCATATCTCATCGGTACTGCCTATGTTGATGGAAATATGGGTGGAAAGGGGATATCTAATTGCACTTAGGGATTTTGTGCTGATACAAGTGCAAGGTGTCCCTGTTTTTTTAACATTCTCTCTTGGGACGAAGTCACATTATTATGGAAGAACATTACTCCATGGAGGTGCAAGATACAGAGGTGCAAGATACAGGGACCAGGAAAGATACAAGGCTAGTGGTCATGGTTTGGTAGTGTTCCGCACCAACTTTGTGGACAATTATAGAATGTACTCGCGCAGTCACTTTGTTAAAGGATTTGAGTTAATGATTTTGCTGCTTGTGTACCACATTTTTAGTCAATCTTGTAGGGGTGCTGTTGCTAATAACCTGTGGACAAAATACATCTGGTTCATGATTGGGAGTTGGCTTTTTGCCCCTTTCCTGTTTAATCCTTATGGTTTTGAGTGGCATGAGATTGTTGGTGATTGGAGAGGTTGGAATGAATGGTTACGCAAGGAAGGTGGAGTGAATGTACATCCAAAAAGAAGTTGGGAGGCATGGTGGGAAAAGGAACAGGAGCATGTTCGTCATTCTGGAAAGTGTGTTATCATTGCTGAGATTATATTGGCACTGCGATTTTTCATGTGTCAGTGTGGTCTTTTTTATCACTTGATCATCGTGAAGCATGCCAACGGTGTCCTGGTATATAATTCCTTCAATTCTATTTCTTCTTCTTTCAAAAGTAAAATTAACAAGAATAAGAAAGACCCACACTATAGTGGCAACATCAAAGTGTTCATGTTTCTCTTTGCCACAATTGCAGGTTCTTGGCATATCATCGCTTGTGTTCGTCCTTGTATTGTTTGTGATGCGGGTGAGGATAAATGATATGTCTTGTTCCAAAATTTCTCGTCGGTGCATTAGTAGAACAAGTTTTATACAATTCTGTATTATCACTTTTATGAGCTTATGATCTGTCTTGTTCCGAAATTTGTCATCAGTGCATTAGTAGAACAAGTTAGATACTATTCTGTATTTTTACTTTTATGAGCTTTGCTGTAGTGAACCCAAAAGCTTGAGCTATTGGCACTAATCAAAGAAACCATCCAATATCCTGCTTTTATCTTGCAGTCCACATTATTATTATTATTGGCCATACTTATCTTGTTTAGTTGGCTAGCCAGAAGTTTCGAAATATGTTGGCCAGCTCCATGACTTATCTTTCAACTAACATGAACACCATCAAAAACAATTTCATGCTTCTTTTCTTAGGACACTAGATGCCGAGGGAACACATGGCTGGCGTATAACGTTCTTGTTTGTATTTTGCAGATTGTTTCTAATTGTCAACAAAGGGGCAAGGCTGAATTGTTGATTTTCATCCATCTAATTGTGGGATTTTTGCTTCTGGTGGTTACATTTATTACACCCACCTACGTGTCACTGCAGGACATTATGGCTTGTATTCTTGCGTCATTACAAACGGGCTGGGGAATGATTTTGGTTCGTGACGCCCCTTATTCTTCTGCATGAATGCTTGTCATTATTACATAGATGTGCGGTCTCATTTTTTAATTTTGAAGCTAGTGGGCATTGCATTTGCATTTCGCTTCATGTTGGAGCTTCTTTTATTATTCCAATTTTTCATTTGAGTGATGACTTTACGTGCTTATCTTTACGCAGATCGCACAAGCTTGTGAACCTCTCATCTTCAAGCTTGGAATTTGGGGAGCTGTTATTTTGGGAGAAGTTAAGACCTTGGCCCATGGTTACGAGATCATTATGGGTTTCTTTCTGTTTGCTCCAGTTGCATTCCTGGCTTGGTTTTCATATATCTCAGAATTACAGACCCATATTCTCTTCATCCCAGCATTTGTTAGAGGTTTGCAGATTTGGCGTATTCTCGGCAGTCCAGTGAAAGAAACGATTACAGTCTTCTAAAAAGAATGAGTGACGAAAGAGCCATTTTTTTATGTTTTGCTCAAGAACTTTCATGTCAGAATTCAATTTGATACGTTTCTCAGACCTGATGACTCCTATTCTTATTCGAAGGTAGAGGGGGCGCTGTTAGTAAAAATGTTTGGGAAGAACGAGTTGCCAAGATGTAAAATATGCTGTAGGAACTCCAGTCCGAAATATAGCCTCTCAAATATTTTATGTTCATAGTATACCCCTACTTTACTTACTACTGTGCATTTGGTGGGTTTCCTTGGCTCCAGTAAAAAGAAATTAATAAGAACAAACTACTTAAATCGGTGACAAATTTCGAAAGAAGATTTATATTGTTAATCCTCTTCTTGGAATGATTAGCCACCAGCATGATAGTTCGCAATTTCAGAGAAGAGGTCAGCATGTAATCTTCGGGCAGTTCACTCCGCTTCGGTAGTCATATTGGCTGAAAATGGTAGCCTTGATGTATCTACTTAAAAGACATGAAAGCCGTGTCTTCTATAAACGCAATAAGAAGCGTGCAAGCATGGCGTTCTTTCATTTGATGTCCAAATATCTATCCGACCCCTTATTATGGTAATTAGTACATTTATTGGTTAGAAGGGGAGACCCCATAAAGAAAGAAAGAATATATTATTCAAACACAAATTTATTTGATTATAATGATGTGCTCTAATTGAGCACTAATGCACGGTCGCAGACTATACGATCGCGTGGCTGATAGGCAACGTTGCCCAGTATTCATGGACCGATTTGAGCATCCCTTGTTTTGCAATTACCTCCACCTCCTTGTCATCGCATCAAATGTACTATGTGTTCAACTTTGTCAAAGTAGATAATCTTTTTCCAATTATATGCAGGTAATAAATTGTTGTATATAAATATTCCTTTGGAGGTTTTGGTTGTCAAAAAATTAGTTCGGGTACACGTGTACCAATTTAGGGTTTTTCAAGATATTAACCCAATTTTATATTGAATATAAAAATCTATTTTTTAACTTAAGAAAATTTGCATCAATCCAAAACCTAGTAAAAATGTGATTGACGGCAAGTCAAAAATATAATGCTAAATTCATGTTTTAAACTCACAATGCTGCAGACGTAGCAATGAGTTGGAACTTCTATTTCTGCAGTAATACAAAGTCTGAAGGTTGTCAAGGACAAAAAATTTCCTTTTCCAATCATCTCTCAAACTCGACGACCTTTTCAACAAATATCCCTACTTGATAGTTTGGACCTGGAAAAAATGAACTCAAATGAGTAACGAGAATCTTCCCCGGTCAATGTCTCTTCAGGAAGTGATATTCTCAAAGTCGAGAGAATGTTCCCTGATGACAATAGAGAAGACTCCAGTGGTAACAATTATATTGTACCGAGCATCATAATCTTCAATCAACTAACATTTCATTGATAATTATCTAAAGCATTATCGATCAAGAAACCTACGAGATAAGTAGATAAGAAAAATCTAATTATTCATCTAGTGTTCAATAAGTAACATCATACAGGGACCATGAAGAGTGACTACTTGACAAGTAGATATGAATGTGGACAGTTTTCTTCCTCGCCCTGCTAACACTGGATCTGCTCCTTCTTATTGGCTAAAATGGTGAAGAAAGATCACAAGGGACAAGATCCTCAGGATAAAGTTTCTCTGTAGTTGGGTAGAACAGTCCCTTTGTTCGGGCCCTTCTGAAAGATGCCAAAAGCTTTGAAGCAGCAGCTAACTCAAGTGTATAATGGTGTTTCAGAGATGTTCTCTTAGAGAAACTTGGAGTGGGAATCTGTCGCACAATTCACACTGTAGAGGAAATGCAAATTAGAATCAGAACTCTACTAATGCAAGTACAAGTGAAGGGACAATAAGCTTTTCGTATAATAATAATAAGAAGAGGTTTTGATTTGAGCCCGTGTCTTGTTAGTACAATTTAAGGCAAGCTTATTAGCAAATTCAAGATGTTACATCAGTATATGGTTTCGAATAGAGATGGCAAATGCTTGGATCAGAAATAAAAAAACAAAATTCGAAGGTAATTTCTTCTTTTGCCATTTTGTTCCCCGCGAGCAAGAGCCATCATAGCGAACTAGTACGGACTCTGATTTCACCCCTTCTCTCTCCGACCTCCATGCGCACAGCTTCCTCTCCCCCTCTGATGAGACGCTAGGTTCCTAAGAGCTCCTCCATCGGCGGCGACCATATCCGGCGACAAGCCGCTGTCGAAGCCCCTCTCCGCGCAGGAGGGGGAGTCCCTGATCGAGGACTTCCAGAATGGCCGCGACACCTGGGCCTCCTCCGCCGCCTCCTCCGTCGCCGACCTCGCCATCTCCTCCCTCCTCCGTCGCGACCTCCCCCTCCCCCTCAAGCACTCCCTCCTCGTCTTCCTCGAGGAGTCCGCCGACGCCCTCTTGGGCCCGCGGCCTCCGCACCTCCTGGGCCGCCTCGTGGAGGCCCTCCGCTCCGTTGTCCAGTCGCCGCCCGATCCGGCCTTCGCCACGTACGCGCTTGAGGAGCAGATGATGGTGTCCACCACCTCGATATTCGTCTCCGTGGTGGACGGTTTCGAGGAGGAGCGCTGCGCTCGCGATGTCGCGAGCCTGGTCGAATTGCTGCTGGCCATCGTTAATCGCCCAAATCACGGGCCGGACCGGTAGACGAGGGCGATGGCCTGCGAGTGCTTGAGGCAGCTGGAGAGGAATTGGCCTTGCTTGTTGGCCGAGATCGCGGGGCACCTGTGGCGCTTGTGCGAGAGCGAGCGGACGCACGCTTCGCAGAGCTACATTCTGCTCTTCACTGAGGTAATCCACGATATCGTGACTCGCAAGGTGGATGTGTCGATCTCGAACACTTCGGTCCCTTTGGTCCCGTTCAACTTGCCTCAATGGGTGTTGGGTCCGACGAGGGAGGTTTCGGCTTTGAATTACGAGGAATCGAGGAGGGCCATGGCGTTTTTGCTTGAATGGCCGCAGGTTCTCACCCCTTGTGGAATGATTGGAGTTTATGCATATGATAATACCTGTGGCGGTTGCTTTGGAGTTGCAGGCTTCAATGTTGAAGGTCCAGTTCTTCAGCATGATTTATTCCTATGATAATGTGCTTTGCCACATGGTTTTGATGTTGTATTCACGTTTCTTAGATGCTTTTGATTGACAAGAGCATCAAATTGCTCGACGGCTTGTCTCAGTTTCACGGGAAGCACAAGGTCATCCGGTGTTTCGGATGCTTGCCCTTCATTGCTTGATGGGGTTTTTCAGTGGCATTTCGAATCGTGTAGTTGAGAGGAACAACATGGTTGTCGATATGTCTTTGAGCTTCTATCCTACCGCTTTTGATCGTCTCGCCGTGAAGGCACTGAAGCTCGACTGACCTTCTTGCCTTGCGCTCATTGTGTCTTGAAAGCCAAAAATCTGAGGATGTTTCACAAGCGGATTCATTGTCTGTGGTGAATCTATTCAAGGATGGTCTTGTCTCTGTGTCCGCATTTAAATGGATGCCTCCATGGAGCACAGAAACTGCGGTGGCATTTCGCACCTTCTATAAGTTCTTAATAGGCACGCTCTCCCATTCTTTAGATGATTCCATCAAAGCGAAAATGCTTATGGACTCCACAATCTTCCGTCTCTTCCCGGTATATGATGCTTTAGATTCCCCATCTCCATCCCATTTCTTCCTTTCCTTAAGCCAGATTTCACGACGGTTTATATTTGTTGGAAAATCTCCTATAATCTCTCCCAAATCATTTGGGATATCATGTGATATTATTTGATTTGATTTTATTATGTGATCTGATTTTGTTAGTTGTAAATTAGCTACTGACAGAGATTAAGTTCTCTATTCTTGATTTTCTCACCTAATTTAGATCCTCTATTCCTGTATATATATAACGTGTAATCACTCAATGAAGATATGAGAAAATACAGATTCTTTTCTACATGGTATCAGAGCTTGGTTTTCTGATTAGTATTCCTGCCTCTATTCTTTTCACTACTGTTGCTTCATTGCAGCCTTTTTTCAGTCTTATCATTGCTGTTTTGTTTCAGCCTTATTGCTGACTTATCCAGCCTTATTACTGGCCTTCAATGACCAAACTGAGTCCTCTGTTCAGAATCAATCCAACTCATCGTTTGGAGATTTTTCCCAACATGAAGGAGTACCGATTAAATGGAAAAAATTGGAAAAAATTATCTTCAGTGGGCACAGATTGTGAGGACGTTTCTTAAAGGAAAAGGAAAGCTCAGTCATCTAGAAGGTACTGGTCCAGGACAAGGTGATCCCAAGTTTTCAAACATCGAATGAAGAAGATTTCTCAATTATGTCATGGTTGTGGAGCTCAATGCAACCTGAAATGAGCAAAAACTACATGTTTCTCCCTACCGCCAATGACATATGGGAGGCTATTTGTTAGTCCTATTCAAAAGTCCAAGATGTTACATAATACTACAACCTCATGAGAGGTCTTTGGCTTGAAATATATCACAATCTGAATATCCAGATGAGGTGTCCTGAAGACACTAATACTCTCCAAAACCATATGGAGAGAGATAGGTGTCCAAAAGAATCCATTGTTCAATCTTACAAAAAAATATGTGAATACAATTTTCAGGTTTGATGCGGGAAAGAGAAGAATTTGAAAGCACATGTCGTTGACATTTATGACGGATTAGTTAGAGCTAGATACTACCTAAAAGATGAAAATCCTTCTTTCTCTTATGAATGAAAGGGTTCTATAGATGGTCAAAACTAGGATGATTGTATATACTGACAACACCGGTATAGCTCCTACTATCATCCAAGTAATTATTGATTAGGATGAGGAATTCACTGCATTGAATATTGGAAAGGACAAGGTAGATCCTTTGCCGATTTATATGCTGCCACATGAAGATGAATCATACCATGAATAATCAACAGTTGATGTGCCACCAACCGATGAAAGGATAACGATTGATGTTCCACAACCCTGTGCTTATGCTCACAACAAAGCAATTCCTTGGTCATGTGGCGTGGATATTAATCTACTTACGAGGTTTGGGAGTGCTTATGCTCAAGCCAACTCATAACCTATCAAGCTATTATTGGTGAAGAGCCTAAGAAATTCCCAGCCGCAATCAAGGCAAGTGACTATAGTGTGGTAGACCAATTGCATAAGATGCTTGTACAACTCTCTCTAGCTTCTGTTAAACACCAAAATTCCTTCATGAAAGTGTTAAGCAAAGTACATGTTCCCTAGACAATCGAGCATGACAAACTAGAGAAATTCATGGGATCCATCTTGCTCAAAAATCAAATAGCCTTTTCCAACAGAGAATTCCCTGTTGAAGAAAAGGGCATGTAAAAGCTCCCTACATTTTGGTTAAGTGCAAGGCTACTCATCTGGTTTGAGTGCTTATTGATAATGGATCTGCTTTAACCATATGTCCTTTTGCAACTCTACAATGCCTTGGTGTGGAGTTGTCCAATATTTGTGCTGCTAAAACTTTCTTACGAGCATTCAATGAAACGAAGAAGGAGGTGGTGGGTGAAATTAATCTTGACCTGCATATCACTATTCAATATTGAATTCCAAGTGTTGGACATCCCTACTACTTTTAATTTCTTATTGGGCCATCCATGGATCCACAATATGGGTGCCATACCTTCAAACTTGAATCAAATGGTGAAGTTTGTAATTGAAGGGAAGCTAGTCACGATTCATGGCGAGGAAGACCAAAGAGTTTATCATGAGATGGCTATTTCCTATAGGTGATGCCTAAATTTTAGCTACCATATTTAGTCTTTTTGTATTAAAGTTAAGATAGACATTAAACATTCCATGGCATCTAGAAAATGATAGCGTTTATAATTACCTTATCTGCACCAATGATGTTAGAGGGACTAAATGGGCGATCATCAATTTGACTGATTTACTCCACCATAAAATAAAATTGTGCTCAAAGACTGGGTTACATATGGACTCATTCAAAGATTAATTTAAATAATATTTGGATTAAAAAAATCATATTTGGACCAAAATGATGTCATTTTAACCTTATCTTTTATGTATTAGCTACGTCAGCACCAAGTAAGGAAGAGAAAATAAATAAATAAAGTTGTATTAGCATTTTTCGTTAGTCAAGATAAATGGAGTTAACATAAAGATTTGATTGTATATTTTGAAAATTGTAGGACTCAATTGTACTTTTTTAACAAATTTTAGGACCACGGGTGCATTTACTCCTATAATATATATGGTCGAGTATCCGTCATTTCTCTTACTAGGGTTATCTGCTAAAATAAAACGCATAGAATTTCTGAGTTTCAATTATCCTTTTTGAAAACTTAGAGATAGTGGGCTCTTTTTTTTATGCGGAAATTTTGAATTTTTTTAAAGTAGGCTATTTAGGATATATTTTCACTTGATCGAGTGGCTTTAAAAGTCATTTTTAATGTTTATTATCCAAATTTTCTAAAAAAAATGCTTTCCAAAAAGTCTTTTTTTTTTTTTTAAAAAAATTCCAATTCTCAGCCGTTTGATTTCGCGATATCACGCAAAAAAATCGACATGAGAGGAGAACATTATGTCGACAGAAAGTCGACAGATATTCTTTTGACCAACGTGGTGTAAAGGACCGCCGCGCAATCTTTGCATGCTATCTTCTTCCTCATCACTTATTCCTCTGCTTTAGTCTAGTCGGTTTCTTTTTGTTTCCCCCTTTAATTTCTTTCTTTTTCCTTTCGTTTCTTTCGAAGAGTCTCTTCAGCGCGGAGTAATGGGTCGGTCTGGTCATCCGGAAAAGAGAAAAAAAGAAGGGATGCTCTGGTGAAAAGCATGGTCGACTCCTGGTCTTTTCATTCCCATTCTCTGGTGTTGGAGAGATTATTATACGGCTAGTATATTTAGTAAGTGGGATCTTGATAATTGAAAATGATTGGTCCCATGTAGAGCCTATTAGATTTGACATTTAAATTGAGTTTATTATATGTAATATGTTCTGACACTTAAATTTTGGCTAACCATTTAAAATTGATTGCATAAAAATAAAAATAAAAATAATAATTAAATTGCATAGTATATAGTTTTAAGGAGCATTTATCATATAGTTTTCATTAATTGCCTTTGCATTGAGCCAGCAATGGTGAGTGGACCTAAATCAGTAATGTGGATTGGACTTGTACTACAAGCAAGATTTGGCCAGCACAACGGAAGCAAGTGGCCGAAATTTTCAAGCCAAAATAGCAATTAAGTTTTAATTAAGTTGAATTTAGCTCCTTAAAATTAAAGGCTTTGGGTTTAATCAAAATAAGCCCTAAAGAAATCGAGTCTATCATCAATTGAACCCACAAAATGTGGAATTTGGCCAAGCTCATGCACACTAAGGGCTGGCCGAAATTCATAAAGATGGGGAGGGCCTTAATTGAGCTCCGTTTAATCAAGTTCCACTCATTTACATTCAATGAGACTTATCCCTTGTGATTTAAAGTCCATCGTTTAATTAAGGCCGAAATTGAAAGCATGTGAAAAACCTAGATTTACACGATATTAAGACATTAGGTCTTCATAATTTGAGGTCGGCAATTCCTAATTCCGAAAACAGACTGAAAATTCAGAAAACACATATAGAGACACATGAGATTGTTTTATTCCAATCCATTCTAAACTCCAAAACCTTCATAGCAGTTCATCCTGCTAATCCCATGGCTCCGAAAACCGAAAACCTTAGATTTAGGCCACATGCATACTTGATTATCTTCGACAAACTCAAAATCAGGACGAACATGAGAATTATCTCCTTCAAATCCTCAACTAAATTGACAAGTTTCCGGGATAAGTGATTTCGGGCCCTTACTTTAAAATGTGTTAATATCATCAAAATCCCTAAATTAATACATCTGTGAAAAATTTGCCCAAATTGATACACTTGAAACAAATTTACTTTCTGTTAGTTCCATTAAATTTTATCATAAAATTGTCAAGTTGGATGACACGTGACAATTAATGAGTATACTAGTTTAGAAGTTTACCCTCTATAAGTCATAAGTTTGTCAGTTTGTGATTGTTTGTGATATTAATCCAATTTAACACCAATTTGTAATTTTTGATGATAAAAAAATTAGTTTTAGGTGAATTTGCCATAAGTGTACTGGTTTGAGGTTTTAGTAGTCACAAAATTAGTTTGGAATAAATATATTACAAGTGTACCGGTTGGGGTTTTTTCATGGTATTAACCCTTAAAAAAAACGTACTCCTCGGCCATTTAGGTCCCCTTTTTCCTCGATTTACCTGCAAAGTTCTTCCTATACATGGGGATTCCATTATGGAGTGTGTGTAATCTCGCAAATCAGGCAAGTGCAGGGCTTTTCCTTCTTCCGACCTCTCATTCTATAAGTGGTTATTTGAGATTAAAACCCCGAGTTGGTACTATTTGGGATAAGGTCGGGATTAGCTCGCAATGGCTAAACTCGCGCAAGTTTTCTTTAAGGGCTTCTTCAGGGCTTTTTCGCTTTACAGCCAACAAGAAGTTTTCCATTTTTTGAAGGGGAAGGCTGTTGGAAAAGTGATCTAAGAATAGATCAACCATTTCACAAAACGAGCTGACAGAGCGCAGATGAAAGGTGACTATACCATATTCTTGCCGCCTTGGTCAAAGTGGCTGGGAAGGCATGGGGGATATAATCGCGTCGGGAGCGGCATGTAACATCATCATGGCCCGGAATGCCTCCAAGTGATCAAGGGGATCTCTCGAGCCATCATAAGTATTCAAATGAGGGAGTCTGAACCCCCTTCCAGAGATTAGCCGTCATTATTTCTTCGATAAATGGAGATAATTATAGCCAGAACTTGACCCCGACAAGGCATCCGGGTTTAGAACCGGAAGTGGCGCCTTGGATGATTAAGCCGGTGATTGGATGGGAAGGAGGATGCTAATACTCAAATTAGGATTTTAAAGAATCCACCCCCTTACCTAGATGAGTCTCTTTCCTCCTATAGACAACTTTCTAAGTGGGTCATTGCGGCTGGCAAAGGGTGACTTTCATCGACAATTGTCAATATATCTACACAAATGTCCGCCATTAAGGACATTTGGCATCCTGACAATGTAAAATGCTCTGTAGCGATCAAATTGTTCTGAGAATCAATGCACGCGTAACCTTTTAATTAGTTGAGATATCGTTCTGGTTGCTAATTATATGAGGTTTTTGTGATGTTTAATTTAGATGCCATACGGTTGGGTGTGCTTTATTTTCTGTCAACCTCTTCTCGTAACGTTGGTTTATTTCCTTGACACGTGGGTTCTTTTGACAAGTCATTCAAAACTCCTTCAACGCCATTGTCAAAAAAAGAGGTGAAAAGAGGGGTATTTGCACAATCAATCATAAACCTAAGAAAATCAAGTGAGACCTCAACCGTTTAGTCGAGTCAACGTAATCCTAAATAAACAGAAAATGTAGTCAAGACATCTCGGTCAAATCTTGTCTAATTTATCTAACTTGGGAGTCCAGATTGTCAACCGTCCTACGTATAGCGGGTGACGGCTTGATATGGACTATTTTCAATTGAAACGATGCCATTTTTTTACTGAATTTTTTGAAGTTCTTTTGCTTTTTTTTTCTGTCTTATTTGCTTCTTTTCCACACAAGAGCTTCTCTTTTTACGTTCATCATCTTCTCGATCGCTCGGCTAAGGCTCCTCCGATGCTTGTCCGCGCTGCCTACACCCGCATGGGCCTCTAGCGGTGTGTTGCCACAATCGCCGGCCTTGGTCTCACAGCCGCAGCCACCATCGTTGTACGAGGCCGACAGCCTCTACCACTGTGATTAGTCTCTCTGACTTTGTTTCTCTCACCCGCGAATATGGAGTTCAAGGTCGTCATTTGTGGCCATGGAGGTTGCCAACGCCCTCTTGAACTTTAAAAATAGAGAACCAAAAACATGGGCACTCGGTTTGGCTCATTGGAGATGACGACGATGGGTGCCGACGGTTGAGCAAGGTCAACAGTGGTGGTAGAACGCCGCCGAAGTTCCAGGCAACACTGTGGGCACTGATGGACAAGCAGGAGATGAGCTTTGGCAGAGCGAGCGAGAGCTTCAAGTAATGAACAATAAGAGGAGCTTGTGTGTGATAAAAGAAGGAAATATCAGAAAATTACAATAGAAGTGACATAATTTTTACACGACACTCACTTTGATGCTAAAATATTCATTAGATCATTTAAATGCCCCCGACGACAAATTCTAGCTAAAAATTCAAGATAACTTTTATAATAAATTTTCTAGTTTGACGTGGTTATTTCAAAACAAATTCAAGTCCAAAGTGAAAAATGAAGAAGATGATTTGGCAAATGGGACTAAACGGTCACCTTTCATCTTCCTGTCTCCTTCTTTCCCTCTTTGTGTGATCTCAATATGCTTTTTTTTTTTTTTTTTGCCGTTTTTGGTCTTCTCTATACTACTCTTGTTAGTGCACTACTAATGACATAGCCGAGGATATCGTGTTCCAGAACTCCGAAGATGACTACAAATTGCCTAGCAATCTTCTCAATTATGTGTTGCAGAGAGCAGTCGAAGGCAAGTTGATGGAGCAAATCGAGAGGAATCACATTTAGGTTAAGTTGGAAAAATCAACGATATAACATGTCTAATTTGTTTCGCGTTACATGATTATGGGCCGATTCTCCTATTCTTGCTCTCCATTGCAAATTTTAGAAGGTAATTTTGCTCCAATTTGAGCAATTTGGGTTAGGGTCTTTTGAAGAAGATAAGCAATTTTGCCCCCATTGTTTTTCAAATTTGTTTCTGGATTCACTGGGAAGTATTGGTGATTTTTCTTTCACATTTTGTTGCTTCGTTTTTACCCATGAATCAGTTTGATCACTTTTTCATTCAGTCGTCTCCATATCCTCGTTTTGTGCTAATGGAATGAGAATACACAATAAAAAAATGGTTTTTCCATCGTGAAGGACAAGGGAAAATCGAACCGAAAGTGGCTGAGAGATTGTTTTATTCTTCTCTGGATTGGTGGCTTGGTTACGCTTGTCTACATTGGCTTCGATTCTTCCTCTTTAATTTGGTTAAGCAATTTTTTGAACTTAGCATTTGTTCAGATATTTGTTTAATCGATAGATCTAAAACAATATCATTTCTTTGTGGTTTTTGCTGATTTGATTTCTCCGATGAAGCACATAAATGAATCTGCAATAAAATAATGCCATGTCATATTTTTTGGCATTCCATATCGAAGTTGGCACTTAAATTATCATTTTTTTTAAGTAACGTTTTAGTAATCTGATAAAATTTTTTGGCATTAAGGATAGCGTTATACGAAAGTAATGACACTTGTGGTAATATTTTTTCGAAAATAACTAGAAAAAATGGCATTGTTTTATTGAAAATAGCCCGCGTTATGTCGTCGCCATTACATGTACAATAGCCGGCAATGATTAGGTTATCATGTCAAATAAATTAGGCGAGATTTTATTGAGAGGACTTGATTGATTTTTTTCCATGGTTCAATTGAAAAATTGAGAATTGGATTAGTTTTCATACAATATGTTCAGAACTAATTTTGCAATTACCCTTAAAAGAGAAGAATGAAGATCTTGCTGAGTAGAAGTTTCAAATACCGTAATGTCATTAGGAAATCCTTTATGCTTGTGGTAAAGCAAGTGCACATAATATATAAAAGTTACATACGCATCTGAGAACACTTATCATTTGTGATCGATGCCAGACTGTACCCATGCTGATGCAAAGAAGCTGTAAAGTAGAGAAAGTAATGAAATGATGACAAACTGATTGACCTTTTCTTTTATGAGAAGATGACAAATTCATCGACTTTACTCAATAATGCACCTATCTAGATAATGTACAATGTGACCAATGAAGAAAACTGGCTGACTGAAAATGACCAACAATCACCACCATGCCTCCTAGGTCCTGACCTCCGACACAAATAAAACATGTACCATTTTCTAATTGACAAAAGAAAGTGCACCCAGCTTCTCTCATTTTGTTAGCGATCATTGATTGATGAAAGCTTTGATATTTGAGATCATCTCCTGAGTTCTTGAGCGAGCCATCTGGGACTTGTGCAGGACTTGGAATGCATGTCCCACCCCTCTGTACATGACCATTTCCACTGCCTTACCCATGTTGGCCAAGGCATTACATAGCTGAGAGTTCCGGTCCTTCAAGATGTCGAGCTCCGATATGCACACCATCGCCGATGGGATGCTCGAATTGATCCTATTCGACAAAGGATTGCACCAGGGATGGTCCCTATTTGTCCCTGAAGGAAGTGACAGCCTCCAATAGGTGTCAGAAGCAGATAGAGTCAGTGCCGAATTGGGCGGCTGAGAGGCCATCTTTTCAGACCCGGTCCGGATCTCTCCTCCAAAGAAAGGTTGGATTAAAATAACACCCTTCAGATGCAATGGTTTGATGGCATTGGACACAGAAGCACTGATGTTTCCTAATTGAACAGCGACGTTAAAGGCTATATTAGCGCCGGCGCTGTCGCCAACTAGGAAAAAGTTGGACAGATTGCACTGGCTCACCCACCATTTGTGCTCGTCGGATCCATTGGCAACTTGCCTTTTAACCCACATGACCGCATTGACTCCGTCCTCGTAAGCAGCTGGGAGACGGTTCTCAGGTGCAAGGCGGTAATTGACTGATACGATCACGCAACTTGCGGTGGACGCCAGATTGGCCAGGAACTCATGGTAGCAGCTCCACGCAGCTGATCCAACGCAGAATCCCCCTCCATGGAAGTAAACGAGCAAGGGGTACTTGCCGGGCCGGTTTGGAACATAGACACGCGCCCACAAGTTGGTGAATTTGTCGATTGTGACGTCTCTGGCATGCGTGTCGACTCCTGAGGAAATTGTGCAGGAGACACTAGGGATGATGGGGAACCTTTCGACTCGCCCATCCTTGTAAACCCTAATTAAGCCTTCAATCTCTTCGAGGACCAATGATTGTTGTTGCTGATGGTTTTTGCTCAGTTGGGGGTTGAGCCTGGCATCAAAAGATAGAGAAGCCATTCTTTTTCTTCTAATTAGTGAGAAGACGGACTTATTGGTTTTGGATGGAAAATTTGCCAAAGTAGGGTTCTTTATATAGGAAAAGAGTTTGGGCAAAGACCCTAGAGAGATCTTTCAATGCGGGTAAAAAAAGTTTCCAATCTCTATTTGAGGCAAGTGGGTGGAGTAGAACCTCCCCCTATGTCATCAAATTGATTCCCTTTTTTTCTTTATTAAATGGATCACATTCTTTGCAGTAACAGTTTGTCATGTTTTCATGAAGGACTGATGTCATGAACACTTATTCCATTTTTTCAATTGCTAGCCGACATAGCAAGGAGATCGCATCTTGATCATCTAGTATAACTAAACTGCCTCGTTCTTCATGGCATTTAAAACTTTAGCATGTGATTACATTGTCGGGAGATCATTAGCAGAGGGTTCTGTTTCTTGTGCCTGGACTCTGGACAATGCCATCGTGAGTTGCTCGATAAGTTTCATATGGAAAAGTTGTCATTTTTCAGAAATATGTGAGAGGATTCTGTAAATTGCAAAGGAAACTCGTTCATAACCGTTTGCCTAGATTTTACCGTGCCTATTCTCAGCCAGAGATGGGAAGATTGCTCCAATTCATGCCATGTCGTCATGTTTAACACACGGTTGACTTACACTGTTATGGGTGGAACTTGAGTCAGGAAATATATATATATTCCACAATCTAAACATTCAACCCCAAAACGAAGGGTGGACTCTTATATTCTTGAAACTATCCTCCTCCTTTTTATCTTCTCCCTAAACCTTTGCTTTTAAGGGTCAGACACAAAAGTTTTCAGATCCTCCCAGATGCTTCTTCCATGTAGAACATTTAGATGCTGCGGTGAGTTATATACCATTGATAAAATATTTGTCTGAACTGAAAAATTGTTTGAGACTTTCAATGCTCTTCTATGGTGATCGAAATTGACCGGGTACGCGGCATCTGATCCCCAAGATGCTCCAAAAATCATCTTGCTGACGATAATAAAGAATTTAGACGTCGCATGTCACGGCTGCATGAATATGATTCCCCACCAAAACGTAGAGGTCATGATCGAGATGATGAACACGGTTTGTTCCGAGACTTTTTATCGGTATCACTCTTTAGGTTTAGAAAAAAGAACAGATCCATTGAAAGAGAGGTCCATAATGTGGGACTGAATCGTCAAGATTTTGTTCTTCGTACTTGCCTCAAGAATCTAGACCTCATGTCCATCTTCTCAAGTCTCTCAATCTATTTCAATTCTGAACTAGTGACCTGGTGAATTGAAGCTCCAAATCCTGAGTTTAATGGGAAGGGTAAGGAAGGCATTCCCAAAAGCATGATCCACAGAATATTTTCTTGATAGTCCACCTTCTTGGGGAGCTTTCTAAGGAAAGTAATTATCACAATGCGACAATGTGGGACAGTTCTCCATTGATTCTGACATATATTCTATGGCACTTTCCTCACATTTTATTCTTTGAGGCGGCATCAATGTTTGTCCAGTTCCGTTGGGCTGAGACATGGGTGTTGTGGCACCAACCACCACATTCTAAGGAAGAAAGTAGACGAACGTGGGAGTCGCATTTTCTTATCTAGTCCAGCTAGAAGGCATGCCATCCACTGCTCATTTGGCCTAACCATAAGAAATTACTTTATGAATGTGAATCAGCTCAAATTATCTGTACTCAACATATTTTATAGGTTGATACAACTGAAATTACATGCGATTAACATGAGTTTTTGTGAAACAAATCAACTTAATGTTGGGCCAACAATGCAGAAGTCCAATACTTTCATCCTAGGAGTGTTAAGGTGTATATATGAGGGTGTTAGGCAAAAGAAGTTTCACATCAAGGATGTACAATGTACGGTAATGCAGAGTAGTTGATATGTTTTACTTGGATCATGACTCAATGGCTTAATCTTTTAAATGAATGTATTTCCAACGAGATATGTTGACAAGCTTGAATCTAGACTCTCTTCTTTGTGATCACCCTAGATGAAAGTATTAGACTTATGATGCGTCGGCTCAATAAATGGTCTTAAAACTTAAAATAGATTAGTGTGCCCCCAATGTAAATATGTGTTTGTTGAAGATCTCAAAATAAATAAATAAATAAATAAATAAAAATAAAATAAAATTCAAATGTGACTCTTTAACCGAGGTGGCGAATCGTTCTATGAGTCTACAACCAAACTTGGTTGGGCTAACCATGGCGATTGGTGTGGAATCGTAAAGGTGAATTTTGTCCCTCTCTCCGACATTTGTCAAGCTTGATCAAGCCAACGTGGAAATTCAAGTTGAGATAATGTCGATGCAGAAGAGATACCTAAATTAAAGGAGAGTGGGTATAACAAAGAAGGCTCACACGTGAGGAGGAGATTCATTAAGTTAAGCATATGTCCAACTAGATTTGTTGATAGGATGAACTTGAGCTCTCTTTTGGTGATCTCCATAGATAAAGATATTGGGCTTTTACTACATCAACTCAACAAGGAGATCACTCTCAAATCCTTGAGGATCCACATTCACTCAACCAATAAGTTAAGCTCTGGCTAGGATACATCAACCGATTCATACCACACCACATCTACAATGTGAGACTTTTTCTCGCCTAACATCTCATGTGGGCACCTCACCACTTCGCCATCGAATTATTGCAGCGAGATTTTATACCATATTCTATGTCTCTTACAAACGCATAATCTTGGACGTGAAACCATGCTAAATCGAGTCATCGAGATACCGCAAAAGAAAAAAAAAAAGAAAAAAGAAAAACACGTTTAAAAAATCCAATTGTAGGATCAGATGAACCGCCTAGACGGTAAAAGCTAAAGATTCTTTGTCATCCCCATTTTTTTAGTCTCTTCAAAACCGGGAGGTCTTTTCAAACCCAATAGATAAGCCAATTACGGTTGTCATCTTTATTCCCATCACATATTTATATTCTCCTTCTCCTTTCTTCTCCACCTTTTTGACCAAGCATCAACCATACGCGACCCGTGACGTGGGAAGCCCTCGAGAACAAATGGACAGCCAAATGGCATATTTCTTCTTTTTGGTCAATGAAGCTTTTACTTCATTGTTTTCACACGTTGCCCTAGGTTCTTGGTAAAGGGACGGTCGAGGTCTTTGATTAATGAAAACAAAAGTCATCTAGAATGTGGGAAAAGGCATGGAAAAACTAAGAGTGAAGTTCATCAGCTTCATTCTGATTCTGGAAGAAAGAATAAATTTGGAACTAATTTTGCCAAACCCCTTTTAGAAGTTGCTTTGAACTTTTTTGAGTGGCATATGCATTAGGTTTACTAGCAACGGCCGTTTCAGTTAAAGAGGCTTACAATTATTGCTAAGAAATAATTCTGCAGTATCTTGCCAAAAGAAATGGCATACTTTGTCGTAATAATGTATCCCATGAGAAAAATTACCAATTCAGTGCTAAACTTATTGTATGAATGCAAATTCAATTATAAACATTTCAATTTTTCTAATATAGTCCTAACCTTTATGTGGAATTCTAATGTAGTCCTTCTAGGCCATCGAAAATTGCTGACATGGCAATCCACAAGTTGTCCACATTAGCAAGCCACTTAGGAGAACTAGCAACGATTGGACATCATGTTAGCAATTTTCATGGGCAATTGGCCAAAAATTGCCTAAAAGGACTAAATTGAAATTTCGCGGAAAAGTTTAGTACTGCATTTACATAATTAAAAAGTTTATAACTAAATTGACATCTATATAATATGTTTAGGACTAATTAAATAATTATCCCATATTCTACATTGCTCATTTTAAAGTTTAGATTTGAATACGAATATAAAAAACGATAATTAAGATTGAATTATCAGAAGTTCAAACTTTTATATAGGTTATAATTAAGTTTATTAAAAAGGGTGTTATCATACGTAATTCAAATGATTATAACAACTTAGTCCGTTCCACATGGACCAAGTCCTCTAGAAGGAGTACTTTGAATAACCACATAAAGTAGTGGCCATTTGAGGGTCGACGTTGAATTATAAATAACTCCATATGGCCTTTTTCCCAACTAATATGGGATTTAGGATTTGACAAATTCCCTCACATAAAGAACCATTATAGTATGTGAGAACGTTAGTATTGGCCTATATTGCCTAGTGACACTCCCTTAATCTGATATGTGGTCTAGTCCATGCATGGTCCCTCCACCATTCTAGAAGCCTGTTGGGAGCAGCACCTTGTTTGAAACCCCTCACTCCTGCCATTGCTCCTTGCCTTTATCAGATCAACTATGGCCTATTCCATTCATGAACCACACAGGAGCCTTGCTTTGGTACTATTTGTAATGACTCAACTCGTTTTATATGTGGGCCAAACCCATGAAATCAATCACAGTAATTTCTTTTTAAAAAGTATTCACTGAAAGTCTTCCGGTTACAAAGCTCTACCAGACTGGTAAGGTGCACGTCGAAATAGTAGCTGGACAATCGGAGTAAACGTGCTACATTAAACTTTATCGGTTTTACTTGGCGCTTATGTGGCCATTAGGGTGCCAAACACGCTGAGAGCAGCTTGCGTGCACGGACGTGTGTGTCTGCGTGTGCGTGTTCGTGTGGTGTGTAAGATGGCAATCACCGCGTTGCGGTCGACGAGACGGGATCCATCTCCCGTCGCTTATCTCTTGTGGAAACTGCAATCACCTCACGGTAATCATCCTTTCAGATCTGGATCTGAGAGTTCTGTGCTCTGCGTAATTCCATTAAATTAGCGAATTAAGAAAGTATGAAGTTCGGAAAGTTTTTCAAAGAACCGATGAAACTAGTGAAACAAGAGCACCTCCAGAAAAATAAATCACGCCACATGAAAAACAAACGTTGTTATGAATATAATGGATGTCACAGAATTTTTCAAAGCTTCATAATCTCAGATATATGAGTAACTGCCTAACTGGTAGAAAGAAAGTAAAGTTCCAAATTGCAACGATGATACTGTACATGACACAAATGGGTTGCTGGACTATTGCAAGATATTCTCTGACAATTTTTCTCTCAAATTGATGAAATTTTTAAAAACATCATGTTATTTATATTTGATGCATGCATGGCGAGTGATTCTAGAAATGGGGTTTATGGGTTGTGTGCATGAAGGGTGCATGGAGATGGACGAATTAATGTAATATAAATGTTGTGGGATATGGAGGTTCACTATTAATGAATAAAGGCAGAAACCACCAGCAAGGGATAGAGAACTGAGATCGATGGCAGCTCCTCACCGAGGCATAAAGGATTGCTCCACCGGCTAAGGATAAAGAACTGTTTGATTCACTACCAATAGCGTTAGATAAAGAATCGGATAAATAATTCAACTTACAAAGAAAAATTATCATTCAGTCAACTTTTTACATTACAATTGAGAGCTTTCCTCTCTCTATATATATAAGAGAGACAATGACATGGGAATTATTGAAACGTTAAAGCATGGGAACTGGAAAGTAATTCGAGACCTAGGAATTTAGAACTTTGACTCTTGAAACTTACATAATAGTAAAGACTCCTAGAAACTAAGAAATGCAACTAAAGAATTAGTAATTATAACTTGCATGGAGACTTGAATTCTTGACTCTTTAGCTTTGCGGTTTATCTTCAAAATTCGTCCACCAACCTTCGCCAAAAAATAACTATTGTGGTTTATCTTCAAAATTCGTCCACCAACCTTCGCCAAAAAATAACTATTGTGGTTTATCTTCAAAATTTGTCATCAACCTTGGCCAAAAAATAATCAGAATGGGATGTTCCCATCTAAAGAGTCAAAGTTCACTTTAATTGGCCAATTGCAAATTTTATTAGGAATTCCATGAATTTGAGCATTTTGCGCACAATTGCGTGGTAGAGGATTAGCCGCTCACTTCAACATTAACAAAACTCTTAAGGTTCTTCAAGAGAATTTTACTGGCCAAAGATGAATGAAGATGTGCATGCTCTCATTTTAAGGTGTGTAATTTGTAAAAAAGCAAAGAATCAGTTCCATCAAGGACTGTATACTCCACTTCAAGTTCTAATGTAGCACCGGGAAGATGTGAGTATGGATTTTTTTGTGGCCCTATCAAGGACTCAAAGGAGGAAGGATGCTATCGTGGTGGTTATTTATCCATTTTCTAAAATGACTCATTTTATTCCATGTCATAAAACAGATGATACATTTCACGTGGCCGAGACATATTTCAAGGAGATCATTCATTTTCACAGAGTCCCCAAGACAATTGTGTCAGATAATAATTCCAAATTTTTTAGCTACTTTTGGAAGACCTATGGATGATACTTGGTAGCAAACTCCTATTTAGCATGACTTGTCACCCTCAAACGTATGGTCAAATGGAGGTAACCAACTATACCCTCACTACTATCTTTCGAAGCATGGTAAGTAAGACTTTAAAGGATTGGGATTTAAAACTTACACATGCTAAATTTGCTTATAATTGCTCTCCAAGTTACACAATGGGTCATTCACCATTTGAAGTTGTGATTGGAATCAGTCTCTTCACCACTATCAACTTGGTCCCCATTCTATCCAATTAACAAGTCAATTACGAAGCTAGAGAGAGAGAGCCAAGGTGATGAAGAAGCTTCATGAGCAATTTCAGTCCAAGATCGAAAAGGCAAATGAGTCTTTCAAAAAGGAATGCTAACAAACATAGGAAGAAGGCTCAGTTTCAAAGAAGTAACCTTGTGTCATGCCTTGGACCTTCCCTTATCAGGGGAATGTGACATTCATGGGATTAATGCACGACGTCCCAAGAGGTGTCGCCGTCTCATTACTTTTATCTTTCAATTGAGTACATGCAGAGGCATACTACTATAATACCCAATCAACAAAAAATAAGTGGATAGTAAGGAAAACATATATACAAACACACTACTTATATATTGCTTTATTAGAATCGGAAAGTTTCATTTACAAGCCCACTTAGTTGGGCCGTTCCGATTACAACCAAAAGGGGAATTGAGGGTTAGTTCTAGCTCCTCCACAAAGGTGACTATCAAAAGTGGTTCTCATTAGAAGGCCAACTTTTTATGGCTGGGGCTCAGGGTCATAGTCGAGGTCGGAGTTGAAGTCATCTATGCTGCCATCAAGAGGGTTTGCCACCAAATCATCGGGGCCACTGGGAGGACTGTCAAACCCGCGGATGGGCCCGAAGACCTCCTCGTTGATCCACATGACCACGCCTTGTACAAATGAGGAACCAAATATCCTAATTATTCGTCCACTTACACCATAGTGGTGTGCTTTTGGTATGTAATATCGGTCGTCACAATCTCTATGTCCAAGATAACAACTTCCATTTGTATAGACAAATTGAAATGAACTGTAGAGAGACTCATACCTACGGGTCTGAAAAGAGTAAAACAACGACAAATGAGTTGAAAACTCAATAAGTAAATCGCCTAAACCTCATATAGGAGGATACCTCATATTGGAACTGTGCAAATACTCGACGTTAACATATCGATGGCAGATTAATAGCAAAATGCTTGCTTTGTCTTAATTATGCACATGAAAGGGAGTTCTCAACTAGTTAAAATACGTGCACGATCAAGGAGTTGCAAAATGTTCCATACTCATAAAAATTATATACGGGCCAAATAATAACTTCTACTACAAGCACATGATTCTCAAGTCCCAAATAATAATACATAAATTACATACGTGTCTCTCAAGTCACCAATAACAGTGTATAAAATACGCACATACCTAATAATAGCTTCTAAAATATTCATGTGGCTTTGAAGTTCCAAATAAGGGCATATAAAATATTCCGGACCTCTCAAATCACTAATAATGACATATAAAATATGCACGTGTCTCTCAGATCACAATTAATGACATATAAAATATGTATGTGTTAAATAATAGCTACTAAAATATTCATGTGGTTCTTTAATACCTCAAATGCAATCTTGATCAAGAACCACATAATATTCTGTAATATATATGCACACGAGCATCCAAGACACGTCACACGGCGTTCACTTATTACATAATCAAAATCCATTGATTCTTTCGGAATCCATTTGGCATTATCTTGCCTCATTGGGCACGGCAACGTTTCGAAATCCATCAGTGACGACATCCAAAATCCATCAGGTTTCGTTCCGAAATACTATCCACGAATGGTATCTAAAATCCATTGGGCATCATCCTAAAATCCATCGGTGACGGTTTCCCTCGTGTGACCACACGGATTAAGCACATAACTAGTTCTTATCTTTTCTTTAGTCCGATGAATGAGTGCCTAAAAGGCGTGCTAAGCGAACTGTGTGTCGTGGCTTACCGAAACCATGTTGTTACAATGTGTCAAACAAGAAACAAGAACCGTGACTTGACCTATTGTGTTCAAGTAGCGGGCTAAGTCAAACCCAGTTCGGAAATGATACATGTGACATACTCGATTTGGAGCCTTATCATAGACAAGAGGAATGGACTAAGGATCGGTACGCCAATAATGAGAAAGGACTGTGAGTCAATCTTAGGGATTGTTCACGAGCCACTTAACGGATTGGGGTGAAGCGACTTAGGATCAAGGTTATGATAGACCAAAGCATTTGACCATAGAAAGATCGTTCAACCATAAGGATCAATGTGAATGATCATGTGCCATCACGAGTCGATCAATGGACGGGTATAGATCGATTCGACTCAAGTATATACCAATTGCAAGTGACTAGAGCATTCCTTGCAACCGTAATCCAAGGCACGTCAATCGATCCTACACAATTGCATGACAATCGAGAGTCATTCAAGGATTGAATAGGCTCAAAGATGGGTTGGCTCCGAACCAACCATGGGTCATGTGTAGAACCCCAAATAGGCGCCGAATTCGATTTGGGTCTAGCCGCTCGAGTATTGCTGAAATCACGTAATTCTTGTAGACCACGTTAAGGCCGCTTTCGATCAAAACTTAGCCACAAATTTTGATCCAATTATGGGTGTTGATCATGGGTGATTATTATATAGGCCTCTTAATTATCGTTTTGTCTCTTGAATTTGAATAAATTAAAAGTGAACAATTTTTGAAAGCCAATCAAGCCCCCCTCACACACCTAAATAGGTAAGAAGTCGAGGATCAAGTTGCCTTGTAAAGTTAAACCTAGTCTTAGATTTATACATGAGTGCAATAACTTGAGACATGTACTTATTTAGGGATTTAGGCTATAATAACCCTTAAAGTGAGACTTACGTAACTTCTTAAGAATAAGTTAAGACTAAAGTTTGGTGACCATGTAAAAGGGACCAGGCACCATTTTGAAGAATGGAAAGGGAAGCTAGTCTAGTTTGTGTAATTAGGATAGTTACTCATGAAACTAGGTGATGATTGAACCATTTAAGCTTGAAAGGTAAGCTTTGGCCAAGATTAACCCTAATGTGACACTTGGATGGTGGAGGTTCAATCTTGCTAACCAAGCCAAGAGAGCTCATCATTAGCCATCATTACTTAGCCAATAATTGAGTTTCACATATAATGCGTTAGGACTAATTTCTCTCTCTCCCTTACTTCTTCCCCAAGTTTACTTTGCTTTCTCTTTACCTCTCCCTCTCTCCCTCTCCCTTACACGTGTCTCTCGGCCTCCTCATTGCCGCTCACCGTGAGCCACCATTACCGTCCGCATGTTGTGCCATCATCACCGTCCACTTGTCGTGAGCCGTGAGCCACTGTCCGTCTCCATTCTTGTTCCAGTTCTGTAAGTAGATCCTCTAGACATTGACTAGGCCATTGTGTTGCATAGCTCGGACTTAAGTTATATTTGTTCTTGTTGTTGAGTAGAATCGAACCATCCTAGATAAAGTAAAACCACGTACTAATTTTGTATGGTTTGCTCATAATTTGCTCAAGTTATGAGGCTCGTGACCAAGTGAGGACTTATCATGTGATAGTCGAGGTTTCAATATTTGCTGTTGTTAGTGGAAACAGTTTGTTATATGTTCATGTCCATACTTGGTTTCAAGGGATCATTGTTGTTATTAAATGAGGTTCGTTTATTATCTAAGTTTGGTTATAAGGATTTGTTGCTACTATTGGTTGCAGTTCGTTTATGAGTTATCATATATCCTTGGTCGTGAGGTTTGTTGTGGTTAGTAGATATGGCTTATTTATATATTCTTTTCTAAGCTTGTTTATAAGGAATTGTTTCTATTCTTGGATATGGTTGTCTATGAGTTATTGTTTATTATTGGTTGTAAGGTTTTGTTGTTGTTTATTGGAAGTAGTTCATACATATGTCATTGTCAATGCTTGAGAACACGTCCCGAGCCTTCGAAAAGTGATGTTGATTTTTGGATATGCGTGGAAGCATGCTAGGTTGGGTCTCTCTCGATTTAGTGATATTGAGATGTATTGTTTTCAAATCGGATTGCACTTAAGCCAATGCTCAAACTAATGGGTCAAGCCACGGTTCTCATTTTGTGCTTGGCATATTTTATCGATGTGGTTTCAATGAGTCATGATATACACTTCGCTTGATACTCCTTTGAGGCATTCATGCATTGAACTAAAGAAAAAGATAAGAACCAATTGTATGCTTAATTCGTGTGGTCATACAAGGGAAACTGTCACCAATGAATTTCGGGACGATGCCATCACTGATGGATTTCGGGACGATGCTTGATGGATTTCAGATGTCGTTCGCAGAGATGGTTACGGAACAAAGCTTGATGGATTTTGGATGCCATCATTGATGGATTTGGGGACGTTGTATCCTATGGGGCGGGATGATGCCTGGTAGATTCCAAAAAAATTGATGGATTTCAGTTATGTATGTAATAATTGGATGCCCTGTGATGTGTCATGGATGGTCGAGTATCACATAGTGTCTAATAATAACTTTTTAAAATGTGTACGTGATACTTAAATGCCTCTAATGCAATTTCGATTGAGTATCACATATTATTATGGGGTATCATGTGATACTCGATCGAAATTGTATTAGAGGAATTTAGGTGTCATGTACACATTTTAAAAAGTTATTATTAGACATGTGCGTATTTTATATGCCATTGTTTATGAATTTGGAGGCATGTACATAATTTATATGTTATTGTTTGTGACGTGAGAGGTACATGAACATTTTAGAAGTCATTACTTGAGACTTGAGGACCAAATGAATATTTTAAAGGCTAATATTTGACATGTGTATATTTTAGATGCTATTAATTGTAACTTGAGAGGCATTGCATATTTTATATGTTATTATTTAGGACTTGAGAAGCACGTGTGTATCGTAGAAGTTATCACGTGTAGAATTTTGATGAGTATGAGACATGTAAGTCTTTGATCATATGAGTATTTTAGGTAGTTGAGAACTTCCTTTCATGTGCATAATTAAGGCAAAGCAAGGGCTTTGTTATTGATTTGTCAACATGCTTTGCTATTGATTTTTCATCAACATGTTGGCGTTTGGTACTTGCATGGTTCGGATATGAGGCATCTGTCTATATAAGGTTTAGTTGATTTACTTATTGAATTTTCAACTCATTTGTTGTTTGACCCTTTTCAGGCCCATAGGTATAAGTCTCCCTCCGATCCGATCTGGATTATATGTGCAGATGGAGGCCGTGGTCTTAGACATAGAGGACGTGACGTCCAACATTATATACCAAAAAACACTGCTATGGTGTGGGTTGATGAGGGCCTAGGTTATATGGTTCCTCATCTATACAAGGGGTGGTTCGTATAGATTGACAAGAAGGTCTTTGGGCCCCATCATGGGTTTGACGGTCCGTCTAGTGATCCCAACGGTTCAATGGTGAACCCCAACTACGATCCCGAACTCGAGTAGTGAGGGGCCGGCGTTTAATGAGAACCGCTTTTAATAGTTGTTCTCGGAGAGGAGCTGGGACTAACCTCCTATCCTCCTTTCGGTTGTAATCGGAACGGTCCCAACAAAGTGGGTTTGTAAATGAAATCCTTCGATCTAATGAAGTAGTATGTATAAGTAGTGTGTTTGTTTATGTTTTTAACTCACCATCCATCTATTATTTGTTGATTGGATGTTATAGTTACGCACTTTCGCAAGTGTTTAATAAAAAAATAAAAGTAATGAGACGATGCCACCTATTGGGATGTCGCAAATTTCTCGCAGATGCCACGTTCCTACAATAGGGGAAAGCTCTAGGGCATGACAATATGCCTTAATATCTCTCAACCAAAAGAGAGACCTAACCCAGCGTGCTTCCACACACGTCCACAAACCAACGTGAATCTCTTTTCAGAGGCTCGAGGCGTGTTTTCAAACTTCGACAATGACGTATAGATGAACCACATCCACCGAAGAGCATCAGAACCTTGCAACCAAGAATAAATAATAACTCATAGACAAACTGTATCCAATAACGATAACAAATCCTTGCAACCAAGCATAAACAATAACTCAGATAAATTGCATCCAATAACAACAACAATTCATTGTAACCAAACCTAGAAAAGAACATATAAACAAACAGCGTCCACTAATGACAACAACCTTGTAAATTTGTCGATCCCACAGCAATTCTTGCCTATTCTTGAACCTCATAACCCAAGTAAATTATAAGCAAATCATACAAAATTAGTACACGAGCCTACTTTACCTAGGATGGCTCAAGCCTACTAAACAACAAGAGCAAGACCTAAGTCCGAATTACATAGTATGATGACCTAGCCAACATTTAGGGGATCTATTTATGAAACTAGGATGAGAATGAAGACGGACAATGGGTGGCTCATGGCTCATGGCTCATGGCGGCGATGGTGTGTAGCGATGGCGACGGCAAAGGCGTGAGAGGGGGGGGGGGCAGAGAGGAAGCCAAGAGAAAAAGGGAGAGAAAGGCGTGTGAAGGAGAGAGGGAAAGGTAGAGAGAAAGGCAAGTGAGCTTGGAGAAGAAGAAAAGGAGAGAGAGAGAGGAAATGGTTCTAAGCCTTATGTGTGAAACTCAATAATTGAATTAGGCAATGATGGCTAATGATGGGTTTTCTTAACTTGGTTTGCAAGATCAAATCTCAAACATCCAAGTGTCATATTCGGGGCTAATCTTGGCCAAACTTATCCTTCAAGCTTCAAAGGTTTAATCATCATTTAGTTTCAAGATTAGCTAACCTAGCTACACAAAGTAGACTTGTTCCCCTCCTATCCTTCTTCAAATTGGAGCCCATTCCCCTTTGCATGGCCACCAAACATTAGTCCTCTCTCAACTTATCCTCAAGAAGCTATGTAAGTCTCACCTTTAGGGTTATTATAGCCTAAATCCCTAAATAAGCACATGTCTCAACTTAATGCACTTATGGACATACTTTCCAAAAATCCAAGGCTAGGTTTAAGCTTCATAATACAACTTGATCCTCACGTTCTTCCTATCTTAGGCATGTGGGGGTTCATTGGCTTCCAAGAATTGTTCACTCTTAATTGATCTAAGTTCAAGAGGACAAAAGATAGTTAAGAGGACTAGCTAAACATCATCTTGACCGAATAGGAATATATTATAATTACCCATGATCCTCCAAGATTATCTCCTAAAGATAAGCTTTCATGCTACATGGGTACAATGGGTCATGCAATGTATAATGACGGTGTCTTTTAGTGTTAAGTTCAATGGTGAACACCTTCAATATTTCCAGCCATCCCGAGGTCTTAGACATGGAGATCCTCTCTCTCCCTATCTATTCATCCTTCTGGTGAATGTCCTCTCTCATCTTATGAATCAAGCAATTACCATAGGGCTTCTCACAGGCATCAAACTAAACAGGTGGTGTCCTACTCTATCTCACCTATTTTTTGCAGATGATGCAATTTTCATTTTAGATGGTAAACTACTTGAATGTCAGAATTTAGCCAATATCATCAACCGGTATTGCTTTGCTACTAGCCAGACTGTTAGTATGAATAAATCTGGAATCTTTTTTAGCAAAGATTGTCCTCTTACCCTACAGGAAAATCTAGCTCGGGAACTTTGAATACCTGTGCTTGATAAGGCTGGTAAATATCTCGATATACCATATGACTAGGGAAGATAAAAGAGGGAGATGTTTGCTTGGATATTGGGAAGAGTTAATGCCAAATTAGAAAGGTGGAAAGAAAACCTAATTTCTAAGGGTGGTAAGGAAATTTTTACTCAAGACTGTTGTACAGGCAATACCACAGTATGCCATGTCCATTTTTAAAATACCCGTGTCAATTTGCAAGTCCATAGAATGGAAAATTGCTTAGTTTTGGTGGCAGAGTGATGGAAAGAAATCAGGCATACACTGGAAAAATTGGGAAGTTCTTAAAAGTAGAAAGACAGTGGGGGTCTCGAATTCGTGATCTTATTGACTTCAACAAAGCCATGCTTGGTAAGCAAGCATGGAGACTAATGCAACACCTAACATCCTTATGGAGCACCCTTTTAAAGGGCTTTATTTCCACTCATGGGACTTTTTGCATGCTGATTAGGGAACCGAACCATCCTGGGGATGGCAGAGTATTCTCCTTGGGAGGGATGTCATTTTACCTCACTTGCAATAGTCTATTGGTAATGGACAAACTATTAATATATGGGAAGATCGTTGGCTCCATAGAGGAGTTATAGGAGGCCCTGCTGCTCGAGATGATCCGCAGTTGGTAGCTGATCTCTTCAACTCAACTAACAAAAATTGGAACATCCCCTTTCTCAATCAGCCTTTGATACCCCAACAACTGCAGAAATTCTTGCCATACAGGTAAGCCCTCACTACACTACTAATCAAATTATTTGGTTAATGACTCAAAATGGTAACTATACTGCCAAAAGTGCCTACCATACCATCAGACGCTCCATTTCCAGCAACCAACAGAACCAAGCATCATCATCATACAAACCCCCCAAGCTACTATGGAAATCCATATGAACTGTCAACTTACCCCCCAAAATTCGACTGTTCCTATGGTCAGTTTGTCACAACACCTTAGCCATAAAAGACAATCTTTTCAAATGTCACATCACAGCATAACCAACATGCCCTATCTGTAATCAACACACACCGAAAACCACATAACATCTCTTTCTTTTATGTCCATGGACGCATCATATTTGGTCACATCCACATATCAGCATTCAAATCACACCACAATCAGTCAAACGAATAGATGAGTGGTTAGCAGCACAGCTAGAACACCGGAGTACCTCACTTGGTCTGGAGATCAGTGCTACACTCTTATCTGGAAATCGCGAAATGGCTTCATCTTCCGCTGACAACGCCCCAACTCGTCATGGGTCGTGGAGGAGGCCCTCACCCAGGTACGAATCACAACGCTTTCTTCCCAGCCATCGATGCATACAGTCCGATCTGCTTCAAAAGTCGATCTGCAGTGGAGGCCCCCAGATCTTGGCGAGGTGAAAATCAATATTGATGGAGCACATCAACCAACGAGTTCTAAAGGAGCTATGGCGTGTATATTCAGAGATCACATAGGAACTCTCATCCATGGCTTTAACTGCAATTTCTCAGCAACTTCGGCTTTGCACAGCGAGATCCAGGCGTTCCTCATCACTCTTGATTATTTGTTGCAACACTGTCATGCCCCGACCCTCGGGCACGCACCCATCCCTTGCCTTGGTCGATTATAAAAGGGATATCCCAGGACTACATATCGCCGACCCTTTCTTTTTATTATGCATAAGCGGAAGCATAAATTAAAATCCCCAGACAATAAAACATTGGGATAGAACAGTAGGATTAAATTTCAAACCTTCACTCTTATATACATTGCAAAACAGTGCACACATATATACAAAGTGAACCATTAAGTCCAATTCACATTAAGCCAGTTAAAAACACAAGGTCTATAAATAGAAGCGGGGTTCTACAAGTTACGAGTCCCCATCCTCCTCTCATTCTCCACACTCCAATTGGAGCTTTCAGCAGATTGCACTTGACTTCGAGACCTTCAACATCCAAGTCTGCTACATCTAGGAACCTGAAATGGTTATTCAATAACCAATGAGACCACGTCTCAGCAAGTTCTACCTCCTAAGACCCGATTAGTAAGCCAATACACTATGAGCTACCTAAACACGCATAGGTCAGAGGACTTACCTTGGCCTCATATTCCACCTACAATTCAAGGTTATATACCACGTTTCATAAAACACAACGAACAATCAATCAAATCGATGGTCAATCGAACTAGTCGATTACATGTCAGACGGACCCTTCTAGGTCATCGGTTCCACACCATATAACTTCCCACATTTCACTCGGTCACAGAGCCACATCAATGCTCTCGGGCGTCAAGTTCGCCAAGGTGACATAAATAACCAACGGTCTACGTGCGTTCTTTAAGGCGCCGTTTTCGCACAGTGATCTTCCCCATCACCGAACCACGCCCGTCACGGTTCACAGACAGTCTACGTGCGTTCTTTAAGGCGTCGTTTTCGCACAGTGATATTCCTTAATCACTGAACTACGCCTGTCACGATTCATAGGCAGTCTACGTGCGTTTTTTAAGGCGCCGTTTTCGCACAGTGATATTCCTTAATCACCGAACCACGCTTGCCACAAGTCATAGACAGTCTACATGTATTCTTTAAGGCGCCGTTTTCGCACAGTGATCTTCCACATCACCGAACCACGCCTGTCTATGCTTCGTACTTGATCTGTCTCAGCCAAAGCACTCCCGACTCACTCTCACCATTCCACATACTTTACAACTCAACAAAGCATAAGAATGCTAGATAAACAAACTTGGCCAATTTTCGAACAACAATTCAATCTCAATCAATTCCAATCAATTTAGGGCAAACCCCTAAAATATCACAATTTAATTAATTTCAAGCAACGTAGAGCTCAAATAAATAAATGGATTGCGCCACGACAATCAGCACGAAATTTCGGTCGTCGGCCATCTCAGCCTTAATTTCCGAAAAATAATTAATTAAATAATTAATTTCGAAAACTAAATAATAAATATTAGAAATTCAATTTTAGCTCAAAATAATATTTAAATGCCAAAAAATTCCACTTAGGCCCGAAATAGCAAATTGAAGCCCGATAAAGGGTCAGAAAATTCCCGGGCTACCCTCAATAAATAGTAGACCATGTCTACTTGCTAATGTCTATTTCTAACCACCCAACATGCATTATTAAGTCTCTAATTTAATTTATCTAAATTAATCTAACCACCTAATTGCATTTATTTATATCTAACCAACCCTGAGTATAATTAACAAACTAAGAAAGCATTAGTGAGTAAAACTCACTTGGTAAAAGCGGAGACCGAATCACCGCAACGGCAACGCGACGGCGGCCGAATTGCAAAATTTTGGTGACGTCGATGGACCCTCGAGCCGGGCCCAAAGATCTTGCCTCGCGGGCTTGGGCTTCAAAGGAACTTGCTGGATTTCGCTGGACTATGGGCTGAACTGCAGCTTCAAACTGGGCTGAACCAAGACTGAACATGGGCTTCAAATTGCAGGCTGTTGGGCTTCAAGTGGCTACTCGAATTGGGCCGAATTTACTGGACCGAAATTAAAAGTGGGCTGCTGGTGGACTGAATTGTTGAGGCGAAATTGTGGGCTTCACATTGCTGGACTACTGATGCGGGCTGAGTTGCACGCGAACAGAACCGGTGAAGGAGCAGCTGATTTCGAAGACATTGCTGAGATCGACTTCGGACTCCGCTGGGGCTTCTTGCGGACGGTTGAGCTGTTGGACGCACGCGGTCAAAGAATCCGACCGAGACGTGGACTGATTTCGTGAGCAGACAACACGGCCAGCTGCAGGGAAGTCATCACGTGCATGCGATTAAGGAATCGAGCAGGTGGATGGCTGAGGCGAGCAGTCAATGATGGTGGAGACGTGGCTTCTTCGGTTGACCTGCTTCGTGCGGCTTGCGGCCGTTTGGTGGAGACGCGCGGACGAAGAAGCAGCTTCGTTCTTCGGTCTTCGTGGCGGGGAGTCAACCAGGGCTTCAATTGTTGACCGAGGGAGACGACGCTGAAGACGTGTGGCAAAGCTGGGGAATCGGTGAGATGTGGGTTGCTTCGGTGGCCAACCCAAAAGAATGGGCTGAAGAGGAAAAATGGGCAGAGGGCTTCGGTGGATGAAAGAAAGAGGGGCATAACCCAAAATGGAATGGAAGAGAAGCTGCGGGGATGGGGTTGGTCGGTGAAAGAAGGAGGAGAAAGAGAGACGCTCGCAGAAGATGGAAAAAAAGGAGAAAACTCCAAATAAAATATCTAATATCATCATTACTTGCTCCAAGTATTCTTCAAGCTTATCCTTTCAATTAAACCTTTGTCCCCCAATACTTTCTTGCAATATAATCCTCAATTAAACCAATTTGATGACCAATGTTGCACCCCTCCATGCCTAGTCCGAATTTCTTTAATTTTGGACATTCAATTTCTCAATTTAATGTCCAAATCTCGCCAAGGAAAAAGCCCACAAAATTTCTATAAGCTCCCAACACCAAGTAGTTCGGTTTGCAAATCGAAAACCCCTTTAATTCGGTCTATCCGAATTTTCGTTCATTTTCCGAATTATCCGAAGTGATTTTCCGTAAAAATTCCAAACTCAACAAAATTTCTCCGAAAGACAAGATGACATCCAATAAATGAACCGTGACATGCTCGGACGTCCGATTTCCGAATCCGAATTCAATTTCATGATTAAAATCGACCGAACGCGATTTAGTCCGATCCGACCTATTGAGTAGCTTTTAGGAATTTTACCACGATTATATCCCTTAACGGCTTCACTCAATAGATGGGTTAACTCATGAGTGATTAGCTCAGAGAAAAAGAACCATCGGCACATTGACGAAATGCCCATTTCATATATTCGGGACGGGTCGAAAATTTGGGATGTCACAAACACGGTAAGGATCATGACCGGTTTGTGCTTGAATCTGATTGTCTTGTTTTGGTAGATGCTATCCACGAACCACCATTGACGCCATGGGAGATGCGACCTCTTCTTGGAGAAGTGGCGGCCAAACTTCCCTTTTTCCCTAACCTCAAAATTCGTCACTGTAGACGTGAAGCCAATTTTGTTGTTGATTGGGCCACTAAAGCCCATTTTAAAGGCAACTTATCATCGAATTGGGCTACGTCCCACCCCCTTTGCTTTCGGATCTTTTATATTTTGAAGCCCAAGCTTCGGGCTGTTGTCATCCTTTACATTCGTGATATAATAGTTCCTATTTCGACCAAAAAAAAAAATGTCTTGACATTTATTATTAAAGTATTAGTATAATTTATTCGTATGGCTATAAATAGAGAGGTAATTTCATATGTAAGAGATATCTGATTTGCAATACATGATATATCTTCTTGAAGTGAGTAATTTCCTTCAAATTCGGCTCTTTATCCATTTGTATGGTGGCGAGCCCTAATTTCTTTATCATTGGCTAGTGGTTTGTTCTTTTAGGCCTTGGTAGTATTCCAACTTCATTTTTGCTCATAATACACTCAATTTAGCCTCAATTCCACAATTTCAGTAAATTCTCATTTTGATAAAAAGAAACAACACATTCCATTGTCTACATCCCAACAAATATTTGTTGACATCTAATTTTTAGTCAATGCGTCATCAAAAATAAAATCTCAGATTCGAGGTTTCTGATTATAGCAAAATCTGTTTCTCAAGCAAAAAATGTCATTTTTCATTCCTTTTTCATTCGCCCTTCATTTGGGGATAATTTTCCAAGTCATTTTCATTAAGATCCGGTTGACCAACCATTTGACTAAAAAGTCAAATCGGGTCAAAATTTGGCTTTTTGCATAAAAAGTTCCTAATTGGCCTTGATTTTGAGAAAAATTGAAAAAATATTAAAAAAACTCACAAATCATTTTCTTTTAGCTTCAATTTGACTTTGGCTATAAAAGTTTTTCAAAAATCCATTAAGAACCTCATTTTCCAAATTGTTCGGTTAGGTTAACAATCGACCAAAAATAAAAAATTACTTTTGTTCTAGTCGTATTTTAGTTTTGCTTTCTTCACGACAGTTGATTTGGAGACTATTCCATATTCACTCGTTTGATCAATTTTGTAATTTGGCATGCCGGGAAGAAAATTATCTTTTTTAGCCCTAATTAGAGATCCAATCGGTTCTTCATAGTTTAAGGGGTGTTACTCCAAATCAACTCATTTTCTTGAACTAAATCCAAATCCAGCGTCAATTTTAGCAAATTCACTTGGGAACTCTATAATTAAATGTATTTAGCTTACTTGAACTTTGAAAATTCAAGCTAATGAACTTTAATTAGTGCAATTTAAGTTGAACCAATCTAGACGAAGGTTTAATTTGATAGATGGAGGCTCAATTTCATTATTAACTCTCAATTTAATTTTGGCATGTTGTTTGTACTAGCATTCTAGTATCAATTTGGATGCATCAAGCCATCATGAGTGTAGGTAAGTGAATCAATTGATATCTTCTTGTATCAATTAAAGTCAATTTTGATCAATTTGGTTTTTGATGACAAGAATTGCAAAAATTGTGCTAATAGGCTAGAAATTCCAAATTCGTGCACCCATAGAATCTAAGCATGATTTTCAACATTCTTGAGGAGATTAAGCCAATAAAAAACAATTGAGATGTTTTTACATGATTTCATTGGTTTAATTTCAATGAATTTGGATAATTTCTTCTCAATTTAACTTATTTTCTCGCCAAAGGCCGGTTGGGCCGTTTTTTACCAGTCTCGTTTGAAATTTTGTGCAATTTAGTCCTTGAAGGACTTATCAGCGGCTTACCAGTGACCGACGGCCACCCCTAGCTAGCCCAGCTCATGGCCAACCATCCTATACCTTCAGTTCACTATAATTTTGAAATTGCCCTTTCAAGATCAAAATCACCAAAATACACTTGGTTCAATTTTTGAGTTCCAAAGAGACGTGATCTTAGCCGTTCATTGAGATCAATCTAAGCCTTCGGATGAGCTACCTCATTAATCCATGTGATTAAATAAATTGGCAAATCACAAGTTAGCTTAGGCACTAAGTCTCCTTCATCTTATCTTAAAAGATGAGATCCTAGCCATTGATTGAACCAATGGCTAGGATTTCATCTTCCCTAGGTATGTAAGAAATTTTCCCTCCGAAGCTCGGGGGAAACCACATTTTTAGATCTAAATCTCTCTCTCTGCGCCAAAGCTTTCACCACCCAAAACCGCCGTGCATTGGCCATTGTTCGGCGAGCCACCAATGCCTGAACCACCACCAGACCTCTCCCTAAAGTTCTTAGCTAGCCTTGAAGTTCACGGTGGCCGGAGTTCTCTCGATTGTGGTCGAATGATCACCGATTTTCCTCAACATTGCTTGATGTTCATCCTTTGATCATTTCTTCGATTGATCAAGTTTGATCTTCTTAACTTTATCTTTTATCACTCAGTCTAGATCTTGCTAAGCTATCATCTGTGCCATTTCACATAGTTCGTGATGTTCGGAATAGCTCATTTGAGTTTGAGTTTGAAGATAAACAAGGTAATCGTTCCAAATTTGAATCCAATAAAGTGAGGTCATTCTAGATGGTCGGGGCTAGGATTCAAACCCTAGGCAGTTATCTCATGCTTAGATGGATGATATAGATGATCAATAAGGACTTTTGATGAAGTTGTGATGATTAAAGATGAGTTCACCGCTTGACGATGCTTGGTTGCTTGTTCTGGAAAAATCATAAGCCTAATATGACCTACTAACTGATGTCTTCGATTGAGCTTATAAATGATCTCGATTGCCTTCAATATCCTTTTTTTTTTGTAGGAAACTTCATGAGCTTTCCATCGATATCTAGTTTGCATGATTTGATCATCATTTTCTAAGTCAAATGATTTTTACAAAACTAAAGTTAGATATGGAATTGCATGTGTTCCATTTCAGTTGTCCTGTTTCGATGACCTTTATTGTTTGTCGATTTTTTGTGATTTTTTTGTAATGATTTTTAAGTCAGTGCCTAAATAAAAATTATTCACTAGATTTAGATATACAACATATAAAATTTTGAAAAAAAATTGAATGTCATTTAGATAGGACGAACATCAATAAATCATTCATGTCTTGATTTGTAAAATCATGCTTTGGTCCGACTTACATCTGTTGTGCATTTTCTATAAAATCACACGATTAGAATCATGAGTAGGTTTCTTCATGAAAGTTGTGCATAACACATAGGAATATAACATATTAAATTTTCAAAAATTTCGAGATTGATTTGGTTAGGTCGATCAAGCTTTAATCGAACTAGTGCATGTTTGAAAATTACTTGCTCTTGCATGACTGTTATTTGTTCTTCGACTTTTAAATGATGAAAGAGAAAGATATCAGTTTTATTGAAATTTTTAAGACAAATTTTTTGTTCTTGGGAAATGAATTCCTAAATCCAAGTGTGGATAAGGTTGGCACACTGATCAGGTTTTTCGAATGACCAAATGTGACTCAATTCCAATAAAATTGGTATCAAATAAGGCCGAGATCAATATCCACAACTTTCGAATGTTGAAGTTTTTAAGAGGAGGTCACTAATTTCATTAAAACCCTGAAATACTTTCAAGTATTTAGTGAAGATTTGGGTGAAAATTAACTGCACATAATTAAATCCTCCTTCGAATGGCCTAGGTAATTTCAAGTTCAGTGAAACTAATGCTCAAATCAAAGTTTGAAACATGTTTAACAACTTTACAGAGATTATTTTCCAAATTCACATCTTAAAATTCCATGAAAATTTCACGAGAATTTCAAATCAGTGTTGGCAAATAAATTTCGAAGAGCCCTGCAACATTAGGAGGGTTCGTAAAAATATCAAACCAAGTTTCTATTTTCTAAATATTTTTGAAAATGAAGTTCAACATGTCACAAACAAATCTCAAGAAGACACTATCTTCTAGTTCAACATACATGATTTTATAAAAATCACAAAACAGGCAAAGGTCAATCTATCCAGATTGTTTTCACATAAACTAATTGCACATTGTAGGTCTAACCGACCTTAAACCAGTGATCGTTCAGCATGGAAATTTCATGGCAGATATATCAACATGTGAAGAGCAACTTTCCAATGGAAGCATGTTAAAAATCCAACCACACAAATTTATAAAAACCCCAGAACAACAGCAGGTCAATTAGAAACACATGGCAGCAGAGAACAAGGATGGTCTATGGTCAATCTACCATATCAAACGACCTTCAATTTTTATCAAACTTTGACATGTTATAGAGTCAAATGCTATGAATAAACTTTGTGAAGGAACTATCCTCAAAATATTTTACACAAAAAATTGTAAAAAATGGATAGAAAATGAAGGTCATTGAAACAGAGTGGATGAAACGTAGTAAACACTTTTATTGATTTTGGCTTGACTTTGCAAAAATGATTAGATCTAGCTAACTTTGACCAAATTAAGTACATCAGTCAAAAGAAAGCTTATGAACTCTCCTATTCTAGTAGGCATCAAGTTCAAATGGATTCATTTTCCAGCTGAATCGAAGACATCTAACCAAATTAAGTACATCAGTCAAAAGGCCCGGTTTGAATTATGATTTCACAGATTAAATTTGATTATCATGCAATTAACCTAGCTAAACAACTTACAAATTTCACGAAATTTTTCTGTGATCTAGAACTAGATGTTGCGGTCAATCTTCATTAAGACGTCAATTCCGAAATCATTATGAAAAAATCATGAAAAATCAACAAACTGAATAGATCGATTAGTCATTATAATATGGTAAAACACCAAAATTAGTGACTGAACTTGCGAATGCCTTTTGATAAGGCAAATGAAGTTCAATTCATGCATATTATATATTAATGGAAATCTTACGAAGTCAGCTTCAAATCATATCGAGGCAGCGAAGTCAAATATCAATGTTTACTAGCTTATTTCCAAGCATTTATCAAATCAGTCCATAACTAGCTACGGTTTTTCTAGAAATGACAATCATGCACAATCAAGCCACCAACTCAACATCAACCATCCTCAGCTCATCATATGTCATTTATAGCATCTAGATAAGCCTAATAGAGCATCATAAAGCTTGCATCCTGGCCCTGGCTATCTAATATAGCATCGCCTCATTGGATTCGTATTTTAGAAAGTTAACCTTGATTTTCTTCAAGCTTGAGCTAATGCGAGATAGGCCAGCCACCTAAAGACATTGAGGAATAACCGGAATAGCTCCTTAGCAATCTAGATCGCACAATTAATTTCGGATTAGAATCAAGCGCAAAGTAGCAAACTAGAAATAGTACATTGAGTTTAAAGGACTAGATGAAGATCGGCTCGAGTATAGCCAAGCTGAAGTCACAGTGGACTCGAGGATGAATTACGAGACGCTGCTGTGATGATCGACGAAGCTAAGGACCACTGGGGAGCTACCGAATCGCTATCGGGACACGCTGGGATGAAGACTGGTGTAGGCGCTGGTATTTGGCGTCAAAGGATTAGAAGCCTCGATCAAGGCTCGTCGGTGACGGAGGGGTTGATCAGTGGTTATGAACTACTAGGGGGGAAGGCTAATGGTGATCGAGTGGTCAATAGCTCACCGGTGGGGGCTTTCGCGAGTAGTGGACGGTGACACAAAGAGAGGTTGCCGAGAATAGAGTTTAGATGAGAGAGAGAGAGAGAGAGTTTTCTTGTGAGGAGAGAGAAACTAGATCTGCAAAATGAGAGCCTCCCTTCATTTTTGGAGGGAAAATCAATTATATATCCCTTGGCAAGATCAAATCTTACCTCTTGGATTGATCAAAGGGCTAGGGTTTGATCTCCCTGGCTAGCTAGCTTGCTTTTGATTGGATGATTAATGTACACATGTCAATTTGAACGATTAGGATGGGTTCGTAATTGAACGACCATGATTAATTTTGAGATTAAAAAGCTAATTGGGGGTATTTTTGTAATTTTAAATATCCGAGGGCAATTTCGTAACTTCATTGTACAAAGAGGTAAGGGGCGCCGGCTGAGGCTTGGCCTCGTCGAAATTGTGCTCCAGCCACCGAAAAATGGCCTTGGGTCATCGGCAATCAACGCCGATCAACATTGGGTTGACTTGTACTTTACTGTGTTAAAACGGCTTGGTCCTCCCTCTAATTTCGTCTTGATTATCTGGATTTTATCCAATTAAAGTGAAACTAAAATTGTTCTATGTAAATTGGATGCAAATTGGATGAAAAATTAGGTTACTGAGGTGACTCCCCTAAATTGAATTAATTTCTATTGAATTATGATCGCAAGCTAGACTAACTTTTGTAATTAGAATTTATTTGGCTAAATTGAAGCTTAATAACTTCAATTGGATGTTAGTATAGAATGGGCCAAGTCAAATTGGCTTGATTGAAACACATTGGCTTAAACTTCTAGAATTCAAGAAAGTTAAATTGAGTTGTTGACACTTAAATTTTGACAATCTGATCATTCACTTATTGCATTAAAAATTAGGGATTAATTTTAAACCCTAAACAAAAATATTAGAATTAAGTTACATAACATATAGTTTTAGGAGTATTTTTTTTTATTGCATTTGCATTGGACTAGTGATGGATGGGTTTGACTTGATGGTTCTAAACTTTAATTAGACGAGTTGGATTAAGCCCGCGGCGAGAGGAAATTGGCCCAAGTCTGCTATTCTCTCATGACCGAAAAATGATTTATGAGGAATGACGATTTGATATATTCGGTAAATCTTTCATATATTCATGCAATATACATATTGAGAGATATATTTCGCAATAGAATGGGAAATTTCGGAAGAAATATCGAAATGATAAGAGGGAATATTGCACGTGAGAGGAATATATTTGGTGATACTCAAAAAGTATCAACACGGAAAGAAAATCCGCATGCAATTGGTCTACGAGGGAAACAAAATATAGGAAAGGAGATGTAGCATCCCCGCGCAATATTGGAGAGAGGAAAGAATTTTTGTTTCTTTCCTTGGTGAGCCTCTTTATTTTGGGGCGTCAGCTAATTTTTTCTCGGAATTGAGAGAAAAAAAAAAAAAGTAGAGAGAAACGCAAAAGAGACGAGGTGGCTACCATCGTGAGAAAAGTCTTCTGTTCTTCTCGTAGGTTCTAAAAGTCTGCCTGATGAAGACAAGAAGATTGAGCAACAGGCGTCCATAAGCAAAAGGAAGAAAAAGACGAGAGTAGGTGCTCAGAGAGGAGACAAAAAGCACAACAAAAGAAGAGAGAAGTCTTCTCTCTCCTTGGTCTCTGCACACGTCCGACGCTTCACCAACGAGCTCTAGTCTTGGCCCGACGTCTTCAATATAACTCATCAATTCAAAGAAAGACGACTGAAAAAAGAAGAAGAAGAGAAATCCAGACGTAGAATAGCTTCAACGTCGTGTAAGAACTAGGCCTTCCACTCCAGATTTCCTCCTGCCATCGTTGCTGGTCGCCCACAACACGTCTAGCTGGGCCAGCGAACATCAGCAACTCCGGATCTTCAACACCCCGAGCCATCACCATGATCCGTGAAGCCACCGATTCGAGCTCTGCAGTGACCTCGTTCCTGTCCACCTGTGAGTTGCAAAGACCCAAGCCCCGCCATGCCATCACCTTAAGCTCGAGACGAGTATCGTCGGCTACCGGCATCACATCCGTGACTCACGCCGTACCCCAAACCATCATCTCTCACCATCGACGTCCTAGTTCGTGAATTGTCGTGCCGCCGCCACTCATCACTTGCCACTGTTGCCGTTCACTATCAAGGAGCCGATTGTGATCCTGGTCCGATTGTGCAAAGTCCAAATTTGGGAGCCAATATTCGGATTAGGTAAAAATTATCTAATTTGATTTTTGAATATTCTGTTTCCTTATTTAAAATACCTCGATGCACATTATCGAAGTTCATGATATATAGTCATATCCGTAATCTCGAGTAGCCTTCTAAATTGGGAAATCTTCCTAATTTCACAATGTGCATACAATTGACAGTTCGATTTCATGCCCGAAATATGACTCACAATCACATGGAAAAATCGCCAATCTAATCTCACGCTCGAGATATGATTTGCGATTTTGTTAAAAATTGGCCAATTCGATCTCATGTACAAGATACGATTCATCAATTTATTAGACAGATATCAATCAAATATTGCCTATTTTGTTGTCATGTTGTTTGAATCGATTTTGTTTTCATAAAAGAAAACCCAAAAAAAATATATTTGAGTTAGATTAGGTTCATGTTAGAATATCGTTTGTTTTAGGGTAGTTTGCATGTTTAAGATTAGGAAATTTATTTATTTCAAAATTTTTAAATAAAAATACCAGAAACATTAATTTAGGATGTTAGATTCTCTTTTCATTAATTTAGATTGTACGTTCAATTACTGGACAATTTTAATTTCGAATTTTATAAAAAAAAAAAGCCTAGAATTAGAGCATTCTTTACACGTCATCTAGTCATTGCATATTAAGATAAGATTGCATGTTTAATTTAATTCTATATAATCTTTCTAATTAATTATAAGTTTAGATAATTTTTCCTTGATAGATTGCATTTTAGGTTAGGAATTACCTAATTAAGATACCATTCTAGTTAAATTAGGATTTGGCCTAATTAGATTCCTAATATAAATTGGATAATATCTTAATCTAGATAGACAATTCTTGCTATTTTTTTAAATTTCTAATTTTACTCAAAATACCAAAAAAAAAAAAAACCATTGTCTTAAAATGAATTAATTTCTTTCTCTAGGATAGATTGCATGCTTATTTAAGAAAATACAAAAAATACTATACTTATGTCATGTAGTTTAGGTCATATTGCTATGTTAGGTCGCTTCATGTTAGATTAGTAGCATGCATTGCATAAAGCACGATTCTCATTAAACAAGTGAAAATAAAAATTAAGTGATTACGTGTTAATTAGAAATAATATGTAGGACTGTTGATGTGAATTCTGATATAATAATGCAGATGCTTTCATTGCTATGAGGTAACTCTTATAATTTTTTTTTTTTTTTTGTGTTAAATTGGTGTTTGCGCACCTACATGATCACCTCACATGTTAGGGAAGTAAATTAAAATCAATTTAAGCTGTTTACAAAATATTTTTCGAAATAAAAGAGAAATGTACCGAAAGGGCGTTAGAGAAATCTAGCGTAATTAAGTCCCCAAACTCACAATCTCTGGTTCTATTACTTTACTTGGGTTTCTAATCGACCCACAAAAAAATAGATTAGATTAGTAGCAACTCCTAATTGAAAAACCATTTGCATGTTAAGAACTTGAACCTAAGTTGCGAATTGATATGAGCTTGGGAGAGCCCGAGCTAAGTTTAGGCTTAATAATCCATGCCAAACCCTAGATAGTGCACCCGAGGTTAGGTCGCGACATGACCAAATTGAAATGTTCCCAAATTAATTTGCCAAAATTGACCTCAGATTTTGATTTAGTTTAATAAAACAAGTTGATTTGGGGTACAAGCACGCAGCTCATGAAGAAACGATTCAGACCCCTAATTAAGGCTGAAAATGGTAATTTTTATCCTAACATGTCAAATCTCAAAGTTGGTTGAACAAGTGAATACATGATGACCACTAAATCAAATGCCGTAAACTAAACTAAGCTAAAATATGAACAAAATGAGAGTAATCTTATTTTTTTGCTGATTTTGAACCTAAAACCGAAAAATTCGTTAATCGATTTCGATGCCAAAGTCAAATTAATGCTAAAGTGAAGTAATTTGTGAGTTTTTATATTTTTCAATTTTTTTTTTTTATCAAAGACTTGACCAAAAGTTAATCTTTTATTGACTGATCACTAAATGGTTGATTTTGTGATAATTGATTTTCTTGAAAGATTTTGTGGCCAAAGTGATATTAAGAATAATTGGGATCTTTTTTGCACAAAAAGTCAAATTTTGATCTGGTGTTAACTTTTGGTCAAAAGATTAATTAAAAAGTCAACTCAAAAGTCAAATTTTTAACTTTTTAGGTTTTTTTACGAAAATGATTAGGAAATTATTGAAAATCATAGGCCAAAAAAATAAATGAGAAATGACACTTTTTGTTCGAGAAATGGGCTCTATTGCGACTAAAAACCCAAATCTCAGGTTTTTACTTTTATTGACCCATCAACTAAAAATTAGGTGTCAACATTCCCAACAAGTTAGCAATAAATCAGCGTAAAAAATTTATCTTTTTAATTATCATCTAGAATTTTTTTTTTATTAGTTGGCAGTGGCAATTCTAAAATAGTTTTTGTTTTATTTTTATCTATTTCAATTCCTCTTTAATTTACTAAGAATGCTTTAACACCAAAAGCACACTTAAACCGGTTCATTTTCAGTTTAAATTTCTTCATCCATTTGAAAGCTTGTTCCAAACATTTTTAGATGACTTACTTGGTCTGATTTAATGATGATGTAATCTATATAGACCTTCATGAATTCACCAATCATATCATGAAAAATAAAGTTCATGGCCCTCTGGTATATAACTCAAGACATTTTTCAAACTGAAGGGCATGACCAACCATTTGAATGCGCCAATTGCTCATAGACACCTAAAGGCTGTCTTTTGTACATATTCTTTCGATGTAAATATCTGATTATACCCAAAATGACCATCCATCAAGTACTAATTTCATTAGTACATAATATCTGATTATACCCAACATATCGACCATTGGCATTTGATTTTCATCTTTAGGGGTAGCCGTATTCAGGTCGTAAAAGTCAATGCACACCCTTAATTTTCTATTTTTCTTCTTGACTAGAACTATATTAGACAGCCACTCAATGTACGATGCAATTCTTATAAACCCTATAGCTAGAAGTCGTTCAAATTCTTCTTTGATCTTCTGCACAACTTCAGGGGTAAACTGTCCTGGAGGCCATTTGTGTGGTTGAAATCCCTTTTTAATTGGCAATCTATGTTCTTCCACATCTCTACCCAACCCTGGGCACCTCATAATAATCCCACGCAAATTAGTCTTTATATTTTCTCAAGAAATCTACTAACCTAGCCTTAAGGCTATCGTCAAGTAACGCCCTTTTTTTTTATTGGGCAGTGATGCAAGTCATCCCCAAGATTGATTTCCTCTAAAAGGTCTTGCGCCTCAACTACTTTACCATTCTCTTTAATAGATGAATCCTCAAACTCTAAGATGCCATCGACAGCCTTAGCTAGCTACTCAACCTGTTCGGCCCTATAGGCTAATATATCTCTTGATGAGGTCTTTTGACAATATAAGTGTCTCCATATACAACCTCGCCCAACTGTTCCACCAGCTCGCTCTTAAGGACCCGCAATATTCCCCTTATCGAAGTGGTAGAATGCTATATCCCTCGGGTCAATTTCTAGGGGTTTGCTAACACGTGCATTGTCCTCCGATATTTGATGATTATTTCATGTCAATCCAAATGCGTGTGCCCAGGTTACACGTGACTTAGGATTGGCTTTTATAGGGGCAAGTACACTAGAAGTGTCAAAGTTGTGCACGGTACCCACTTTGGTGTCAAAAGTTTCTTTTAAACAAATTAAGTGCCTAATTTTAAATAAAGATCACTTAAGTGTCAACTCCGATCAAGGTTGCTATAAATCCGATATGACCATATTTTATTAATTTCTCGATTTTATGTGGCTCGCCGGCATGCCCAATTAGCATATAACATCTAAACAACACCATGTAGACAAGTTGACGAGTGATCATTTGAGTACCAAAAATTGTAAATATGGATCATTTAAGTGATTATTGTTAAAAATTATTACTTAAATGTCCGTTGTTATATAAAAAATGATTACTTCAACGTTGGTCGTTGTTAAAAAGTGATCATTTTAGTGCCAATCTCATTTAAATGATGATCATTGTGCAAGGTCGTTTTGCTTGTCCACATGGATTGGATTTTTTTTTAAATGTGTCAAATTATATTAAAATTTTAATTATAAATGCTAGGTAATCAATTTGGCGGGAATATCTCATCAGAGGAATTTAAGTTATCGTTTTTCTCCGATTTGGTACTTAAGTGAACCAATGAAAACTTTTGGTACTAAAGTAAGCACCATGCACAATTTTTAGCAATTCTAGTGTACTTATACCTCTTTTACATATTCCACCTCGCCACCATTCCAAAATGCTACCATCTAGTGCAATGTTGAGGGACGCATTGATTCCCATGAATCCAATCTCACCCTAGCAACAAGTTATATAACCCATCAGCATCAATTATAGAAAAGGACGTTTTCGAAGTTTTGGATCCAATGGCCAAATCTGCCACAAATATTCATTTGACATCGGTAACCTCTCCAGTAAAGTCTGATAACTAAATATTCAACGGAATTATTTCTTCGTCTCTTCCGACTGGCCTTTTAAAAAACATATATCGGATAAGATTCAAAGTGGACTCACCATCAATCAATACCCTAGATAATGGACGACCATTTATATTAGCAACAATATTCAAAGTTCTTAGGTGATTGGAGCTACTCGCAAGTAACTTCTCAAACTCCATAACCTCTTTATTATCAAAATGAAATTCAGCTCCTTGTTTTTCACTAGTCAACACTTCTTCAACTTCCTAGGAACTAGTAAGATTGCCTCGAAAATCTTGAGGTAGTCTAACTTGGGCCATGCATGAACTCAAAGGAAACACCGACCTTGACAATGTCTTTGGCCTCTACTCGTGTTCCCAAGTGAGTTGAACCCTTTTTCCGTCAAGTGTTAAGGACCGTTTTTCTGTCTCTCTCCTCCATACCAGGTTTTTGGTTCTATATGGCTTTGAGCCATTTATTGCAACCAATGCTGGTTTGACTTATGTGATATGTGCATTCTCCTCTTTCTTTGCATCATTCTCTTTTGAGTTCGTGTTATATTACCCACTAAACTCTTCATACCATTTGCCCTCTGATGGGTCATAAGGTGCCTTCAAGGTTTGCTGTCAATATGGCAAGATGGGTGAACTAAAACCTTCAGGATTAGGGTCATCAAATTCCTCCCCATCCAGTAGGAACACAATCACGAGAGTACAAAGGTAGTGGTCCATATCTAACATAATAATCAAACGTATCACTGGTCTCTCTCAACGTGTCTACAATAGGATCCCCATCTTCATATCTTTGCCTGAATGACTTTAGAATTTTTAATAGTCATGCTACCTTTCTGAATAAACCTTTCTATTTCCAAAATGAGTCTATTGGCCGGCTTATGGCTGATCGGCATCATAAATTCCTTCAACTGTAGTCATCTTTGGATGATCTAACCTTTTAGGATAACATCAATGCAGCCCTTCAAGCTCCTATGTGCATTGTGCACACAAGTTTGATGTTTGTTGTCTCCCATTTTTGCACGTTAATGACACTATTCTTGTCATTACTGGAAATGGATCAACGTCAATTTCCATTAGGGCCTTACCTTTGTCATTAGCAAATTTGATTTTCCACGGACAGATTGCTTTTGATTATTCTTCTTCAAGACTATGCAATCGGTAGTATTATGACTCAATGAATGATGTCATTTGCAACACTTCTTGCCTGTCAATTCATCTTTGTTTGGTATAGTTGACCTTCAGTCAATCTTATTTGTCCGTTCGCCAGCAGCATATCAAAAGATTTCTTCAGTTTTATTAACATCAAAGGAATAATATGTAGACTCTTTGGCTTTGGCCATAATGGCCGATTTCTCTTTGATTCTTGGGGGTTTTAATGCCTGAGTATATGGCTTATCTATTACCATCTTGGCAACAGCCACCTCTACTAGCTCTACTGGTTCTACTTCCTCATCAAATTCAGAGGTTTCGACGAAATTAAAATCACCCCTTCGTGCATGTCTTTTATCCTTTTCCTTCAGTAAACTTTCATATTTGGTTGCTATGGTGAGTAACTGGAATAAATCTAAGCAAGGCTATTCTACCATTCTTTCTCTCATCTTTAATGTCAAACCATTGAAGGCTAGGTCGGCAAAGGTATTTCTGGCAAAGGAACTAAATTCCTAACTCTCTTGAACCTTGATATGAACTGATCAATTAATTCATTCCCCATTTGCTTCATGGTCAGTAAATCAGAGATGGCCCTTTGGAACTAATTATTAAAAAGCCTTTCCATCAGTTCCCAAGAGAATATTGAATTTGCTGGTAAAAATGCATACCATATCAAAACAGTTTTCGATAGTGAAAGAGGAAATAATCGCAATTTCCAATGATCCCCATGCGCGACATCACCACGTAACGTAGTAAATCGATTAATATGCTTGAAGGTAGACTAGTCATTATCTCCGTTAAATAGCGTAAATTCCTACATCTTAAAACCCCTTTGGATATGGGACTGCATCCATTCAATCTAGGTATGGTTTCCTGTAGCGTTCCTAACGAGTCGCACATCATTGGCATACTGCCTTATCGTCGAATCAACACTTATTCGATTTTGACCTAGTGTGGACAAGGGTTACCTCGCAGCATGTTAAATACCGTAATTAGGCTACCACATCTGATTTATATTGAGGCATAGCCTGGGTGGTTGTTGTTGAAATTTAGGCATCTACTAGATTTGAGGTTGTGGAGGTTCCTATAGAACCTGGAATTGCACGGGCTTCATATTATTTTGCAGATTTGGTGGGTGATTTACTTGATGCAACGGCTATTGTACGCAGTATGAAGAAGGGCTGGTTGTGGAAGCTGCTTCTGCCCCCTTGGTTGAACTAACAACATCCCTTGGTTATCAACAGCAGTAACAAGCATGGGTGTAGGATTATGCTGATGAATGACACCATGAACTTGAGCATTCTCATTGGCCAGGAAGAGCGTATTCTGGTGGGAAGTCTAGTTAATAATCCCATTACTATTGTTGATAGGAGCTGGTTGGGTTATACCGGGCAACATTTTTGAAGTAGTAGGTGCACAAGTATGGGCTGTTGCAACAGTTTCTCCTCTTTACAAAATCCTAAAAGGAGCTATAGTAGGCATGCCTTATCCTATAGTACCAAAAGTTATCTAAGTAACGCACTTGGAAGTTGTGGTCCCTGCCTTAGTTTGGGGCTGAATTGTCTTTACCAGCACTTCGTGCTGCCCTTGAGCATACTTATGATAGGTATTAATTGTCACACCCCAAAACTACAAAGAATAGGGATGACACGGCCGTCCTTCTACACGAAGGACGCAGCCTCAAACACAACCAACAACCTGATATCAACTTATATATATATATATATATATATATATATATATATATATATATATATATATATATATATCAAAAACCATATATACATATCGAGATAGGCCAAACCAGGTGGTTGCAACATCGAGTTTCTATAATCCACTAAAAATAAATATACAATTAGAACTCAGACAATCCAACCACTAGCAAGAAAAGTGCACCACTTCCTTTGGCCATACCCAAAATAGAACTCTTCAAAAGTTTCCCACCGACGGCGCACTCGCTCTATTCACCGATAATCGAGGAACGTGAAAAGATTAAAGGAGGAGTGGAATGAGCAACAACAGCTCAGTGAGTAGTACATATCTTTTAAGCAGATCAAACAACCACTATGCATGTATACAAAGTAATACCAAACTTCATAATGCCAACTCAATATATAAAATACATATCAAATCATAAAAGAGTTATTTAATATCATCAAAGCTTTATACTAATATGGAAAACTCATTTAAATCACCATCAAAAGTCAAGTATCAATGGTCAAGTCCATTGAATAATCTCTCCATCAAATATCACATATCAATGGTCCATCCATTGATTAATCCATTGCTCAATATTCCACCATGGTCATGACACAACGCCTTGTGACAAGGCGACCAAGCTTTTCCCCTTGGCAAGGTCTCCACCTACAAAGCCGATAGCTGGGCCCAGAAGGATATCCTAAACCTGGTATGCATACCCCAAAAATCCCTCATTGGGTTCACAGTCATATTGAGCATAAATAACCATCCTCCAATACCATAAATCAATATCTTAAACCAAACAAATAACATTTGCTGCATAGCCCATCATCCATTTCATATCAATTTCTCAAATCATTAGAAACATTTCCATAAATCAATTGCAAAGCAATTTCATATATATATATATATATATATATATATATATATATATATATATATATATTTTTCTCCACTTACTTTGTATAACATGCTTTTCAAACATTCATAATCAACCAAAGAGTAGCAATGGCTCGATCTGACTTTTATGCAATAAAAATGCTCTCCTCAATTCAATATATACATATATACTTCAAGACATGAATTTTTCAAAACCAAAGAAGATATAGTACCACTCACCTCGTCATCTATGACCAAACGACGAACGATACTCGTATCGTCAAACTCAAGGCCCTATCAAATAATCGAGGAATAATGTTAAAATCTAATAAAACTCTTATCTTAACTACGAAATTACTAACTTATGCCTTAACTCTAATAAAAGGACTTCTACGCGCTAACAAATCGCAACATGGAGTTTAAACGCAAAATTTGATCACGCCTTAACTTCCTCCTCCGAACCCCGATCCAAACGAATTTATAGTCAATAGAGAGCCCTTGACACATATTACAAGAATCCCAACTTCACCATCCCAAAATCAAGCCAAAAGGTGACAAAATACAGGCCCAAAGCTGCTGGACGCGTACTATTCACTGCGCGCGGGAAACTTTGAAATTTTGTTTCGGACAAACCACAAGCTCAAATCATGATCTGTAAAATCCAACGGCTTCACAACACCCTAAACTATCATTCCTATAGAAGTACATGGCTCAACGACTCCAAAATCGGACTTCGCCACTTGATTTTCCAACAATTCCAAATTTGAGCCCTAAACTCATAAATAACTTCAATTGGATGAACGAGAGGCCTAATCTCTTACCGGGTGCTGCGTTATGGAGTAGAGTTGGCTTGGCGAGGCATCCATGGCGTGCACGTGCCAAAACCCCTTTCCTTTCTTCCCCTTTCTCTTCTTCTTCTTGTTCTTCTTTTCTTTTTTTTCTAGTGCCCAAACGTGGGCTTTCCTTCCTTTTTATCTCTTCCCTTTTCTTTTTCTTTCTTTATTTTCTTCATCTCTCTCTCTCTCTCTCTCTCTCTCTCTCTCTCTCTCTCTTTTTCCCTCTCTCTCAAAAACTCTCGATTCCTCTCTCTACTGTAGCTTCTACCTTTTTCTTTTTCTTTGACTGGGTCAAAACCCATATTTTACATTAATGATTGATGGCCTGACTACATCCATCATGCATTTGACGGCATAATCTACAAACTCGTTATGAGTTTCTTCGAACTTTCTCTTTATATACGATAACATCACAGGGGTAAACTCCGTTAGCCTTCTTAGCTCCTTTGAGCATTGTCTTGGGACATCGATGTCTTCCTCTTGAGAATGGCTCGAGGCGGCTAGGTTGATGACAACTCAACATGTCCTAGATCTTCAGCCATTAAGGTGGGTGTGTGACATCCCAAAATTTTCGATTCTGTTTTCTTCTAATTGAATCGGGCGTTTCATTGACGTGTTTATAAGGCTATTCTCAGAACTGATCATTCTTGAGATAGCTAGACTATCTGGGGAAATTATTAGGAATTTTAAGGCAAAAGACTTGAGAATTCGACCAGGAATCGGCTTCTCGATCGTGTCCATCTTTAGAGGCCATCTCGGCACAGTTAAAAATCGATTTGAAATAAGAGATAGACTGGATCGACTAAGATGTGTGGCTAATCGTGGGTGACACCACTAAATTAGAAAATTCTCGTCGGCCGGCTCTAGACTAATTTTCTTATTGTTTTGGTACCCTGTGTCCGTATTTGGATCCTCGGGATTTTCACGACAACTGAGAGTCGCCAATGAGTCAAGTGGGTTCATAGTGGCTCGGAGAAAATCGACCACGAGTCAATTGTACTTAAAAATATCTGAAAGTTACTCGGTAGCCTAGGTCACGCTAAAAATGCGTCGAATAGAAATTAACCGCCAATTTGAGTCCGATTTCAGAAATTGAAGTTTCGGCCATGTCACAATAAATTTTAGGAGTGTTGACTTAGTCTCAGAAGATTTTTCGGAAATTCCGAGATTTTTACGGAAAATCGGTTCGGACGCCGCGGAAAATCAACGGAAATTCGGATAGGTCAATTTAAAGGAAATTTGAACTTCCAGGCCGAGCCTTTGAGTGTCAGAGACTAGCGAGAGGATTGTTCGGGAATTTTCTTCACCGAAATTGGATCTCAATTTGGGAAATTGAGTGATGAAATTAAAGATAAAAATGTGAAATTCGGATTTGAAAGTGGCAGCAATTTTAGGCTTCAAATTTGATTGATTTATAAAGATTATTACAAGAAAGTATTATAGACCAACCAAGATAAGGATAAAGAAAAAGGAGGGGGACAAGCAATTAAGGGAATGGATTAGATTTGCTGTTTTTGGGTCCCTCCCGTCGCTATCTTCATCATCACCGCTTCTGCCTTCTTCTCAAAGTGCAACACCTCCAACACAACAAAAGAAGACCGAGCGGAGTCCCCACCGTTTATGCAGTCCGAAATTCTCGACGCCATCGAAGAATCCCACCAAAAATCTTTCCTCCACGCTGCCACTTGGCTGCATCTGCGTCTGCGTCCTAGTCAGTCAACAATCGGTGCCCCTCCCCCGCGTGTGCCCTTCGTTGACCAGCAGCTCCACTGAGAACGCCAGCGAGCAGCTTCCTCCTTCGCCCGCGTAGGCCCAGCAACCAAGGTTGCTTCATCTCACGTCTTCAAGTCTTCGGCCAGCACAACTCCACTTTGCCACCTGCCAACGTCCCACCGAAGTCAACAAACCAGCCCACCTCTGAAGACCAAAGCTCCACATGGCCTCACGCAGTTGATTCTCTTCAGTTTCTTGTCATCCGCAAGCCTTCACCAGCGAATTCCTTTTTTCGTTCGTTGACTCCACCGTTCGTGTCTTCGACTCAGCCGCCCACGAAGACACAAAACCTTGCTGGCGTTGATTTAGTTGCTCGACAGAATCTGCTGTCCGAATTCTTCAAGCCAGCGAAGCCGCACCAATTTCCCCAGCTCGACAATTGATCTCGGCCCATCTTCATCAGCCCAGCCGCAAGCCCAGCTGTCCAGTGAATTTCTTTTGGGCCCAATTCAAGCTGAAATTCGGCCCATTTTCAGTTTAAATTTCAAGTCCAGCAAGCCGCAAGCCCAATTGAGTTCAGCCCAGTTCAAAGGAAGCCCAACCTTGCTGAGATTTGTTGGGCCTGAGCTCTCGGCCTGCTGGCGACATCCCAAATTTTGGTTACGTTTTCTTCGATTAAATCGGGCGTTTCGTTGACGTGTTTATGGGGTGACTATTCTCGAACCGGGCGATCATTCTTGAGATAACTAGACTATCCTGGGAAAATTATTAGGAATTTTAAGGCAAATAGACTTGAGAATTCGACCAGGGAATCGAACTTCTCGGCCGTGTCCATCTTTAGAGGCCATCTCGGCACAGTTAAAAAAAATCGATTTGAAATCAGAGATGGACTGGATCGACAGTAATGTGTGGCTAATCGTGGGTGACGCCACTAAATTAGAAAATTCATGTCGATCAGCACTAAATTGATTTTCTTATTGTTTTGGTACCCTGTGTCCGTATTCGGATCCTCGGGATTCTCACGACAACCGAGAGTCGTCAATGAGTCGAGTGGGTTAATAGTGGCTCGAAGAAAATCGACCACGCGTCAATTGCACTTAAAAATATTTGAAAGTTACCCGTTAGCCTAGGTTACGCTAAAAACGCGCCAAATAGAAATTAACCGCCAATTCGAGTCCGATTTTAGAAATTGAAGATTCTGTCATGTCACAATAAATTATAGGAGCGTCGACTCAGTCTCGGAAGATTTTTCGACACCCGACACTTTTGGGAAAAAGTCGTCGCCGAGTCGTTTCTATGCAGAAAAAGCCAGTGATTATTTTTGATAGCAAAATTGGGAAGCAAGATGGATATATGGGTGAGGAAAAATATTGAGATGGTCGATGGATGACCGATTGATTTTATGGAGGCCAATTGAGATAGAATTGAAGTGGATCAAGCCACCAATTGAAGACAATTCTTGCAAAATTCGTAACTCTCCCTTCCCCTAGCCAAATGGACCAAAAAGTGAAGTCATGAGAGGTATTGGTGTGGATCAATGGAGGCCAAGGGATCTTACTTGGCTGCATGAATCTTGGAGAAGCAAGATTGGAAAATATCAGCCAAGCGCCCCCACCTCAACTCTATCTCATCTCTCTCATCTCTCTTATCTCTTCCCTCACCTCTATCCTCTCCATCTCTCTCTCCTCTCTACCATCCAAGACCCTCTCCTCTTCATTTTCAAAGCCCTCAAGCCAACAAGAAGACCAGCAGAAGGAGCTGCAGCCGTCGCACGCCTCCACCCGCGCCACCGCCGGTTTCTGCTCCAGCCGACCTTTCGTCAAAGATTCGAGTCAAAAGTGGTCTTCCCGGATGAACCAGCGAACGAGCCACATATCTCCGTGAAGAGGACATCCATACCGTTCTAACAAGCCCAAAATCACCCCAAAAGGAGCCGCCGTTCGTTCCGTACGGCCGCCGGAGTCCGCCGCTCGCCGGACCGTCTGGAAGCTGCCCGCCGGTACTGTTTCGCATTTTCTTGCTGTTTCGCCCCATTTCAGCACTTCATTTGCCCATTCCATCCACCCACAAGATCCCCAAGACCCCCGGGAGTCACCGGTTGCCAACCACCCGCTCGCCGGAGCTCTGATCGGCCCGTTTTCACCGCTGAAGCTACTGGTCTCCTCTCTGCAGCCCGTAAGCCAAACCCGCGGTTCAGCCCATTGGGATTGGGCCCAACTTCGGCCCAAGTGAACTTCAGCCCACAAGACCAAGTGGCCTAACAAGCTCAGCCCAAGTTGATTTGATTTAGTTGAAGCCCAAGCCCACAAGTGCAGCCCATTAAGTGAGTCTTTGGCCCAAACAAGTTCAGCCCAAGGAGTGCAGCCCATTTTCAGTTTAATTTTGGCCCAGCAAGCAGCCCACAATTTAGTATTTTCAAGCCCAAGTGATTAAAGAAGTCAGCCCAATCTTGAAGCCCAAAGTTTCTTCGGGCTTGCGAAGTTCTTGGCCCGGCCCAAGTTCGGCCGTCGTTGCGTCGTCGTCTCGGTGTCCCGGCCTTCGTTTAGAGCAAGTGAGTTTTACTCACTAATGCTTTCTTAGTTTGTTAATTATACTTAGGGTTGGTTAGATTAATTTAGATAAATTAAATTAGAGACTAATTGATGCATGTTAGGTGGTTAGAAATAGCCATTAGCTAGTAGACGTGCCATGTCGTTTATTGAGCGAGTCTCGGTAATTTTCCTGGCTCGTCTCGTCTTCCAATCAGGCATTATGGGCCTAAATTGGATTTTTAGTATTTATTTATTTAATTTTCGAAATTAATTGTTTAATTATTTATTTTTCCGAAAATTCAACTTGGATGGCCGGTGACCGGAATTTCGTACTGATGATCGTGGTGCAGTTCGTTTATTTAATTGAGCTTTATTTTGTGTTAAATTGATTTATGAGCGATTTTTGGATTTATTCCTAATTTGAATAATCTTTGGTTATTAATTGAAAAATAACCGGGCATCGGTTGACAATGCCAAAAATGTTTTGGTAGACTATAGAAAATGGTGGGATTTATAGAAAAAGAAACTATTCTATTTTGGCTAAAGCCGATTGTGTACCCACACACGTTATTTTATCGAGTATCTTTGATATCACCAAATTAGGCCAAGATATTATGAAATTGAGGAATTTAATTATGAGTTGCAATATCGTTGGCCGTTCTTGAGAGGGTCGGGTGGGACCGTAAAGCCACTAAATCTTGAGAGGGTCGGGTGAGACTGTAAAGCCACTAGATCTTGAGAAGGTCGGGTGGGACCATAAAGCCATTGAATCTTGAGAGTGGCATCTAAAAGGGCACATGGGCTCGGTGAATTGATGCATCACTTTGGTGAACGAGTGCCTTAGAGAATGCACGTGGCCCAAGCATCGTAAAAAGGGCACGTGGGCTCGGTGAATTGATGCATCGCTTTGGTGAACGAGTGCCTTAGAGAATGCACGTGGGCCCATAGAATTAAGTGAGGCATCTTTGAAGAGACACGTGGGCTCGGTGATTTGATGCATCACTTTGGTGAACTAGTGCGCTTAGAGAATGCACGTGTGCTCTATGATGATGTAATCGACTAGTTCGATTTGTTATGAGTAGTTGGGTGCCTATTAGGAATTATACTTGAATTGCGGGTGGAATCGAGGCCAAGGTAAGTCCTCGACGCCGTGCATGTTTAGGCAGCCCTTAGTGTATTGGCTTACTAATCGAGTCTTAGGGGGTAGAACTCGCTGAGACGTGGTCTCATTAGTTATTGAATAATCATTTCATGACCCTGAGTAAGAGCTGAAGAGGAGGAACTTGAGAAGGAAAGCACTGACGTGAATCCTAAGGAGGAGAAAGATTTTTGAAGAAGAAGATGATCCAGAGAGGGATCTTGAGTACAACTCGGATGTGGATTGAGATCCCATTCCTTTTGTGAACCCTGTCTTAGTGTAGATAGGTGTGAGACTTTTATGCTGTAAATAAAAGTGTAGTTGTGAATTTCAATATGAAAAATATGGCCTGCTTTTCTATCCCATTGATTTATTGTCTAGGGATTCTTAACTGCTTCCGCATGCGCATAATAAATAGAAAGGGTCGGCGATACATAGTCCTGGGATATCGCACGTTATTAATCAACCAAGGTGAGGGATGGGTGCGTGCCTGAGGATTGGGGCGTGAAACAAGCCCGCCGGTGTCGCCAAAATTTCCGATTTCGGCCGCCGTCACGTCGCCGTTGCGGTGCTTCGGTCTCCGCTTTTGCCAAGTGAGTTTTACTCACTAATGCTTTCTTAGTTTGTTAATTATACTTAGGGTTGGTTAGATTTAATTAAATGCAATTAGGTGGTTAGATTAATTTAGATAAATTAAATTAGAGACTTATTTATGCATGTTAGGTAGTTAGAAATAGGCATTAGCAAGTAGACATGCCATGTTATTTATTGAACGAGTCTCGGTAATTTTCCGGGCTCGTCTCGGCTTCCAATCAGGCAATACGGGCCTAAATTGGATTTTTAGTAATTATTTATTTAATTTTCGAAATTAATTATTTAATTATTTATTTTTCTGGAAATTCAACTTGGATGGCCAGCGACCGGACTATTATGCTAATGACTGTGGTGAAGTCTGTTTATTTAATCGGGCTTTATTTTGAGCTAAATTGAATTTATAATATTTCTTATTTAATTTTCGAAATTAATTATTTAATTGATTATTTTTCGGAAATTAAGGCTGAGATGGCCGATGACCAGAATTTCGTGCTGATTGTCGTGGTGCAGTCCGTTTATTTATTTGAGCTTTACTTAGTGCTAAAATAAATTATGAGGTGCAATATTGTTAGCCATAGTTGAGAGGGTCGGGTGGGACCGTAAAGCCACTAAATCTTGAGAGGGTCGGGTGGGATCGTAAAGCCACTAAATCTTAAGAGGGTTGGGTGGGACCGTAAAGCCACTAGATCTTGAGAGGGTCGGGTGGGACCATAAAGCCACTAGATCTTGAGAGGGTCGGGTGGAACCGTAAAGCCACTAGATCTTAAGTGAGGCATCTTGGAAGAGACACGTGGGCTCGGTGATTTGATGCATCACTTTGGTGAACTAGTGCCTTAGAGAATGCACGTGTGCTCTATGACATGTAATCGACTGGTTCGATTTGTTATGAGTAGTTGGGTGCCTATTATGAATTATACTTGATTTGCGGGTGGAGTCTCGAGGCCAAGGTAAGTCCTCGACCAGTACGTGTTTAGGCAGCCCATAGTGTATTGACTTACTAATCGAGTCTTAGGGGGTAGAAATCGCTGAGACGTGGTCTCATTGGTTATTGAATAACCATTTCAGGACCCTGAGGAGGAGCTGAAGAGGAGGAACTTGAGGAGAAGAAAGATTTTTGAAGCAGAAGATGATCCAAAGAGAGATCTTGTATACAACTAGAATGTGGATTGAGATCCCATTCCTTTTGTGAACCCTATCTTAGTATAGATAGGTGTGAGACCTTTATGCTGTAAATAAAAGTGTGGTTGTGAATTTCAATATGAAAAATATGGCCTGCTTTTCTATCCCATTGTTTTATCGTCTGGGGATTCTTAACAGTTTCCGCATGCGCATAATAAATAGAAAGGGTTGGCGATACATCGTCCTGGGATATCGCACTTTAAAATCGACCAAGGTAAGGGATGGGCGCGTGCCCGGAATTTAATCAACGACATTGGACCAAGATATGAGGAACATCGGAATTTAATTGACAACAGAAACCTAGTAACTACAACTAAGAAGACTAGAACATGTTGAAAATAACGTAAAGAAATAGTTTTTTCTTCTTGTTTTCGGGAGTCTTTGTTGACTAACCTAAGGTATTTATAAGGATACTTTCCAGTAACCGCTCTATGTCACATGCTCTATGTCATGTCCACGTTCCATTCTCTTCATGGTTAATCTGTCTTATTTTCTGTGTAACTAACTCAATCGTGTCTTGGTGCCCCTTTTTTTATCGATAACGGTCTTGTAACTGGGTCCTCGGATATCAACCGCTCCTCATTTCTTGGGACTCCAAGGATATTTGAACTTCTTTTGCCGCCTACTTAATTTTAGTAACCACCAAGTAATCGTTGTCAAACATTAACTTTTGAATTCATAGTGGTTCTGTCTTTGCCATCGATTGTTGAATTTCTTTTTACGGGCTCATCGATCATGTAGTAATATCCCCTTGGTATTCAAGTGTGATTTTGCCTAACTTTCCATACCTTTTACCCTTGTGACGAGCAAGTGATGTTCGGGTTGATTTTGGATGCCAACAATCTTCAATGGCTTCTCTTTGCTTTTTCATGCTTGCAGCTTCTTGTTTTCATATTAGGCGTTGATTCTAACATTTTTTGTGAATGCCTAGATGTCAAGTTGAGATTCTTCAGCAGACCCTTTACTTTTCTTTCTGTTCTTCAACTCGTTATCGTTGACAATAACAAATGGCTAGTATTATATGAAAGGGCTAGTATAAACACCTAGAGGGGGTGAATAGATGTAAATAAAATTTAACAAGACTTAATAGAAGTAATTTGCCTATAGAAGATAACAGACTATAATCATATTTCAGTTTTGAGCAATTAAGTAAGGCTACGAATAAAAGTAAGGAATCCAAAGAAAAGAATAAGAACACAAGGTTTATAGTGGTTCGGTTTAGACTATGCCTACGTCCATTTTCCCGTGCTGACAACATATTGGCTGGATTCCACTATGAATCAAAAGAGATTTTACAGCAATGCGATCTCGACTTCATAGTGAAAAGTTTCTATTGATCTCTCACAAAGTCTAACAAGAATTTCTCTATTTTGTTTACAGCTTTGAGCTCAGTGAATGAAATAGCAAGGAACTAGAAAGCTTCAGACTTTGAAATTTTTTTTCCATGCACACTATCGAACAATTAGCAAGTTCTTCTTATATACTCCTTCATGCCTTCACAACTGTTGGCACTTTCCAAAGGAGTTCTTCCAATCTACTCGTTGGACAGAATCAATCAAGGTGATCTTGAGTCGTTAGATGAGATGTAATGAAAGCCCATCAATCATGTTCGTCCATACAATCAGAATATTGGTTTCCATAAATAGACCCTTCCAAGTTTGCTTCATTTTTCAAAAGATCTTCAAATCGGAATTGATTCCGATAAAAATAATCAATCAAGTAGCTGTTAAATCTAGCCAAAATGTAATCCCATAAACCACATGAATCGAATCCTTGAAGATAATCCTGCATCTAGATAAGTCTTCATTCTTTAGTCTAGAAACTGTCAGCGAGGTCAGACTTTAAAACTAAAGTCTGGCTATCCTCAGACTTTGACACTAGAGTCCGGAAGTCTTCGGACTAGACTTTATGGAAATGTTTTGTCAACTTCAAAACAAAAAATGAGTTTTCTCCAACAATCTCCTCATTTTTATGGTGACAAAACTTTCCTGCAAATTTGAAAACTTTTGACCTACAAAATAACACTTAAATAATAAAAAATATCTTATAAAAATAAGTTAATTAGGACCTGAATAGCATTGATTCTGCAACCACAAAAAACATGTTAGTTCTGTACAAAATAAGACGAATAACTATCCAGCTAAAATCAGTATCACAAACTAAGTTGCTGCAAGCATCAAAAGGTTCCAAAACAACAATCCAAAATAAGTTACGTTAGAGTTAATCCAAAGTCCAAACAAGTCCAAACCAGTACTAAGTTAAAGTGCCAAACAAAAATAAAATCTTCACATATTCTCCCCCTTTTTGTCAACAGCAAAAAGTGGAGAAGGAATAAAAAAAAGTTGGATAAAATCAAGGTTGTTTGAGAATGCGAACGATCTGGAAATCCCCCATAAACTTGACAGTCTCCTCTAGCTTCCTCAGAGTCTCCTTCAACTGCTCAATATCCTCACCCTTTGCAGTTTCTTGCACTTAAAGCTTCAGGGCTTGTATTTGTTCATGTAGAGAGTCTGAAATGGACTGGAAAGCTGTTTTGAGATTCTTGATCTCACACTCCATTCCATATTGCTGAGCCTTCAAATCCTAAAGGATTTCCAGCAACCTATGAAAGTCTGTTGTTGGTTATGTTGTAGCACTAGGTCTAGCCGAATCAATTCAAGAGTATTGAAATGTGAGGGAACATCAACAGTTTGATCACCAGGACTAGAAGTGAATTCTTCAACATCTTCTTCAGGATATTTAGAGGCATAGACATCCTCTGGATATGTTGGAGATCTACTAACATCACTAGTAAAAACAGGTGAAAAGATACCTCTTTTGTCAGCATCTCCCTCTATCTCTGTTCCTTCGGGAGGAGAAAAGAATTCATCTTCTTGTTCTTGCTCTGCTTCAGCACCCAAATGATGTTTTTCTTGGTCTTCTCCTACAGTTCCACTTCGAGTCTTTTCAGAATCCTCTGACAAGGATGCAGCAAATGTTGGCTCAAAAGAATCATCTTAACCCTTTGCTTCTGCTTCCCTGCCTTCTTCTTCTCTCGCTCCTCTTCTTTCTCTTACTCTTTTTGCTTCTCTTCTTCTTTCTCTTCTCCCTTCTCTATTCTCTCTGTCCTCTGACTACTCAAAACTAACAAAGCTCTGTAGATTTCTTAAGGCGGAGAGAGTAATATCATCCTCATCTTCTTCTTCATCCTGCAAGATAAGGTTTCTCATCTTCTTTATTGGTGCGCACATGGGTTCCTTGCCTTTTCTCTTCTTCATTGCATAGTCTTGTTTTGTTTTGGTGGGGGACTTCTCCTTCAGGCATTCCAATGCCTTATTCGGCTCCTTCAGTCTCATTTTTTAAACCATCTCCAGTCCTATCACCATAGGAACAATTGTTCGAACACAGAGAGATTCTGGAAGCTAAATTTGAAAGTGTCGAAACAATTGAGTAACCAGCGCAAAATAAGGTAGTTGCCCCTTGTCCTTCACAATTGTCCTATACATGTGCATTAGGATAGCGTGAGGCAATAAGAACTTGAACCCAATGTTGATTGCGTACATCAGCTTTGCTTCAGAGCGAGAAACATCAGTCTTTGAAGTGGATTTGTGTCTGATGTAGTTGATCACAATCTTGTGTAACAGGATATTGGAGGCGGTCATTCTGGAATAAGAAATCATGCCTTCAGCAAATATGTCCTGAACAAGAGTCAATGTTGCGTGACCAACAAATACACTAATTGGTTGGAAACTTCCTCTTTCCACACCAATCACATCCGCCAAAGTGTCCACATCGACCACAAACAATCTATCCCTTACTGTAAAAGAAAATCTATTCGCATCTAAGAAAGATAGAGTTGAATAGAAATAGGTAGTCAATTCAGGGTAAGCAACTGCAATTTCCGAGCAAAATTTTTCAAGTTGAAAAGAGCAAACTTCTCCCTCAGGTTCACTTTCAACGAATCCAGAAAATCAAAGTTTACAGTTCGAGGGTGTATCACCCCTCTCTTCAAAAATTTCAAAAAGGTCTTCTTGTGGGTCCTTAGAACGAAACAAACTCGTTCCCTCTCCACGAACATTTGCAACAATACCCATCCTAGGCTTGAAGTGCGTATACATCCTCTCATTATCATCCTTTCCATCTGGTTGATTAAAACCACCAAACTGCGGATCACTTGGAAAGTGGCAAAAGTTCTTGCTGCCAAACCTTTATATGCAATGCCCAGCCTTTCCATAGTATTTAAGAACAAAGTTTCATTCTTATAACCGTTTGCTCGCAAAAAATTATCAATCAAAGTCATCGCAGAACCTCCCTCCTTCAAGTTAAAGTAGAGTCTAAAGAGAAATTGGGGTTTTTGCGTTCTTACTAGTTCAACATCTTCAATGATCTCTTCTTCTGCTTGTTGCTGTGGAGGATCTTGAGTCGCTTGCTGTGAAGAGTGACGCTGTTGAGAATGTTGTTGTTGTTGCTGCTGCTAAGGAGAATCTTCCTCAATTAAGTCAAAGTGTGTAGGACCCTCTCACATACGCTATGGTCCCCTGTTTGCAATTCTAGAAGACTTCCTCTGGAAAGACATTGTCACTAAGGGGGATTTCTCGAATTCGCTTGTTGAAAAAGGAGAGAACTTTTGTATTCTAAGGTTTATGTGAGTGCAAATGGAGAAGAAGAACTTCAACGGTATATAAAGCAAATGAATTGAGATATACGAAACGTCACAAATGAAAAATAAAACTGCCTATTTCGAAAATGAAAAACTACCCAAAAATTCAAAAATTCAAGATAATTTCTAAAAATAAAATAGGCAAGTTACGATTCAAAAATCAACATACCTTTTCAAAATTTCATCCTAAAATAAATTCACATTCTTTGAGTCAATGAACCGAATTATAACTTCTCCATTTTGAACATGATTTCTAATGAAATGATGTCGAATCTCTATATGCTTTGCTCTTGAATGAAGGATTGGATTCTTTGTGAGATTGACGTCCCAAGTATTGTCACATTTGATCTCGATGCACGATTCTTCAATTCCAAAATATCTTAGCTGTTGCTTTATCCACAAGATTTGAGAGCAACAGCTTCCAAGAGTCACATACTTTACTTCTGCTGTTGATAGAGCTACAGTACTCTGCTTCCTTGAGAACCAAGACACCAGCTTGTCGTCCAGCAATTGACAGGTACTAAAAGTACTCTTTCTATCAACTCTACAACCTGCTAAATCTGCATCTGAATATCCAAAGAGAGTAAAGTTTCATTCTTTGGGATACCACAGACCTAACTTTGGAGAAGTTGCAACGTATTTGATTATGCGTTTTGCAGTACTTAAATGAGATTTTTTGGGATCTGACTGGAATCTAGCACATATGCAAACACTAAACAAAATATCAGGTCTAGATGCAATAAGGTAAAGAAGCAAACCAATAATGCTCCTGTAAAGCTTTTGGTCTACACTTTTTCCTCCTTCATCTTTATTCATCTTCAAAGAACTTGACCTTGGTGTCTCTGTCTTTTTGCAGTTCTCCAATCCAAACTTCTTGATGAGATCTTTCGCATACTTCTCTTGGTGAATAAAGATACCTTTCTTTGATTGTTTAACTTGTAATCCCAGAAAGAAAGTTAGCTCTCCCATCATACTCATTTCGAATTCATCCTACATACATCTAGAAAATTTCCTACATAAATTTTCATTAGTGGATCCGAAAATAATATTATCAACATAAATTTAAACTAATAAGAAATATTTACCCTCTATTTTTATAAATATAGTATCTACCTTACCTTTAATAAAACCATTTTGGGTTAAGAAATTACTTAACCTTTCATACTAGGTTCGAGGTGCTGTTTCAGTCTATATAGGGCATTTTTCAGTCTATAGATTGGGTCTCGCTTTCTTGGATCTTCAAATCCAGGTGGTTGTTCTACATAGACTTCTTCTTGGATGAATCCATTTAGGAATGCACTTTTTACATCTATTTGAAATAACCTGAAATTTTTATAGCAAGTAAAAGCAAGTAATAATCTAATTACTTCTAACCTTGCTACTGGTGCATAGGTCTCATCATAGTCTATCCCTTCTTCTTGCGTATATCATTTGGCTACGAGTCTTGCTTTGTTCCTGACCACTTTTCATTTCTCGTCCACCTTGTTCCTGAAAATCCATTTAGTTCCAATAATAGACTTAACTTTAGGTTTAGGAATTAGTTCCCAAACATTATTGATGCTGAATTGTCTAAGCTCTTCTTGCATTGTTTCAATCTAACTTTCTTCAGTCAAGGCTTCTTCTATACTTTTGGGTTCAATCTCAGAAAAGAGTGCCAAGGCACTAGACTCTTCTCGCCTTTTGGATCTGGTACGAATTCCTTTATCAATGTTGCCAATGATGAGATCTTTGGGGTGACTTGACTTATACTTCCAGTTGCTAGTTGGTTTGTGAATCTGCTAATCCTTTGCTTCAGTTGAAATTTCTAGTTCTTCTTGTTGTTGATCTTCAGAAGTCTGAACTACTTTAGGGGAAGTAGACTTTATAAAGTTTATAGCAAGTTCAGATTCTTCAAGTTGAGTCAGGTCCAGTTGATTTTGCATAGAATCTTGAAATTTCACATTCATAGATTCTTGCACAGACTAAGTCATTTTGTTGAATACTCTGTAAGCTTTGCTTGAGGTTGAGTAGTCAAGAAAAATTCCTTCATCTGATTTTTCTTTAAACTTATTAGTTCGATCATTTGCATTTTTCAAAACAAAACACTTACAACCAAACACATGAAAATAAGAAACATTTGGCTCCTTCCCTTTAAACACTTCATAAGGAGTTTTCTCTAAAATAGGCCTCAAGAATACTATGTTAATGATGTAGCAGGAAGTAGAAACTGCTTCAGCCCAAAATCGAGAAGAAATATTGCTCTCAATTGAGAGGATTCTTGTCATCTCCTGCAAAGATCTATTCTTTCTTTCCACAGCCCAATTTTGCTTTGAAGTGTATGGAGAAGAGAAAACATGCTGGAAACCAAATTCATCACAGAACTTCGCAAAGTCTTGATTTTCAAACTCACCTCCATGGTCTGTTCGAATGCTTGAAATAGCATATCATTTTTTATTCTAAACCTTCTTGGCAAATTTTGAAAAGTAAGAGAAAGTTTCAGACTTACTTACCAAGAAGTATACCCAAGTAAAGCAAGAGTAATCATCCACGATTACTAGGCAGTATCTCTTTCCACTAATGCTTTGAGTTATGGTTGATCCAAAGAGATCTATATGCAGAAGCTGCAAAACTCGATTAGTAAAAATTTGTTTTATAGGTTTAAAGGAACTTCTAACCCGTTTTCCCAAAATACATGACGTGCATAATTTAGACTTTTGATAAGCCAAGTTGGAAAGACCACGAACAAACTTCTTGGAGGAGATCTTGGCAATCTGTTTCATGTTTACATGGCCAAGTTTTTGATGCCAAAGGTTTGCTTCATCTTGAATGGAAATTAGACACTGAGAGCTTTCTAGTTTTATATCCAGAAGATAAATATTCCTATGTCTTCGTCCAGTAAAAGATTGTAATAAATCTTTACTAGTTCTCGAATAGATGCCTTCTTGGAAATTAATTTTGAATCCTGAATCGCACAATTGACATATGCTGAGCAGATTGTAATTTAAACCTTCCATTAAGGAAACATTTTTTATTGTGAGACTTTCAATCTTCACAGTTCCACATCCAACAATTCTTCATTTGCTGCTTCCACCAAAAGAAACTTTTCCACCATTTATTTGAACAAGTTTCATGAAACAACTTGAATCTCCTGTCATATGTCTCGAACAGCCACTATCCAAGTACCATTTAATCTTTTTCTTAATAGTAACCTACAAACATAAAAAGAACTCAAGCTTTCTTTGGTACCCATATTTTCTTGGGTCTAGGGAAGTTAGAATTAAAAACAGTCTTTACCCAATCTTTCTTAACAGGTCTCCAAACTTTAGGACATTCTTTCTTAAAATGTTCTAAACTGTTACATTTCGAACATTTGAGAGCACTTCGGCCAACAGGTTTTACAAAAAAATTTGAAAATGATTTTTATAAAAAAATTTTGTAGGTATTTGTTTGATTATTTCCTTTACTTTAGGAAAATCAATTAAAGGAATAGTTTCTGGTGTTATACCCGAACTAGATTCGTTAAAATAGGGTCTTTGTACAGAAAGAATATTTTCTAACTTTTCAGATCCTTTTGAAAACCTTTTTGTTATATTTGGAATATCTTCTTTTAAAAAAGCATTTTCCTTCGAAAGAGAATTTGTATTTTATTTTAAATCAATGAAACTTTTATCCAGATTTTCAAACTTTTCTTTCCAAGAAATCTCCTATTGCTTCAATTTAGAATTCTCCCTCTTCAACTCGGAAATCTTTTTAAGAGATGTTTTGAGACTAAGACAGAGTTCATCTATATACTTCGAGACTTTAACTGGAATTTTTAAATTGCTAACCTCGACTTCCTCATCTGAGTCTGAATCTGTTTCAGAGTCTGAGTTTGATTCTATTTCAAAGTCTAAGTCTGATTCTAAATTTGCCATTAGACATATGTTGATATATTCATCATCACTTTCCTCGCATTCAGTATCGCTCCATGTCTTTGCTTTGAGAGCCTTTTTTTTATTTCTCTGTTTTTCTTTCCTTTTTCTTCAACAGATGATAGTTGGGTCTTATGTGCCCCTTTTTCTTGCATTCGAAGTATATCACATCTTTGTTGGTTTCATTATCCTCAGTTGATTGCTTCTGGAATTTTTGAGTGCTCTGCTTCTTCTAGTTGAATCTTCTTCCCTTCATGTTCAACTTTCTAAACTTCCTTATCATGAGTGCCAGCTCTTCATCGTCCAAGTCATCTTCTGAATCTGTATCATCATAATCATCGTTAGATTTTAAAGCAATTGACTTCTTACCTTTAGGATCTTCTTTTTCGTTGATTTGTTTCACTTCATATGATTGAAGTGTGCCAACTAATTCGTCTACTGAAAGAGGCATGATCCTCTGGGTTTCTCTTATTGAAGTCTTCACATGATTCCAATCTTTGGAGAGTCCACACAGCAATTTATTGACCTTCATTGGTCCTGAGATTAGCTGTCTTTGATATGTTAGACCGTTTACAATTTCTGTGAAACGACCGAACATGTCAGCGATGGATTCTCCTAGCTCCATCTTGAAGGCTTCATATTATCCGAACAGGATATTGATTTTTGTTTCTTTGACTTGATCAGTTCCTTCATAGGTAACATGCAACCTGTCCCAAACTTTTTTTGCTGTTTCACAAGATGAATTTCTGTTATACTTAGTAGGAGATAAAGCACGATATAAGGAATCGATTGTTTTAGCATCAAGAGCTTGTGTCTTCGTTATTTCTGCTTGTGTCATTTCGCCAGCATCTGCAACTTCCTTTCCTCTTTCTAAGATTGATGTAATTTTGGAAATGATCCATTTTTCTACCACATCTCATTCCATGAGATCTTTCGATCTTAGGAATGCCTTCATCTTGTTTTTCCACACATTATACTCCTTCCCATCAAACTAAGGAGGTCTAGTGTTGCTTCGGCCTTCAACCAAACCTGGAGCCAAAATACTAGCCATAGATCTTTAGCTTAAGAAGTAAGAACACTTCAATAAATAAGCACACAAGCTCTTATACCAATTGAAAGGGCTAGTATAAACACCTAGAAGGGGTGAATAGGTGTAAATAAAATTTAACAAGACTTAATAGAAGTAATTTGCCTATTGAAGAAAACAAACTATAATCGTATTTCAGTTTTAAGCAATTAAGTAAGGCTACGAATAAAAGTAAGGAGTTCAAGGAAAAGAATAAGAACACAAGGTTTATAGTAGTTCGGCTTAGACCAAGCCTACGTCCACTCTTCCGCGCTAATAGCCTATTGGCTGGATTCCACTATGAATCAAAACAGATTTTACAGCAGTGTGATCTCGACTTCACAGTGAAGAATCTCTATTAGTCTCTCACAAAGTCTAACAAGAATTTCTCTCTTTTGTTTACAGCTTTGAGCTCAGTGAATGAAATAACAAGGAACTAGAAAGCTTCGGACTTTGAAATTTTTCTTCCACGCACACTATCGAACAACTAGCGAGTCCTCCTTATATACTCCTTCATGCCTTCACGACCGTTGACATTTTCCAAAGGAGTTCTTCCAATCTATTCGTTGGACAGAATCAATCAAGGTGATCTCAAGTCGTTAGATGAGATGTGATGAAAGCCCATCAATCATGTTCCTCCATACAATCAGGATCTTGATTTTTATAAATAGAACATTCCAAGTTTGCTTCATTTTTCAAAAGATCTTCAAATCGGAATTGATTCCGGTAAAAATAATCAATCAAGTAGGTGCTAAATCCAGCCAAAAGGTCATCCATAAACCACACGAATCGAATCCTTGAAGATAATCCTGCATCTAGATAAGTCTTCATTCTTCAGTCTACAAACTGTCAGCGAGGTCAGACTTTGAAACTAAAGTCTGGCTATCCTCAGACTTTGACACTAGAGTTCGGAAGTCTTCAGACTAGACTTTCTGGTTTCAAAACAGAAAATGAGTTTTCTCCAACATTATATGTCACATTCCCCCATCTCATTTGCTTCTCAATGTAAGTATATCCTAAAGGCAACGACTATATGGTTTCCTCATATTAGGCCTTGTCTTGCTAAATTTTGTTTCATCCGTCTTTTCCTTGTGGAGCTGTTATATTACTACTCAACTTTGCGTAGATTCTTTAGAACAATGTTTCGCATTAGTCCCCTCTTTTTGCCTGCAATCTCATCTATAAGTTGCCCCACCATGATTTCTAGGAAATTTTCTCATTTATAGCTAGATAGTTCTTCCTCAAGCCTTAGATGAAACCAAAAACACCTTCAGTATCCAAAACTTGATTGCCCGTCTTTATCATATCATAGATGCGTTCTCTACTGAAAAATGAAGACTAAGGGCTTCTGTGGAAGTGGGAAGATCCCTCATCCAGTGGACAATCCTTTTCATCTAGTAAAATGGATCTTGAAAAATAGATTCTATCCTAGCATAGGACGAAATGATGATCTCATTTTTGCCTATCAAGCAAAACCATCCATTTGGGATGACTCTAAAAGGGTTTTTCAATAAATGAAAAGGAATTTTAAGAAATTTATTCGGATTAAGGGTCGAATAGTTCATTAATAATATAACACGGATCGATTCATTTGACTGCATACTAAAGCCACTTATTTTAGATAGAATAAAGGATTTGTTTTGACCAATACATGATTTTTGGAGCATAAGTCAGCAATCTTCCTAGAATGCCAAACCCATCAATCTAACATTGATCGAATTTGCGTACATTCTGGAGGAACAAATTTCTTTTACGTAGGAAAATGTGCCAACCCATATGTATGGAGGCATTTCGCAAGTTACAATTCTTTTTTTCTTTTTTTTGATACCGAGGATCCTTCCTGGCACATCTTACGGGTGCTCACGGCCCCCGCCAGATACTAGCCAGCAAAGACCAGTGACTATACCTCGAGACGGGACCCTATCACCCATGGTCCCCCACTTAAGTCGCAATCAACCAGTTGGGGAAGCGAAGCCAAGACCTCAAGGTCGACTAAGCTCTAACCAACTAGGCTGCTTACGGGTAGATTTCAAGTTACAATTCTTGTCCTAAAGGAAAGAAAAAAAAAACCCTATTTCACCCTCGATTTTTTATAGCCAAACCTTGCCATAAGCAAGTTTAAGAAAAAATCAGGATCAACTAAACTTGAATGTCCTTTACTCCACGAGCTTTGGGAGTGCAAGCAATTAAATGTCAATTTGATATAAGTCCATTCAGCATTTGACATGTGTCACATTTGGGTCCACATGTCAAGAACCTTGCATCCTCTCTCTCTTCAATTATATGTTTTTACTTTTTTCTTCTTCCTTTTCTTTTTTCCTTTTTTTTTCTTCTTCCCCTCAAATCGCAAGGGATGACAGCAGACGTCCATCAACTCAGAATCGCTTTCAACTTAATCACGTGAATCTCCTTCCACCACCTTCTTAGTCCTTTGTCATCGAGCTTGGCTGGTGAATTTGAGCCTCCAATATCGGATCTAAGCTCAAGCAAGCCCTAGAATTGTGATACAGAGCTCAACTTGGCCTCGAATCAAGGAATCACCTTGATTTGAGGTCGACCAAGGTTGGCCTAGGCAACGAATGAGGTGGAAGTGTAGACGTGGTTCATCAACACAGTGGAGGGCCTTGACCTCTTTACCAACGCACAGCCCAACATATAAGGCATGGGAGGAGTTGGATAGGAGATGGTGGCGCAAGAGGTTGGAGAGAGCAGATAGTGTTGCACAATTGAAGAGAGAGAGGATGCAAGGGTTAAGTGGGCCCAAACGTGACACATGTTAACCGTTTAATAGATTTGTGTAAAATTGACATGTCATCACTTGGTGTGACATCTAAAATTTTCATAATTGTAATATTATAATATTCGAAAATTCGCATTATGATAATGATACTTAGATTATGAAACTTAGTATCATTTGTCTTAGTATTCGGAAAAACATGTGGAAACTTTAGTCAAATCATAAATTTCGTGGAACACGGGGAATAATTTCTATAGACGTAAGTCTTCTCGAGTTCTACATGTGAATTGATTTATGTATGCGCTAATAGTAGAACAATATTAATAAAATTATTATCGTCTTAATAGTTGATGTGTGTTATAAATCATGTAAACTTTAGTTAATTATTAGTAATAGTGGTTAACTTATGCTAATGAATGTTGGAAAAAGAGGATTACGTTCCTCTTGCTATCTTTACCACACAAAATTTATTAATTAAAATTATAAATGCTACATGTCTTTATAAGAACTCTTGCATGACCATGTATTTCTTCAAAACAATATTTTTTTTTAATACTAATTTTGACACTTAGATTAAGTGATGAGTACTTCAAATTGAGTCACTCCTTCTTGCATTTCCCTTGGTCACGCGTAAGAACTTTGCCTTGCATTTTTACCACATCAAGTTGGTGATTAGCATGCGTAGTTACGTCTAGCAATGAAAAATATCAAATTGTCTTAGTTCATTTTGATAAAAACTCATTTTATCTTGCCATAGAGCCCCCTCACACTCATCCAAAATCCAAATAGAAACTTACATGTGCTATGTTTCATTTTTCAATCCAAGATTTTAGGAAAAAAAAAATACTTCGTATTCCAGAGCTACTAAGGTAGTGAAGGCAAATGGTGGCTCACGGTTTGCATTCGTTCGAGGTAAGTAAAGTTTCTAGACATTAAGTTGGTTCAACATCCTTAAAACTTTAACTTGGTTAGTTGGTTGAATGGTGAAAATTTGATGTGTATGTATGGGGATGGTGATTGTTGGATAACATTGATGACATATTGTATGTTCATTTTGTTTATTTCTGCCTTCGTTCTAGGTAGTCAGAATCTAGTTGTTCTACCACATTTATCTTGATGACTCATTACGTGTTCATTATGTTTCTTTTTACCTCATTTTAAGTAATCAAAATCTGATTGTTCTGCCATATTCCTCTTGATGACCCATTGCAGATCCATTTTGCTTTTTCTTGCTTCGTTCTAGATAGTCAAAATTTGATTGTTATGCCATATTTATTTTGATGACTCATTGCATGTTCGTTATACTTCTTTCTATCTCGTTTTGGGCAGTCAGAATCTGGCTGTTCTGCCATATTTATCTCGATGACCCATTACACGTTCGTTCTACTTTGTTTTGTTTCGTCTTGCATAGTCAGAAGTTATTCGTTCTACCATATTTGTCTTGATAACCTTTTGCATATTCGCCTTACTTCATTCTGCTATAATTTTACTAGTCAGATCTGTTCGTTTTACTTATTTCTGCTAGAATTTCCTATGACAAAATATGTCCATTTATGAAGTGGCCCTTTTGTGAATCTACTCATTTGGTTGAATTTGTTCATTCGTGAATCTGTTCATTTGTTAAATCTGCCAACTTATGAATCTATTCGTTTATAAATTTATTTATATGTTCAAACAGACTTTACTGAGTATAAATATATTCCTTGTTGAATCTACCAACTTGTGAATCTATTCATTGATAAATCTATTTATTAATTCAAACAGACTATACTGAGTATGAATCTATTCCTTGTTGAATCTACCAACTTGTGAATATGTTTCTTAATAAATATGTTTATTGGTTCAAACAGACTTTACTAATTATGAATATATTCATTATTAAATCTGTTTATTTGTTGATTCTATCCGTTGTTGAATCTTTTCATTTGTAAATATGTTCGTTTGTAAATCTATTTATTATTGGATTTTTTTTTTTTTTTTTTTTTTTTTTTTTTTTTTTTTTTTTTTTGGTTCTGAAGCTTTTATTAAGCCAAAATTTACTCTTTTGATTGTTCACACTTTATGACCAGAATGTACTTGTTGTTCTTACTTATAATGTACCCATTTACATGTTCAAACTTTATGTCCAGAGTATATTTATTCATTTAAAACCCGTTCAATGTCCAGATTTAACATGTATTCATTTGGATGTCCAGACTTTAACGATTAAAATATGACTATATATTATTTCATATGCGGTTATTTGGCTAATGCATTAAATTGAGTTGAGATATGTGTGTTATGCTTGTAAGTATGCATATATTATGGCTTTCAATGAGATTAATGTGATCGCGTCTCCCATATGGTGGTGCGTGACGATGTCCCGTGGTGGAAGTTTGCGAGATGTCTCAGTGGTTGGGATGCCTCAGAGAGTGTTTCGAAATGTCTTAAGAGTTAAGATGGCCCTGTGATGGGAATACCCTGCATTGGAAGTTTGCAAAAAGTCTCGAAATTGAGATGCTCCAGTGGTTGGGATGCCCCTAGGAGAGTTCTGAAGGAGGGAACACGAAACATTAATAAATAAAATGCATCATCACATGTAAAACCAAACATTGCTAATATTGTTTATTTGTTTGTATGAAACATTGTATGCATATGTATTATTGGTTAATGATTTTTATGGTAAATGAAAATGGGAAAAGTAAAGTCTACTTATGTTTTTATCATACTTACTAGATAATTATGCATTCACTTTGTGTATACCAAGTGAAGTGGTAAGATAATTTTTTTAGCTTAAAATTAGAGATTTCATTTATTGGGTTTTGGCTCATTTTTATTTTTATTTTTCAAACATATAGAATGGACACCCCTCAACCTTTACGCTATAGAGTCCCTATACATTATGAAAGTCTTTATGAAGTGTGCTTGAATTAGAGTTTGAAATAATATATACCAAATGTAGTTTTACTGTATGGGTTGATATAGGAGGCTTCACAGAGTGAGATCCTTTCCAGTTTGTTGCATAGTACCATAACCTTGACAGTGAATAAGTCGGTCCATTGAGAGGCTTCAATCTTGATGATGGAGACGTAGCTGACAAAAAAGTTATCGATTCATGACTTTAGTCTGAACGTTTATATAGGCAGACTTTTGGAAGTATAGTATAAATATAGGTCTCTCTATCCCTACCCAGACTTTTGTCTTTTGCTCAGAATGTAGGGAAGTTGTGAACTCAAATGTGGTATAAATAAAGAGGCAAAAGTATATTGGCTATACTTGTAAGGCCTTCAATTGTTAAAAGAATATTGGTAAATGTTTAATCACGCTTCAATATGCTAAAAAAGAATAATAATATAAGAAATATGTGTCAGGTGATGATTTGAGTATCACACTTTTGCACCTAATATTTTCTCAGGGCAACTTCTTTGAGTCGTAACTAGTCGTACTCTTATCACAAACATCATTGCTTCTGGTTCTGCTCGACGTTGCAGCTCCCCAACCGCTCTTCCAACAACTACTATCGCTATCACTAGTGCTGAATGCCTCATCGCTGTCGTTGCCTCTGATTGGAGCCACGTCATGGTTGTTGTCATCGCTATTGTGCACCGACACACCCACATGATCCGTCACCTCCAGCTCTGTGCTCACCTGTAGCTGCAGTGCAAACTTGAGGCCCCACACAACGTCATTCATGGATGGCCGCTTGGCCCCCTTGTCCTGCAAGCAGCTCATGGCGATCTCGCAGAACTTGTTGAGGCACTCGGGGGCGATAGACCCCTTCAGGTGCGGGTCCACGATCTCCTCGACGGCCCCGTTCTTGCAGCAACTCTGCGCCCACTCAGCCAGGCTTATCTGCTCCATTGGGGCCATCCGGCTCACGGCAGGCCTTGCACACAGCACCTCGAACAGCACCACGCCAAAGGAATAGACGTCGGACTTGTCAGTCAGCCGCTGGTGCCTGTAGTACTCCGGGTCCAGGTACCCGAAGGTGCCCTTCACGGCCGTGCTAACGTGCGTCTTAGACTCACTCGTGGGTCCGACCTTCGAGAGCCCAAAGTCGGACACCTTGGCAACCCACTTCTCGTTGAGCAGGATGTTGGTCGTCTTCACGTCGCGATGTATGATGGTGTGCTTGGCACCGCTGTGGAGGTAGTGGAGCCCCCACGCGGCGCCTATGCAGATCTCGAGCCGCTGCTTCCAGGGGAGTGGGGGATTATCGGTGTTGTAGAGATGGTCGCTGAGGGTCCCGCGTGCCATGTAGTCGTACACGAGGATCATCTCTCCCGCGTCCTTGCAGAACCCAATCAGGGAGACCAGGTGGAGGTGCCGAAGCTGCGAGAGCATCTCAATCTCGGTCCTGAACTCATGAAGGCCCTGCTGCGATCCCTGGTTCAGCCGCTTGATCGCTACTGAGTTGGCCTCGCCATGGACATAGCCCTTGTACACGTTGCCGAACCCGCCCACGCCAATAATGAACCCCTTGTCAAAGTTGTTCGTGGCCGCTCTGATCTCCTTTAGTGAGAAGTGGCGGCACAGATCCGATGGCAGCGACGACCCCCGGGTCTTCGTTGACTTGGTCGTCGCGTAGGACAATAGGCCCCACCGTGAGGTGCCATCGCTCGAGGTCGAATCCTTCGCTCTGTTTCGTCGCCGGTAAAGGAAGAAAGCCAGGAGAGAGAGTATGGCGAAGCCCGAAGTTCCACCAGCAACGATGGTAATTTTTACTGCTTTGCTGAGGCTCGACGGTGCCTTGCTTGCCGGTGGAGGTCCTGGCAGTTTATTCGGGACCTGATCCGGGTTCAGCCCTGCGAGATTCCCCTCAGGATTGTTGATCTTGAATATCTCGAGGCCATTCAAGATGGCATCAGAGTAACGAGTAAAACCATCTGGAAGCGCGCCCAACGCGACGGAGAGGTTGGTTCTTTTCTTTTGGCTGTCATACAAGGCTACTGCAAAATCTCTATAGACGGGCACGCCCTTCCCGCTCCAACTAATGACATCCGCTTGATTCTCGACCAATTGTGAATCTATGAAAATCTCGAAAGCCCGATCTAAGGGCTCATTTATCTCTATCTGGAATTCGCAAAAGTGTAACCGGACCAAGTAGTAGAAGTTCACGTCCACCTCGACGGACCACGTGAGCTTGTAGCTCAGATTGATTCTTTTGTCTGTTCCCATGGTCCTTGCAGTTGTGTATACACTATTTGGAGCCGTGTAATTTGGCACTTGCTCACTGTAATTGAGTTGGATAGTTGTGTTAACTGGCAAAAGTCCGATGTACAAGGAAGTCAAGTACTCGTCATCTGCTTCCCAGGTCCTGTACATTCCCGTGTCACGAGCTGGACCGACAAACTGTCCTCCCACGTTCAAGCGCTTCACCGCTTCGAGAGCTTTAGTGGTATCCAAGGTGTATGGCGCCAGCTGACCTGCCAACTTGATTCCCTCAGTTGAGTCGACGACAGTGTTGTAGTAGAGACTTTCGGGCATGGAAACGATTTCGATTCCATTCACGAAAGCATACGCGTCTGAATTACCAGGAGTGGGAGTGAACGTTATGTTCAATATCTGGTCCTCTCCGACACTTAAGCAAAACTCTTTAGAGAAGAAGCTCACGGAGCGAGTGTAATCAGCAAAGAGGGAAGCGCTGAAGTTGCGGAGCAGGGTGTAGCCAAGGGCATCGACTGAGAAGAAGGAATCAACACGGCGGAAGTTGGGGTAATCCGAAGGGAAGAAGTCCAGGCGAACGAATTTGGGCCCTGCGGTGACGTAGAAGGTGTAGGCGAACTCGGAGCGGGAGAGGCGAGCCGTGAGGTATGGGACGGCGCTAGGGATGCTGGGAGATGAACTGCTTGCCTCTGCTGTGGTAGAGGAGTGAGTTTTCTCAATTGGAGAGTAGTCCGAACGGTCAGCGGCGTCTCCAATCCAATTCCGCCTACCCACAAGAAAGCTGCTGTTGGAGCCACAGTCAACGGCGATATCATCGGTTGGATGGTAAGCGCCAACGTTGTCGCCAGTGACTGAGACCGGGAGTGCTTCGAGCGAGACGGAGATGAAGATGAATAATAGAAGTGGTGGTTTCATGTTCGTCATCTCGCTGCTCGACGCCAGAGGGTCGCAGACAAATCGATGGAAAGCACAAGGAGAGCGGGGTGTCGGAAGTGAACCAGTTTTGACTATGGGGAATTAGGAAGAAGAGCAGAAGAGACGGCCGGCACTAGTGACGAGATTAGTAGAAAACCAAAGTCGTCGCCAAGATATCTACAAGGGAATAGAGCCCTCGCCTATCACAAGAAAATCAGCGGACGGGATTTGGGCCCTTCCGGGTGCGCTAATCGTGGAAGGTTCAATTGCCTTGGGAAAAGGTCACGTCAGGTCAGTGGTACGACTGCCGGGTCCCATGCAATAATGCTCTCCCTCGAGGGACCACCTCCAAACCGTGTTATATAGAAGTTAGGGATTCCAAATTCCTTATAGATTCCGTGTAAAACTTATAATTTATCATCGGGTACAAGTTCTTTATTTTTTAAAATCTGAAATCTATCCATCAGAACTTGAAACTTGAAATCTATGTTATCACAAGTTTCAAGGTTGGTTCTAGGGTTTAACATGTTTTTTTTTTTTTTTTGGTTTCATTTTTAGTTAAACAAAACGAAAATGAACGTAATAATAATAAACAAGCTTGTCATTCATCAAAGAGAATATAAAATGAACAAAACTATCAACAAAAGAAAAGGAATTGTTGGCAAGGAATTCAACTAAATAAAAGTAGGGGTGAACGATTCCAAGTTCCGTACAGGTTCCATCTGAAACTTAGAACCTACCAATTGGAACAAATTCCTCATTTTTTTGGAACCTGAAACTTATTTTGCATATCATAAAACTTGGAACCTATCCTATAATTGGTTCCAAAGTATACCCAGGTCTCACTTATATTATTATTTGAACAATTATAATTTATTAATCATAACTTATATTTAAATAAATGAAAAATATTAACATTAATTAAGTAAAAATCTTAGCCATAAAATGAAAACTCGGACTTAGTCTTCCAAATTATACACTCATCATCGAACATCATGAAATATCGGAAGATCACACAGAGACATAGATCAAGACAAATATTTAAACTTGTTCCAGATTCTAAGTTTCAGGTTCCAGGTTCCTCCAACTAAGAACCTGGAACCTACAACTAAGAACCCAAAACCTATCTATTGAAATACATTCATCATTTTTTGGAACCTGAAACCTATCATGTATACCTTAGAACCTTGAACCTACAGATTCCTACCAGTCCGGTTCTCAAGTTCCAGGTTCTACCCTAGAACCATACTCACCCCTAGTATTTTCTATATCGCATCGTTCCATTTTTAAATTTTTTCCTTTCAAGGAGGAAAATTATTTATGTAACAGAAATATCATCAAACGCGTTATTGATATATCGTATACCAAATAAATCCATTGATGCTTAGTTAGAGAATTCTAAGATTTTAATCTTATACCGTACCCCATAAATGTTAGCCATTAGATTAAGATGGAAGGATCCCAACTGTCGAAAGTTAGATGTTTGATACTAGAAAATGCACGTCCGACATACTAAAGTGAAATTTGCGATGCTTTAAGCACTAGCAAATGGGTGCCGGACCCCTAGAATATTGACATCATGGCACAGTAAAAATCAAATTTAATTAAGTTTTATGAGGTTATATTGTTAGTTACAATGATTGTTGCAAATCTTTATAAGCCATCATAATTTGAAAGGATTTAAATTCACAATGTTAAGTTTTAGGTTACAATGGAACGTTGAAATTTTTTAAAATCATTGTAATTAAAAAATTTTAAAATTTGCAACATTTGGTTCATGGTTACCTTCGCAAAGCGTTGTAGTTGAAAAAAAAAATACAAGATTATGGCATTTTATCCTTATTTAGGGCAAACAAACGTAACCCTTTGTAAATACTTGTATTTGAAAAAACATCCTAATCTTGGACGTTTTGCACATAGCGACGTCGCAAAATCGTAACACTTTGGAACCAACTTCGATTCCATTCACGAAAGCGTACACGTCTGGGTTATCAGGAGTGGGAGCAAACGTGACGTTCAATTTCTGGTCAGCTACGATGGTTAAGCGGGGCTCTTAGCAGAAGCTCGTGAAGCCGGTGTGATCGGAAAAGAGGAGAGTGCTGAAGTTCCGGAGCTGAGTGTAGCCATCAGCCTTGACCGAGAAGAATGAATTGGCATGGCCAAAGTTTAGGTAATCCGAAGGGAAGAAGTGGAGGCGAACGAATTTGGGCCCCATGTGACGCGGAAGGTGTAGACGAATTCGGAGCAGGAGAGACGAGCAGTGTCGTGTGGGATGCTGTTGTGGACCGAGGGAGATTAACGGTTTGCACTTGCAACGATAGAGGAATGAGTTTCATCGATTGGAAAGTAGGTCGAACCATCCTCGGTGTCCCCGATCCAAGTCCGCTTGGACACGGAGGAGTTGCCGAGGGAGCCGCAATTGACGGCGATATCGTTAACCGGCAAGTATGCGCCAACATTGTCGCTGGTGACTGAGACCGTGAGTGCTTCGAGTAGGACGGAGATGAAGAGGAATAAAAAGAGAAGTGGTGGTATCATGTTCTTCATCTTACCGTTTAATGTCTGAGAGGATCGCAATTGAATCCATGAATAGAAGTTCACATGGATAGTAGACTCTCGAAGATGAACCTGTTTTAATCATTGGGATTTAGGAAAGAGCTAGGAAAAAGCGAGAGAAGGAAGATTAGATAAGAAAATTTAGTCCTAAATTAACAAATTCCGATATAATCTTAGATTTTTTTAATTCAATTTTTTTTATACTCCAACATATTCTTTTCGGCTAATTTTATCCGAAAATGTTGACATACCAGTTTAGTCATCTCTGACCATCTTAAGTAACACGACTGTCCATACGACTTGGACAAACTGAATTGAAATAACGTGATTTAAATATTTTTGTGAATTTTCCGATTTCTTCTGTTCTTCTTTCGCACTTCAGCTCATCCTGAATCTCTCAGGGAAACATGGTAAATCGTTGCAAGAAAGCTGATTTTTCTAAAGTCAAGATGAAGTACTACTGTTGATCCCGAATCTCTTCGGGAAGCATGGTAAATCATTGTAAGAAGGCTGATTTTTCTAGAGTTAAAGCTGAGCTAGTGGCGTGGCTGCCGGTGCTCCTTCATGGATTACGGAAAAGCATTCCAGTTCGGTAGATCTAATGGCGGTGCTAAAAAGCGCGTCTCGATAATCAACCTAGTAACACTCAAATTTCTAGTGGTTAGTGCCCAAGCTGGCCACAAGCGAACCAATCTCATAAATTCCCAGTGATCCCGGCCAAGCCAATTTTGTTGCGGCCGGTGCCAATCTGCATGGAGGCGCAAGAAATCAAGGCAAATGGTGAAGATTCATCAGAATCGAACGAATTCCCACCTGATTTGGCCACGATTTGGCATATTGAGGGAGTTGCTCTTTGTAACAATTCAAGCAGTGGTTGTGGCGCAGAGATAAAGGGAGGCCTCAAGTGAAAATTGAAGCAGTGGCAGAGGCAAAAATGAAAGGAAAATTCCATACTTCACACGATTAAGATCTAAAATACCGATCTCAACTTATAACATTTGTCACACACCCGACTCCAACAAGTATAGGGGATGACACGGCCATCATTTCGTCCAAATAATGTAGCTTCAAATGTAACTATAACTCAACTTGATATCGGAATATATACATCCATATATTTGATAAAGTGTCATTTGGTTACAAGATTAGAGGTTCCATAATCCGTAAAAACACACACACACACACATAAATATATATATATATATTTATATATATCTCCAACTAACAAATAAACTCATGAGTTCAATGCAGACATAAACAGCTCATATAAAAAAATCCCACTATCAAAAAATCCTCCTGAAAATGTAAACACTCTTGTGCTATTTACGGCTATCTAAAGAACCTAAAAATAGAAGTAAGATAAATGGAATAAGCAACTATAGGCCAATGAGTAGTACAAATCTCTTCTAAACAAATCGGGCATCCACTATGAATGTTTAGGACACAAAAAGGTAACTCATTTACACTAAATCCAACATATAATAAATTTACAAGATGAAAATGAACTATATTACTTCAACATAACTATATTCGTAATAGAGAATACCAATTTCATCAATAATATCAAAATAAGTATTGATGGTTCAGTCCACTTATCAATCTCATCAAATCATACGTTAATGGTCAATCACACTCAATGCCTTGTGATAAAGGCAACTAAGATTCTCTCCTTGGCTTGGCTGGGTCTCTACTTATATTGCTAGTAGCCAACTCACAAAGATATCCTAAAACTAGTAGACATACTTACAAACCCCTCAAGTGGGCCCCCAGAGACAACAAGCATCAACACAAATTCATAACATAAACCTCCAAAATCCACAAAACCTATCCAACCTCTATATCATAAACCAAAATATATAGTCTTTCGCAACTCAATTCATCAATCAAAATCCCTTTTTAAGTATTTCTCTAATCTTTTCAAAATTTATCTCATAAGTATATTTATGAAATAATACACATGACATTTCAAGAAAAGTTTATCAAGAAATAACTAAAAAATAATAAACACTTGTTTATGCAACAAATATGTTCTTCTTAGTTCAATACATCTTACAATAACTAAAAATAATAAACACTTGATCTAGTTTTATGCAACAAATATGTTCTTCTTAGTTCAATACATACATACATACATACATACATACATACATACATACATACATACATATATATATATATATAATATCAAATTACTATTATTTTAAGACATGGATTTTATAAAACTATAAAAGAGATCAGCACCACTTAGTTAGGAATGCTCAAAGCCAAATAATGTAGCTATTTGAGTCAACAATTTAGTAATTCTATCAATTAAACGAGAATTGATGTCAAGAAAACGCAAAACACTACTTTAACTAATGACTCTAAACTACGCTTGTTTGACGACCAATCGACCTTTACACAACAATGAAAGGCTTGTTGTAGTAGTCATTCGAAACTGTCCGCTATGCCTAGCTTGCGTGTCATAATTTTTTGCACCACAACTCTCTTCATTAAACCATGATTCTAGCAAATCTTCTGTCAAGCGAAAGACCTTTTGAGATAATTAGATACCCTAAGCTTTGCCAACTCTAAAGATAGCTAAAGATGGGCCATAATCATTGGTAAACTAGGAAATTCGCTAATGTTACTGCTCGCACCCATAATTTCGAAAATTCATTTCGGGCAAGCTATAAGCTTGAATCAAGTTATGTAAAATCCTATAGTTTTACAATACCCTAAATTATTAATACCCCATAATTTCTCAATTTAACAAATTATAGATTTTACCTACCGGCTTAAAATTCACAAAGATCCAAAATTATGGCTCTATTTTGAAAATTTCTCTAATAAGACTAATTGGGTGTTGCGAGATAAAGTTAATATGATTTGACGAGGCGCCATGGCATGTACTCTTCTTTCTTTTCCTTTCCCTTCCTACTTTTTCACCTTTGTTTCTCTCCTTTTCTCTTTTTCCTTTATTTGCCTCTTTTGAACGGGTACTCCTTTTCTTTAATGAGGGAGTCTACTTTTTTTTTTTTTTTGCTTTACTAGTCAATATTGACTAAGTCAAAAGCCAGCCATTACAACATCAATGACTGTTTGTTACAAGTATTGACAAATCAATCATCTATCTTTACTGAAAATGAAGATGAAGAACAAAAAAAACTCCACCGGCTCTTGTAAATGTTGTAGCCATGGGATGGGGGCCTTGGAATAGCACCCAAAGAAGAACATGAACGGTAGGAAGGAAAAGGAAAGAAAGGAAAAAGAAAGTAAATAAGAATATCTCTAAAGTTACTCAAAATGAAGTCCTTTTGAATAAATTTGTCCATGTCAACTCTTTGGCCGTGACACGTAGGATAGATAATGACAATTGGCCCGTCGCGTTGGCATTTTCAGGCAAAAGTTGGTTAGAAAGATTATACTAAGTTCCATGAAAATGTTTGAGATTATTTTTGTAAAATTGAAAATTTTAGAATTTTATTGAAATCCATACAATAAATATATGATTGAATTGATAATTTTTTTCGAATTTAGTGAAAGACCAAAGTCGTGGCTAAAATATACGCAATTAGTAGAGCCCTTTACCTATCATAAAAAAGCAGCCAATGGGACTCGTACTCTTTTGGTGTGCTTTTCATGGAAAGTTTCATTGTGTAGAAAGGCAAGGTCAGTAATGAAGCCGCCGGGGACTCTTTTGGTGTGTTTTTCATGGAAAGTTTCGTTGCGCGTGGAAATATTAGGTCAGTAGTGAGACCGTTGGGTCCATCCAAATAAGGTCCTACATGGCAACTTGCTAATTTTTTTTGTTCTTTTGTTCTTTTGTTAACAAAAAAAAATAGAAATCCATTTGGTAATGTTAACTAATTTTTTATTCTCTAGAATAGAAATTAGTCCGGAAATGAATTTGGAACAGAAATAATAAGTAAGAAAAAGTAGTTTCTTGTTCTTGAGAAGAATTTCTAGAAATAAGTCATTTTATTTTTTTATATTTCTTCTTACTTGTCCTTTGCTGCCAGACGATGGCAGCTGGTGAAGAGAGGAAAAAAGAAAATCTAAAAAAAATACTAGAAAATTAAAAGAAATTTTACGTTATAAAAAAAAAAAAAAAAAAAAAAGTGAGTTGTACCAATGGAATTTGCATGTTAGCAATCTCTTAGGATACAATAAATATCCATGGAAATCTCCCCATATAGCCTCCCATCAATACGTTGTTAATTAACTTCGAAATCAGCAACTAATATGGTGAGTTGATAATTTGAAGGGAAGAATTGGTGACTCCCTAATAGGTAACCTGGTTGAATGTCTCCTAATCGATATTGATAGCATCATTCTTGACCCATTGAAGCACATTATGAACAAATTCTTTTTTGATTTGAATGAAAATCAAAGGTGCTGATTTGTCGATGGAGTTAAGTCAAATACTTCCGCATCATATTTGCAAATTGAAACTCCCTATGTCTATTATTTCTGATTCATTGGTAATTAAATTAGAGAATGAATGAAGACACTGATAGTCCGATGGAATGTTCCTCATCAAGCTCTCTTGGGTTGCTAATTCATTGGAGGCTTCATAGCAACTTGATACTGCACATTCTGCATTGTCGCAGCATTTCCCTGCACCATTTTCCATCTTAAAAGTCTGCCAAGAGTAGTACCTTGTCCAATCCCTCTCACTTAAGCAATACTCCTTGCCCTTGTTGGATTGGGTATGAGCCTATTCCATCCACAAACCGTAGATCTATCAAAAGGAGACATGCTATGACGACTCGACCTATTCCAGACATGGGCCAAACCCCAAAATGAGTACTTGAGAAACCAGACAAGGTGACAAATTTTTTTGTAAAATGTGTTTGCAGTCGACCTTCCAGTTGAAAAGCTCAATACATAGTGCTGAGGAGCACGTTGGAATAGTAGCTGGACAATCAGCGTACATGTGTTACATTAATTTTCATTGGCTCACGTGGCTCTTATGTTAGCTAATATGGTGCCAAATATAGGCTGAGAGCCGCGTGCGTGTGCAAGAGAGATGGCGACCACCGTGTTGCAGTCGACGAGAGGCCATCCATCTCGCATCGCGTATCTCTTGTGGTAGCTACGATCACCTCCCAGTGGTCATCCTCTCACATCTAGATGGGAGCCTTCTTTCTCGGTGTAATTTCCATTGGTTGAATTAAGAAAGCACATAGTTTGGAAAGCTTAATCCAAAGAAACGACTAGTGAACCGAGCACCTCCAAAAAATCATGCCATTGAAAACAGCTGATGTTATGGATTTGATGGATGTCACAGAATTGTGCACAGTGCCATGATCCTAAATATGAGTCTGAAACTGTCTAACTGGTGGAAAAGAAAGTAATGTTTCAAGATGCAACAACGATACAGCACAGAAGCAAATAAGTTGTTGGACTATTGTAACATATTCTTTGACCATTTTATTTCAATTTGTTCCTCAAATCGATGGAAACTTTTAGAAAGAAATTTGTTATTCATATCTGCAAATTGAAACTTCATAGTTCCATCGGCATTCTCTTTCTTGGACTCAGTGGTGACTACACAAGAGGATGATCTGAGTCACTGATGGATCCGATGTGATGTTCCTCGTCAAGCTCTCATGGCTTGCTGATGCATTGGAGGCACCATAACAACCTGATAATGCACATTCTGCATGTTTGCCGCATTCCCCTGCCAACCTTGGCAAGCAACAAGAGGAAGCATCAGCAATTTCTTGCCAAAAACAAAGAAGAAAATGCAGATTTTTCTTTGTTGGTGACGGTAATAAAACCATAACGACGGTATTGTATTGCCATATTTGCAATAAGTTGGCTTATTAAGTGCTCGTTTGGAGCTCAAAGTTGTCTATGGAAGGGTCAAGTCCCCTGTTCTTAAGCTCTCTGTATCCCTCAGAAAGATCCCACCGTACAGTAGCCCGCTCGTTCCACATGCTGTAAAGCAAACATCATTCTTAACCGCATTAGTTCAATGAGACCCTTTCTTCTCATATGCTAAAGTGCATAAAAAATCTCATTCCGATTGCTCTCTCCCTCAGAATGTCGAAAGGACATTGAATTTTCCAATCTCCATTATCTGCTACACTAGTAGAATCAAGGATTTAAAAGTCAGTTAAAACATCCTTACTAACATGTGCTCCCTTGGTCAACAATCTCCGCTATCTGGTCGAATGTTACGCAGGGGAAGCAGCAGGCCACAACCGCTGCAAACACGCAAGAAATACTTGGAGATTCTCCATGTGTTACTCGTCCATTTTAGTATAAACTTGCCTAGGAAAAGCAAAAGGCGACTCTACCAATTAAAGGGTCATCCATGCAGTCAAACAACCCCGTTGTCCAAGGAGATGGTGGAGTAGATGGTGGGAATTGAACTATTATCCCTTAAGGCATCGGAGGCACGTTACTCGGATGAAATGGCACTTGAGGATAGTCTAAACCAGCAGTATGAAAGGGTTGAGCCAGAGCAGGCATCGGCCCTGTAGTAAAGCTTGGGACAGGATGCAATGGCTGGAAACCGGCTGGAATCTGAGAGCTCACGGGAATCGATTGCCCTGAGTACAGAGTTGACTGAGCCCCAAAACTTTGGTTCACTTGTGGAATTTGTCCAGGACCAACCAGATGCTGTGGATTAGATTGTGGCATCGCGTGAAGTGGCATCGTCTACTAATTGCGGGGCTGGAATTGTACAGCCTGCATGAGATTAATCGAAACTGTTGCTAAGTCGAAGGATCGCTCACCTCCTCCAGTTGCATTTGTTAGTGGACTGAACTGAAAGGAGCAAATAGTTCGGTCAAGGGACGTCCCATCTTTTCTCAATCCTGATGATGCACGGCAAATTCCTTGGATGAGCCAAAGATCAACAAATTTTCAAATGGTTTTCATACAACTAAGTGAAACCCATCTCCATTCCTAAAGATTATGACATAAATGGACCTTTCTCCGCTTAGCGTGGCTGGCATAGCCAGAGTCTATTAAAATCTGTTTTCACACAAAAGGTGCCAAGCAGGACACTACAAAGGCTTCATTAACTTCCGAGAAAATGAATGACAACCTGGTGCATATATATTAAACTGTTCTTTGGTTGATTTTTTGCATGATATAGGCCAAGCATAGTGGAAAGGGCATACCGACATTTTGGGTCTTTACAGCATGCCGTCTCAAAACCGGAAGAATAAAGTAGCTCCGAAGCTGGGGGCTTTCATAACAATCATTCAAATGGTGTATTCGTGCCACCAATATGCACAGACCGGAGGCTTTCATGTCTCGTCTATTGACAAGGAAGTCTCTTCTCGGTCACAGAAAGAGGAAGCATATGCTCTGTTCTGGCATTGATGTCTGCGGCACCAGATTACATGCTCCATGTGGTTCAAACCTTTTTTTTTTTTTTTTTTTTTTGTATTTGACGGCCGGATTTATGCATTGTGTGCCTGAGTTTTCAAAGAGAACATGCTGAAGATGTTACTAATTACCAGTTTTCTCAGTTACACAAGATAGAAGGGAATTTTGGCTGTGACATTGCCAAGAACAGAAAAGCTTGTTCAGAACAGCAGTAAATCACACTGGGGAGGGCATAACACCCTGTATCGTGCAAAAGAAATGTCCGGATTAGGAATGACCAGCGCACCGGCATGGTCCCTGCAAGGCCTACACGGCCTTTGCCGGGCAGGGCCGAGACGTTAGCAAAAGGGAACTTGATTGTTTCCTCTATATTAGATTTAATAAAAGAATAGAAACTAGAAACCAGACCCGGACATAATTTGCCTCGGCCCAACACGGACTGGGCACGGCCATCGGCAATTCAAAGTAGAAATGTTGGGTAAAGTGCATATAATGGTCCTTAAGTTTCAGCATTTATGCGATTTGATCCTCTAATTTTTATTTCGTTAAATTAAGTCCTCTAACTTTCTACATTTGTGCAATATGGGTCCTTCAAGTTCTATGTTGTACAATCAAATCCTTTAACTTTTTGAATTTGTGCAATCAAATCCTTCGGTCAACCACTTCGACTAAACGATCAAATTATTCAATGACGTGACAATGTTTATGCGACAAAAATAACAGGTGATGCTAATCTGCTTCCCAATGAGCAGAAAGCAAACAGGAAAAACAAGAGAAAAGGAAATCGTAATGCGAAAGCATTACTTACAACAAGTAAACAATACACTTGCCCACAAATCAAAAAAGTTAAGAGGACTTAATTGCACAACATTAAAAATAGAAGATCAAATCGCACAAATGCCTAAACTTAGAGAGCTAAATCTGTACTTAATCCTCCAAATGTTTAGACTCATTTTGCAGATCCCATCGATTTCATTACAGTACAATTTTTTTCAAAAATTCACACATCTTTGATGAATCAGCTGCAGAAGCGTCTTCATTAGCTTGTAAGAGGACGTTCAATGCCCTCATATACCAAAGTTTGGAATTTGCAAAGGTTTTCAGTTTCCAAATAGCATAGAGATGAATTCATAAAGAGATGAAAGCTCAAACTCTGCACTAAGTTAAAGCTCTTTGTTCGACATTGAATCTAAGACAGTGAAGGATTTGTACCTTGTACTGAATATTAACACAATCATGCAGATTTATCAATGATTATTTAGCCAAAAATCGGTACATAGCCCTACGCAGTACATCACTCAGTGAATAGTAGATCCTGTTCTGTGCAGCAGCAACTCAGCCTCAAAGGTAATAGAAGCGAAGCAGGGAAGAACAAAAGAAAACACAAGTCCTCATGATACAAAGTACGATCGAGGGCAATAATTATTTTCAGGTTTCACCTGATTAAGGAGTGAGGCTAAAACTGGTTTGGACACACTCTCTCAGTTCCATAGGTCAGGTAAGTTGCAACAGGATGCTCTAATGCGCCAAAATCTGGGCAACATGTGCCTGTGAAAAATCTTCCAATGGAAACCCAAAAGTTCATCTGAAGATGGCATGAGTATACAACTGCTTGATTCCCATATACACGAGCAGACCGAAGGCGAGATCTGTGTGTCACTTAAGGCTTGGCTGGGCCTTTCCCTTCTTGGTTTAGTGCATGCTCTCTTTTCATCTCTTCCAAGACAGCATCATTTGTGCTGCCAAAGAAGCCACAGAGAAGTGTCAGATATTGGGGGAATCTCCATTTTTAACATTAACGTGTATTCCTGCACAGATTAAGCCATTAAAGATGTTTCCTTGAAATTCAGTGGACAGCAACTGCTAGAAGAATTCTCTCTGTGGCAGTCTTGTGTCCTCATCTAATATTGATTAGCCCTGAAATGAAACTTCTCAATCTTATCTTCCAGCTCTAAGTTCATTTCATGCTGTTACTTTCGTACTATTGTCAATGAACTCAACATCAAGTTCTCCCGACTTCTCAGCACTTGAAGGAAAATAAGCGATGTCACTCCAATTGACTCAGCTTCATTAAACTCTACATTGACCTAATGATGTAGATCTCATGTAATGTTCCAAAGTAAGTTTCAGTATCTAGAATAGTAAATTAAAACCTTGGAAACTTATCTTGTATTGATGTGTATGAGCATATTTCTAATTGACATCCCACATTGCATTAGGAAGAAAGCTTTCTCCAGCATGCGAGATGCCTCTTCACCTATGCATTATGCATACTGCATGCCACAACTCTACCACATAAGATAAGACTCTAGAGAAGAGCACTTTTCGGGGGAATCATATTAGTACAACCACTTTACTCCCATTCATACCATCATTGCATCTATAGGATAGAAAGGACCAGTACCTCACAATGCCACATTCCAAACAAATGAAATCCATACTTCCACTAGTGTTTAAACAGCATATCACAGACAAATTATATGATTCCAAACCCCTCGCATCAAACGAAAGCAGTGACTACATGATATGCCCAAGATCATCTTATTCCAACCACATTTCCAGTTTAACAAAAACAAATCGTAAAACATCCAAAGGGGATAGTGTTAATAACCGGTATATCCAGAGTAGTTGAACACGATCGAGTATTAAAAAGTAAATGGGCCAAATTCATTATCATTCCTGATGCATAAAACCACCACCATCAAACCAAACCTTGCTAAGTGATCCCAAAAAATTCATCGGATTGTAAATTTCATCGGACGCAATAGATAATTTCTCTAAACATAAGTCATTCTAAGTCCGATGTGTGAATTGAATTATGTGTGCTCTAATAGTAGAACGGTATTAATTAAAATATTGTCGTCTTAATAGTTGATGGGTGTTATAAATTGTGTAGACTTTACTTAATTATTAATAATAGTGGTTAACTTGTGCTAATGAATGTTGGAAGAAGACGATTACGTTCCTATTGTTATATTTACCTTCCAAAATTTATTAATTAAAATTATAAGTGCCACATGTCTTTATAAGAACTCTTGCATGGCCATGTGTTTCTTCAAAACGATATTTTTTTTAACACTAATTTTGACACCAAGAATAAGTGATGCTTACTTCAAACTGAGTCACTTCTTCTTACATTTTCCTCGGCCACGTGCAAGAACTTTGTCTTGCGTTTATGCCACATCAAGTTGGCGATTAGCATGCATAGTTACACCTAACAATGAAAAACATCAAATTATCTTAGTTCATTTTGATTAAGCTCCTTTTATCTTGCCGTAGAGCCCCCTTTCACTTCTCTAAAATCCAAATAGAAACTTGCATGTGCTATATTTCACTTTTCAATCCAAGAATTTAGAGAATAAAACTTCATATTTAAGAGCTACTATGGTGGTGAAGGCAATTGATGGCTCGCAGTTTGTGTTCATTCGAGGTAAGTAAAGTTTCTAGATATTAAATTGCCTAAATGTCCTTAAAACTTAACTTGGTTAGTTGATTGAAATAGTGAACTTTGATGTGTATGGATGGGTATGGTAGTTGTTAAATAACATTGATGACATCTTACATGTCCATTCTGTTTCTTTCTACTTCGTTCTAAGAAGTCGGAATCTAGCTGTTCTACCACATTTATCTTGATGACCCATTACATGTTTGTTCTGTTTCTTTATGCTTCATTATAGATAATTACAATCCGGTCGTTTTGCCATATTCCTCTTGATGACCCATTGCAGGTTCATTTTACTTCTTCCTACTTCGTTCTAGGTAGTCAAAATTTCGTTGGTCTGCCATATTTATCTCAATGACTCATTACAAGTTCATTCTACTTCCTTCTACTTCATTCTTGGAAATCAGAATTTGGTCGTTATGCCATATTTATCTTAATGACTCATTGCCCATTCATTCTTCTTCGTTTTGTTTCATTCTGCATAGTCAGAAGCGATTCATTCTATCATATTTGTCTTGATAACATATTGCATATTCGATCTACTTTGTTCTACTAAAATTTTACTAGTTAGAATCTGTTTGTTTTACTTATTCTGCTATAATTTCCTATGACAGAATCTATTTATTTGTGAATCTGCCTTTTGTGAATCTACTCATTTGGTTGAATATGTTCACTTGTTGAATCTACCAACTTGTAAATATGTATTTTCGTAAATATGTGTATTGGTTCGAACAGACTTTACTAAGTATAAATCTATTCATTGTTGAATCTGCCAACTTGTGAATATGTTTGTTGATAAATCTATTTATTGGTTTAGATAGATTTTATTGAGTATGAATCAATTTCTTGTTGAATCTGCAACTTGTGAATCTGTTTGTTAATAAATCTATCCATTGGTTCAAACAGACTTTACAAATATTAATATATTTCTTGTTGAATCTGTTTATTTGTTGATTATGTCCATTATTGAATATGTTCATTTGTAAATCTATTCATTATTGGATCTGTTCTTTTGTTCTAGAAGCTTCTATTAAGCTAGAATTTGCCATTTTGAATGTTCAGATTTTATGATTGAAATGTACTTGTTGTTCTAACTCAGAATGTACCCATTTACATGTTCAAACTTTACATCTAAAATATATTTATTCGTTCGGATCATATTGAATGTCCAGACTCAGAATGTACTCATTTGGATCTCCAGACTTTAACGACTAAAGTATGACTATATGTTATTTCATAAGTGATTATTTGGTTAATGTATTAAATTGAGTTGAGATATGTGTGATATGTTTATAAGTATACATATATTATGGCTTTACATTATATTAATGTGATTTTGTCACCCATATAACGGTGCATAACGATACCCCATGGTGGTAGTTTGCGAGATGTCCTAGTGGTTGGGATGCTCCAGAGAATGTTTTGGGATGTCTCAGGAGTTGAGACGCCCCTATGATGGGATACCTTGTGGTGAAAGTTTTCAAAATGCCTCGAAATTGAAATGCCCCAGTGGTTGGGATGCCTAGGAAAGTTCGAGAGGAAATATTAATGAATAAAATGTATCGTCATGTGTTTATTTGTGTAGAACATGATGTGCACATGCATGAGTCTGGATGGACGTATTATTGATTAACAATTTTATGATAAATGAAAATGGGAAACGTAGAGTCTGTTTATGTTTTTATCACACTTATCGGATGATTATGCATTCATTTTGTGTATGCCAAATGAAGTGATAAAAGAATTCTTTTAACTTAAAACTAGAGATTTCATTTATTGAGTTTCAGCTCATTTCTTTTATTTTTCAAACATGTAGAATGGACACCCTTCAACCTTTACACTATAGAGTCCTTATAAGTTATAAAGGTCTTTTTGAAATATGCTTTGACTAAAATCTGGAATAATATATATCAAGTATAGTTCTATTGTGTGGGTTGATGTAGGAGGTTTCACAGAGTGGGTTCCTTTTCAGTTTGTTTCCTAGTACCAGGACCTTGAAGGTGAGTTAGTCAATTCGTTGAGAGACTTCGATCTTGATGATAGAGACACGACACAGCAAGCGGAGAAGTTATCAACCCGTGATTTTAGTATGGACATTTATATAGACAGATTTTTGGAAGTATAGTATAGTACAAAGATAGGTCTCCCCACACCCACCCTGTCGTGGGCGAGTTAGTTAGGGCGCACACTAGCCACACAAACGCTAGGGTTTGATTCCCCTCCTTGTCACGTTGCGCGACTTAAGTGGGGTGTCGTGGGTGGTGGATCCTACGCTAGTGCTCCCCCAGGTTTACGTCACCGGCTATACGGCAGTTCCCAGGTTGCTAAAAAAACAAAAAAGATAGGTCTCCCCACCCCTACCCAAACTTTCGTTTTTTTGCTCGTAAAGTAATAAAATAGTGAACTCAAATGTTGTATAAATAAAGGTATAAGAACGCTTCAAGTACCATAACTTTGCACAAAGGACATTAAAAATCGCCATAACTTACGAAAGGTATACTTAAGTGTCGCATTCGAAGAAAAACGGATCACTTAAGTGCCACTCCGTGAAGAAATGCAAAACGCCGACGTGGCATTTTTTCGGCGAGGCGAGCCCAAAACGACGCCATTTTGTTCGCTAACATGGCCAAATAATGCAAAAATGGCATCGTTTTGGGCTAACATGGTAAAATATATATAAATTAATTAAATTAAAATTAAAATTAAATTTAGTTAAAATATTTAAAAATAATAATTTTAAAATTAAATTTAGTTAAAATATTAGAAAATAATTATTTTAAAATTAGAAAAATTTTATTAAAAAAAAAAAAAAAAAGGAAAGGGGGAGGCGGGAGGGATCGCCCTTAGCCGCCGCCGCCGCCATCGGGAAGGGTCGGTGACGGCGGGGGAGGGTCGGCCGGGTCACCGGCCTTGGCCGGGGCCGGCGACCCCGACCAACCGGCGGCAAGGGCTCGCGAGCCCTCGCCCGGATCCGGCCAATGATGAGGGCTCGCGGCCCTTGCCCGGATCCGACGAGGGTTGGTAGCCCTCGCTCGGTCGGGCCAAGGGCCGCCGCCCACTGGGCGACCCCCGGTGGGCGGCGGCCCTTCGCCCGGCCGGGCGAGGGCCGCCGACCCTCGCCGTTGGTCGGCCGAGGGCCGCCGACCCTCGCCGTTGGTCGGCCGAGGTCGCCCCCCCTAGCCGGGGCCTGGCAACCCCGACCGACCCTCCTCCCGCCATCACCGGCCCTTCCGGCGGCGGCGGTTGAGGGCGATCCCTCGGCCCGCCTCCCCCTTTCCTTTATATTATTTTTTTCTAATTTTAAAATAATTATTTTTAATATTTTAACTAAATTTAATTTTAAATTTATTATTTTAAAATATTTTAACTAATTTTAATTTTAATTTTAATTTAATTAATTTTTATATTTTTTTTTTACCACGTTAGCCCAAAACGACGCCGTTTTTGCATTATTTGGCCACGTCGTCGAGCAAAACGGCGTCATTTTGAGCTCGCTTCACTGGAAAAATGCAACGTCGGCGTTTTGGCCGGATTGGCACTCGAGTGATCAATTTTACTTCGATTTTGGCACTTAAGTGTACCTTTCGTAAGTTATGGCACTTAAGTGTCCCTTTGTGCAAAGTTAAGGCACTCCAGGGGTCCGCACGTCTATAAATAAAATAGGCATAAATATGTTGATTATACTTGTAAGGCCTTTAATTGTTAAAAGGAATATTAATAAATGTTTGATTACGTTTCCGCATGCTAAAAGAGAATAACAATATAAAAAACATGTATTAATTAACGAAGCGTTACACTTAAGCACCTAATATTTTCTCATGGCAACTTCTCTGTGTCGTAACTAGTCGTACTCTCATCACAAACATCATTGCTTCTGGCTCTGGTCGACGTCGCAGTTTCCCTACTGCTCTTCCAACCACCACTATCACTATCACTAGTGTTGATCGCCTCATCGCTACCGCTGCCTCTGATCGAAGCTGCGTCATGGTCGCTGTCATCGCTATCATGCACTGACACACCCGCATGATCCTTCACTTCCAGCTCTGTGCTCACCTGTAGCTGCAGTGCAAACTTGAGGCCCCACACAACGTCGTTCATGGATGGCCGCTTGGCCCCCATGTCCTGCAAGCAGCTCATGGCGATCTCGCAGAACTTGTTGAGGCACTCGGGGGTGATAGACCCCTTCAGGTGCGGGTCCACCATTTCCTCGACGGACCCGCTCTTACAACAACTCTGGGCCCACTCAGCCAGGCTAATCTGCTCCATCGGGGCCATCCGGCTCACGGCAGGCCTTGCACACAGCACCTCGAACAGCACCACGCCGAAGGAATAGACGTCGGACTTGTCAGTCAGCCGCTGGCGCCTGTAGTACTCCGGGTCCAGGTACCCGAAGGTGCCCTTCACGGCCGTGCTGACGTGCGTCTTAGACTCGCTCGTGGGTCCGACCTTCGAGAGCCCAAAGTCGGACACCTTGGCAACCCACTTCTCGTTGAGCAGGATGTTGGTCGTCTTCACGTCGCGATGTATGATGGTGTGCTTGGCACCACTGTGGAGGTAGTGGAGTCCCCACGCGGCGCCTATGCAGATCTCGAGCCGCTGTTTCCAGGGGAGTGAGGGATTATCGGTGTTATAGAGATGGTCGCTGAGGGTCCCGCGTGCCATGTAGTCATACACGAGGATCATCTCTCCCGCGTCCTTGCAGAACCCAATCAGGGAGACTAGGTGGAGGTGCCGGAGCTGCGAGAGCATCTCGATCTCGGTCCTGAACTCATGGACGCCCTGCTGCGATCCCTGGTTCAGCCTCTTGATCGCCACTGGAGTGGCCCCGCCATCGACGTAGCCCTTGTACACGTTGCCGAACCCGCCCACGCCGATAAGAAACACCTTGTCAAAGTTGTTCGTGGCCGCTCTGATCTCCTTTAGTGAGAAGTGGCGGCAGAGATCCGACGGCAGGGACGACCCCTGGGTCTTCGTTGACTTGGTCGCCGAGCGGGAGACCGGGCCCCACCATGAGGTGCCATCGCTCGAGGTCGAATCCTTCGCTCTGTTTTTTCGCCGGTAAAGAAAGAAAGCCAGGAGAGAGAGCACGGTGAAGCCCGAAGTTCCACCAGCAACAATGGCAATTTTTGCTGCTTTGCTGAGGCTCGACGATGCTTTGCTTGCCCGTGGAGTTGGATCCGGGTTCAGCCCTACGAGATTCCCGTCTGGATCGCTGATCTTGAAAATCTCGAGGCCATTCAAGATGGCATCAGAGTAAAGAGTAGAACCATCGGGAAGTGCGCCCAACGCGACGGAGAGGGTTCTTTTCCTTTGGCTGTGATCCAGGAGGGCTACTGCAAAATCTCGATAGACGGGCACGCCCTTCCCGCTCCAACTAATGACATCCGCATAACCCTCGACCAGTTGTGAATCTATGAAAATTTGGAAAACCCTATCTGAGGGCTCCTTTATCTCTATCTGGAATTCGCAAAAGTGTAACCGGACCAAGTAAGAGAAGTTCGTCTCCACCTCGACCGACCACGTGAGGTTGTAGCTCAGATTGATTCTTTTGTCCGTTCCCATGGTCCTTGCAGTTGTGTATACGGGATCTGGAGCCGTGTAATTTGGCACTTGCTCACCGTAATTGAGTTGGATAGTTGTGTTAACTGGCAAAACTCCGATGTACCAGGAATTCACGTACTTGTCATCTGCTTCCCAGGTCCTGTACATTCCCGTGTCATGAGCTGGACCGACAAACTGTCCTCCCACGTTCAAGCGCTTCACCGCTTCGAGAACTTTAGTGGTATCCAAGGTGTATGGCGTCGTCTGACCTGCGAACTTGATTCCCTCGGTTGAGTCGACGACGGTGTTGTAATAGAGACTTTCGGGCATGGAAACGACTTCGATTCCATTCACAAAAGCATACGCGTCTGAATAAGCAGGAGTGGGAGTGAACGTTATGTTCAATATCTGGTCCTCTCCGACACTTAAGCAGAACTCTTTAGAGAAGAAGCTCGCGGAGAGGGGGTAATCAACAGAGAGGGAAGCGCTGAAGTCGCGGAGCAGGGTGTAGCCAGCGGCCTCGACTGAGAAGAAGGAATCAACACGGCGGAAGTCGAGGTAATCCGAAGGGACGAAGTGTAGGCGAACGAATTTGGGCCCTGCGCTGACGTGGAAGGTGTAGGCGAACTCGGAACGGGAGAGGCGAGCCGTGAGGTATGGGACGGCGCCAGCGATGCTGGGAGATGAACTGTTTGCCTGTGTAGTGATAGAGTGAGTTTTCCCAATTGGAGAGTAGTCCGAACGGTCAGCGGCGTCTCCAATCCAATTCCGTCCACCCACAGGGGAGCTGGTGTTGGAGCCGCAGTCGACGGCGATATCATCGGTCGGATGGTAAGCGCCAACGTTGTCGCCAGTGACTGAGACCGGGAGTGCTTCGAGCGAGACGGAGATGAAGATCAATAATAGAAGTGGGGGTTTCATGTTCGTCATCTCGCTGCTCGACGACAGAGGGTGGCCGAAGAATCGATGAAAAGCACAAGGAGAGCGCGGTCTCGGAGATGAACCAGTTTTGACCAACGGGGAATTAGGAAGAAGAGCGGAAGAGAAGGCCGGCACTAGTGACGAGATTAGTAGAAGACCAAAGTCGTCGCTAAGATATCTGCAAGGGAATAGAGCCCTCCCCTATCACAAAAAAATCAGCGGACGGGATTTGTGCCCTTCCGGGTGCGCTTTTCGTGGAAGGTTCAATTGCCTTAGGAAGGTCACGTCAGGTCAGCGGTACGACTGCCAGGTCCCATGCAAGAATGCTCTCTCAAGGGACCACCACCAAACCGTGTTTTCTATATCGCGTCCTTCCATTTTCTACTTTTGTCCTTTCAAGGAGGAAAATTATTTATGTAACAGAAATATAATCAAACGCTTTACTGATGTACCGTATACCGGATAAATCCATTGATGCTTAGCCAGAGACTTCTAAGATTTTAATCTTATACCCCACCTCATAAATGTCAGCCATTAGATTAAGATGGAAGGATCCCAACTATCGAAAGTTAGATTTCCAATACTAGAAAATGCACGTCTGACGTATTAAAATGAAATTTATGATGCTTTAAGCACTAGCAGATGGGTGCCAGACCCGTAGAATATTAACGTCATGGCACAGTAATAATCAAATTTAATAAAGTTTTATGAGGTTATATTGTTAGTTACATTGAATGTTGCAAAACTTTATAAGCCATTGTAGTTTGAAAGGATTTAAATTCACAAAGTTAAGTTTTTTATTACAATGGAACGTTGAAATTTTTTTAAATCATTATAATAAAAAAATTTTAAAATTTGCAACATTCTGTTCATGGTTACTTTCGCAAAGCGTTGTAGTTGAAAAAAAAGTACAAGATTATGACATTTTTATCCTTATTTGGGAAAAACAAACATAACCCTTTGTAAATAATTGTATTTGAAAAAAATCCTAGTTTTGGACGTTTTGCTCTTGTCATGACGTCATTACTCTCTGTAAAGAAATTCTCAATTTATGACAATTTCTTCTTTTCCAAGACAAACGGTCATAAAAGTGGGTAAATTTAAGACGTTTTGCGCTTAGTGACGTCGCAAAATCGTAACACTTTGGAAATAACTTCAATTCCATTCACAAAAGCACACGCGTCTGGGTTACCAGGAGTGGGAGCAAACGTGACATTCAATATCAGGACTCTTTGCGGAAGCTCGTGAATCCAGCGTGATCGAAAAAGAGGAAAGCGCTGAAGTTGCGGAGCTGAGTGTAGCCGGCAGCCTTGACCGAGAAGAATGAATCGTCACGGCCAAAGTTGAGGTAATCCGAAGGGAAGAAGTGGAGAAGAACGAATTTTGGCCCCATGGTGACGCTCGTGTGGAATGCGGTTGTGGATTGAGGGAGATGAACGGTTTGCGCTTGCAACGATAGAGGAATGAGTTTCATCGATTGGAAAGTAGGTCGAACGAACCTGATCCAAGTCCGCTTGGACACGGAGGAGTTGCCGAGGGAGCCGCAATTGACGGCAATATCATTAACCGGCAAGTATGCGCCAACATTGTCGCTGGTGACTGAGACCGTGAGTGCTTCGAGCAGGACGGAGATGACGAGGAATAATAAGAGCAGTGGGTGGTTTCATGTTCTTCATCTTACCGTTTAATGTCTGAGAAAATCGCAATTGAATCCATGAATAGAAGTTCACAAGGATAGTAGACTCTCGAAGATGAACCTGTTTCAATCATTGGGATTTAGGAAAGAGCTAGGAAAAAGCGAGAGAAGGAAAGATTAGATCAGATGGGAAAATTACCAATTTAGTCCTAAAATTAATGAATTCTGATATACTCTTAGACTTTTTCAATTCAATTTTTTTTATACTCCAACATATTCTTTTCGGCTAATTTTATCCGAAAATGTTGACATACCGGTCCAATCATCTCTGACCATCTTAAGTAACACGACTAGCGATATGACTTGGACAAACCGAATTGAAATAATGTGATTTTAACTATTCTTGTAAATTTTCTGATTTGTTCTGCTCTTTCTTCTTTCATCCTGAATCTCTCAGGGAAACATGGTAAATCGTTGCAAGAAAGCTGATTTTTCTAAACTCAAGCTGAAGTACTACTGTTAATCCCGAATCTCTTCGAGAAACATGGTAAATCATTGTAAGAAAGCTGATTTTCTAGAGTTAAAGCTGAGCTGGCGGCGTGGCTGGCGGTGCTCCTCCATGGATTACGGAAAAGCATTCCAGTTCGGTAGATCTAATGGCAGTGCTAACAAGCGCGTCTCGATAATCAACCCGATGATTCTCAAATTTCCGGTGAATAGTGCTGAAGCTGGCCACAAGCGAACCAGTCTCATAAATTCCTAGTGATCCCGGCCAAGCCCATTTTGTTGCGGCCGGCGCCAATCTGCATGGAGTTGCAAGAAATCAAGGCAAATGGTGAAGATTCATCAGAATCGAACGAATTCCCACCTGATTTGGCCACGATTTGGCATATTGAGGGAGTTTCTCTTTGTAACAATTCAAGCAGTGGTTGTGGCGCAGAGATAAAGGGAGGCCTCAAGTGAAAATTGAAGCAGTGGCAGAGGCAAAAATGAAAGGAAAATTCCATACTTCACACGATTAAGATCTAGAATACCGATCTCAACTTATAACATCTGTCTCATCGAATCTTCTCTTTCCCCGGTTGCACTTTTTTGTACTGCGGTATTGCCAGATCACTTCCAAACTTGTCCACTTCTGCGAAAATAGAAGCTGCAAAAATTTGGTTCTTTTTATCTTTTTATTTTTCCCTTTTTCCACTAAGCGGCTAACTGCCGCATCGGGGATCCGAACTCCCGACTTCAAACACCTTTCTTCATTCCCAGGTACCACTCGGCTAAAGGAACCAACAGTGTCTCGAATTGCTTTCTTTATCCATTTAAAGTCAAAATCCTCCTTTGAACCCAAATTTCGATAGATCCCGATTTAAACTCTCTTTCATCTTCCATTCTTTAACAAAATATGATGTCCCTACCATAGGCGACATTTAAGGAAAAATATATTTCTCCTACTTGAAATTCCAAAGGTCTGTGATACTAATCTGCGAAGCTAAGTTGGCGATTCTGAGTGGCCTCACGTCTGTCTTTGATAACTGCAACTGAATCACTGAATTCTAAACCAACTCTGGACCTGCAATTTTCTGTTCTCTGATCTCACCATGACCAACTGAAGTTCTATACACTCTGCTTTGCTCTGCTTCGAAAGAACCATTTGATTGTTCTATTAAAACTGGGAACCATCTGAAAACTCTGCTGGCAACTGTCGCTGTAAGTGAACTCAACGAGAAGGAGTTGTTCATTTCCACTTCCTTTGAAAACCAACCCACATGTTCTCAACCTGTCCTCAAAGGTTTGAATTGTCCTTTAAAACTAGTCATCCGTCTGAAGATAACAATCTGTACTATATTGCAGTTTCATCCCCAAAACACTTTGCAACTCTTCCAGAAGATAGCTACGAATTTCGGTCTCGGTCTGAAGAAATCGTCATCGGCACTCCAAACAGACGAACTCTCTGATGCATGTACAACTCAGCGTGTGTGTCCAAATCAAGGTCCTTTCGTACTGCGATGAAGTGAGCTGACTTTGTTAGTCTGTCGACCACTATTCAAATCGAATCATTTCCTTTTTGACTCCTTGGTAACCCAGTCACGAAGTCCATCGTGATATGCTCCCATTTCCACTCAGGAATCTCGAGAAGTTACAAAAATCCTCTCGGTTCATAGTGCTGGGTTTTGACCTGCTAACGCATCCAACACTTGGCAACATGCTTGGCGATGTCCGCCTTCATACCAGACCACTAGCAGTGTCGACGCCAATTCAAATACATCTTGGTACTACCAGGATAAATGCTGTAACTATTTCGATGAGCTTCTGACAATATCTCTTCTTTAAGTGCTACATCGTTAGGTACACACAATCGTCCTCGGAACTTTAGTGTTCCGTCATCAAAATCTGGAAGTGAGGCTTCTCTCTTTTCTGTATTTGCTTGCACGACTTTCTGAATCTCTGAATCTGACCACTGAAGCGTTTTGATTCTGATTTGCGCATCAAGCTCAATTCTGAGGATGGCCATAAGAGTCTAAAGGTGGCCTACCTCAATTTTAAAACCCGAGTCTTGTGCCTTCTCAATTAAAACCCATTCCTTGAGTACCATTTGCGCTACTAATCACAACCCTAGTATTTCCAAAGTTCCAACTAGCAACGCTGTCTCATATTCAATTCTTTCTGAGAGAATAAATATTGAAGGCTATGTTGATTAGTGAAGATCCATAATCTTTCTCCACACAACTAACATCTCCAAATTTTTAGTGCAAAGATTAAAGTTGCGAGTTCTAAGTCATACATTGAGTAATTTAGCTCATGAGGTCTCAATTGACGAGATGTGTATGCAACAACCCTGCCATGCTGCGTCAACACGCAACCCAATCCCTTAAACGGCACATCACTGTAGACCTCGAATCCTACTAGGCCAGATGGGATAGTAAACACAGGTGCTGTAGTTAGCTTTTGCTTAAGCTATTGGGAACTACTCTCGCACTTATCTGACCACACAACTTTTCTTCCTTCATCAAAAGTCTTGTCAACGGCGATGCTAACACTGAAAACCAGTCTACGAATTGTCTGTAATACTCTGCTAAACTCTGAAAACTTATGACCTTTGTCGTTGTAGTCAATCTTGGCCAACTGTTCACTGCTTCAATCTTGGACGGGGTCTACGGAGATTCCTTCTCCTGAAATCACACGACTTAGGAAAGCCACACGAGTTAACCAAAACTCGCACTTACTGAACTTGGCATACAGCTCGTGATCCCTCAAAGTTTAAAGCACTATCCTTAGGTGCTTTTCATGATCTTCAGTACTCCCCGAGTACACTAGGATGTCATCAATGAAAACGATTACGAATTGATCCAAGTACTCCTTAAACACACAGTTCATCAAATCCATGAAAGCAGCTGGAGCATCCTTCAAACCAAACGGCATTACAGTAAACTCATAATGGCCGTATTGAGTGCGAAACGCTGACTTTGGTATAATCTCATTTCCAATCCCCAGCTGATGACACCCTGTCCTCAAGTCGATCTTAGAGAATCTCAATACTCCTGGAAGTTGATTGAACAAGTCATCGACCTTCGGCAATGGATAATTGTTCTTGATCGTTATCTGATTGAGTTATTAATAGTCGATGCATAGGCGCAATGAACCATATTCTTTCTTCACGAACAGGGTTGGTGCTCCCCAAGGAGATGCACTAGGGTGTATGAATCCCTTTTCCAACAATTCATGGAGCTGCACTTTCACTTTCAGTTCTTTCAACCCTAATAACACCATCCAACACGGAGTCTTAGAGACTGCCTCTGCTCCGGGTGTCAATTCAATTACGAACTCTATTTCTCTTTCTGATAACAAACCTGACACTTCTTTAGGAATTACCTCAGAAAACTTCGGTACCACGGTTATGTTCCCCATATTTGGCTCCTCAACTGCCGCATCCATTACAATTGCCATGTAGATTCGGCAACCAACAACCAGAACCAGGTCATCTTTAGTGATGAATGACAAGGAGTGCAGGTCCTCTTCGATTTTCGGTAATTTTGAACTTTTGCACACTAATTGAACAAATCGAATTATATCACTACTACAATTCATAACCTCATAAAAACTCTTCGAGCCAAACCTTTTATAAATGACTTCCAAGTCATACTTAAGCAAACCCTTCAAGTACAACTATAGTCAGAGATTCATCTTTCTATTACTTTATCACCACAACGAAAATTCTACAACCTTCACTAAAAATTTTGCTGCACGACTCTGATAAAAACATCTCAAAAATACCACTCCCTTGGTCAATGCATGGTCGACTCATTCATGCTCCCCTAGCCATCCTAGTGGCGTCCTATCTGCAGTAACGGTACTTATGCTCTCCCAGACTTACGCGGATAGTTTCTAACCCAACGGCCATGCTGGCCACATACAAAGCATGCTCCCATTAAATCGGAACACTTAACTAATTCATGTTTCCTTCCACAAACTCGGCACACGATCGGTGAGTCCTTTGCCTCCTGTTGGGTGACAACATGCACCCTTCCTTGCACTGGGGTTGTGTTCCAAATACCCCACTAAATGTCCTAAAGCATGTTTCCTTTGTTCTATTCTATTGACAGCGGTGACAGAAACAGATGTAGTTCCATCCATCTGTATGGACAACCTTTGATCAGATGGCAGTATTGGTGACACTTGTAACAAGTCTTTTTCCTCTTACAGCACGGGACACATCCATGTCTTTTCTTACAGGCACAACACACATCAATCAAGTTAGGCACTGACTTTCCAATTCTACTCTGCTGGTTAGGTGAAAGGGGCACATTTCTTCTTACATCGGCCTTTCCTCCAATTGATTTCCATCTCTGCTTAAACTGAACTTTGACTTAGATACGGTGACTTGTTCCCTGGTCACAACTCCAATTTGGGCCTCAACAGGATAGTAACAACAACAATTACGGCACTGGCAACAACAGTGACAACGGCAACAGCAGCGGCTCGATCTTGATCTTGCTGACCCAAAAAGCTTCCTAAAGACAATCGCGCCAGAACGATCCCCACAAACCTAGGATCGCTCGGTGCTACTACACTCTCAGTACCGACTTGCGGCGGCACTCTCACAGAATTAAATGATCCCACAAACACACTATCAAATGGCTATCAACCATATGCATCAGCATAATAAAAGTCTTTCCTACTAACTATCCCATGACTCATTGCACCTTATCACTCCATACACAAACCATGCTCTGATACCACTTAAACGGGATGTCACGCCCCGAACCCCGAGCGCACCAACATCCCACCATGGTCATTAAAAAAAAAGCGACGTTCCTAGGTTAAGTCGTCGACCCAATCAATTCTTTAATGCGCATGCGGAAGCATATTATAAAACTCCTGACAATAAAATGTGAGATAGAAAAGCAGGAAGCAATTTCACAATAATACACTTTCATAAATCAACGGAGTTACAAACGAAGGCCTACAGCCAAAAGCCTACAAAAGACCGGCTCTTAAAAAGGAACCGCCCTATGACCTACAAGTTGGACACGTTCTCCAAGGCTCCAGACTTCACCTCTGCAACTCCTCAAGGCCAACCAAAGCGATTTGGTCGCTCCGTCCACAAGGGACCTGAAAATGTTGGCCCACAACGGGGTGAGACATCGTCTCAGCAAGTTCAACCCCCTAAACCCCTATTAGAAAGAAAATACACCCCAAGTGGCCTAGCCACATCACATAGAAGACTTACCTCGTCTTACTTCCTTCCTGCAGGTTAGCACAATTTGTATCACATGAACTTAGGTAATAATAAAAATTCAAACAATTGGAACGCCAACACTTTTATAGGAACCACAATCGTACTCAGCACGCATTCCAATTAATATTCACTGCCACACAAGAGTATAGTCTACTCGCAGATCAACTATCTTCTGACATTAATGCCAGGCATCGCCTCCCCCTCTTGGAGCGCGGCTTCGTCACTACATCGACGGCATTCCCGAAGGAGCATAGATCCAGTTGGCCTACCCTCTACTGCGATCCGAGCCACGTCACTACACTGACGGCAATCCATAAAGAATACAAGTCCAGTTGGCCTAGCCTCTACTGCGATCCGAGCCACGTCACTACACTGACGGCAATCCATAAAGAATACAAGTCCAGGTTGGCTGGCCTCCCTCATCGACCCGAGCCACGTCACTACACGATGGCAATCAAAAGGAAAAAGCGGTCCGGTTGGCCTAGCCACTACTGCGACCCGAGTCTTTCCATCAACACACAACAAATCAATACTGACCCCTGGACACTCCGCATTTCATTCATACACCCCAATTACAATAGTAATTCTTAAAAATCTAATTTTTGTATCAAAATCCAACACTTGGGTTTTTGTGACTAAAAACCCTATTTATCACAATCAACACTCAATTTGCCACATCCATTCATCAAATTCAAATTCTAAATGCACAGCAACGATTAGCACAAAATTCTAAGCAATTGAGGTCAAAAATAATTTTTCGAGTTTTTTTTATAAATAATATTTTAATAATTTCTGAATATAATATATTATTAAATTCTAGAATTTCGAAACATTTCAGTAAATCAAAAATAAAAACCTATTATGTCACATCAAGGCTTATATTAAAAATAAACCTACTTAACTTTAAACTAAACACACTTTAACTTAATTAAACACCTTAATCTAATCACCAACCATTTAAACTAATCCAACCACACCTAAGCTTACTTAACTTAGACTAAGCATACTTAGGGCATCATTAACCGTCTAATCAAGATTTAGTGAGCTAAACTCACCCGATTAGCGAGCCGAGCGAACCAAAACGACGGGATTGACGCGAGGATCGACTTTCCTCAAGGCGGGCCGAGCATCTGGGCTCGGGAAGCTAGCCAAAACGGGCCAAAACCAAGCTGCCATACCCATTTCTTGTAGCTGCTGTCCATGGCTGAAAAAGGAGAAGATGAGCGTGGGTTGAGGCGAGGATGGGTCGGGGGAAGGTTGAGGAGTCGAACCGGACCAAGGCGGGATCGAATGGTGGCCGAAGGGAGCTCCGGCGAAGGCCCGAGCTGCTGGAATGTGGCTGCGCACGGACGAGGGTGGAGGTGACGAGCGGGACAACGGTGAGCGGGCGCGGGGCTTTGCGCGCGGACACGCGGTGGCGGCGACGGCGGCGAACGGCGAGCGACGAGGGGCGGCGAGCTGCTGGTTCCGGCGGTCTTTGGTTGTTGCGTTTTCTTTTAAAGAAGAAGAAGGAGGAGGAGGAGGAGACGGGGGTGGTCGCACGTAGGGAGAGGGAGAAGAGAGAAAGAGAGGGGATCACTTTTTTCTTTTTTCTTTTTCTCTTTCTTTAATCCAACAAAATGGCACACCATGACATCACTTGATGATGTCATACTCCACTATCTCCAAACCTCCCACAACATCTTCTAATAGGTTCAATTTCATCTTCTGCCGGGGCATGAATTCTTGTACATCCAATTCTTCAATTCTATTCAATCCACTTCCAATTGAGCCAAATTGAAGTATGTAAAATTAATCCAATGTTACCACACTTCAATTCACACAATTACTTGACCATAGAACCATCTTAGATCTCAAGAGCACAACCAAAAGCGAGCCCACCAATTTTCCGAATCTAATTAACCATACTTTGATTATTTTGCTGAAAAACTCGGTTTGCATGAAAAATCCTCCGAGGATGAGTCAATGATCCTAAAATGATTTGTGACACACCAGGACTTCCAATTTCTGAATTCGATCTCAATTCATAGTTAATTTCACTCTAACATGATAGTAGCGCGTCCTGATCTATCGGGTAGCTTTTAGAAATTTTCGTGCATTTGACCTGTGGTTGATCAATTCAAACCACAATGTACATTTTTGACATATTGGCGACTCTCAGTTGTCGAGATAATCTCAAGGTTTCAAACATGGACACAAGGTACCCAAACGACAGAAAAGCCGGTCCAGTGCCGCTCGACAAGAATTGTGCGATCCGATGGAATCACCCACACTCGATCACATGCCTCTGTCGAGTCGACCTATCTCCGATCTCTAATCGATTTTTAACTATGCCGTAATGACCCCTTGCAGATTAACTCGGTCGAAAGGTCGTTTCCTGGTCAAATTCTCGAGTCTGATGCATTAGAATTTCTTAATGGCTTCACCCGATAGAACAAATGCAATGGTCATCGGTTCGATTCCGATAGCCGGCTTTTTTCTATTTGTTTTGATTTTTCACATGAGCATCACTTTAGATAGGAGCAGAATGGATGACTTACAACTGAAATTAAGTTCTCCGGATCGATATATCGTACGACGTAATGGAGATCTTGGTCTAGATCCGCTGGTTCGCAGAATTCGGGACCTAAGGATGTTCGGTCCGTCACATGAACGGGGGCGGACGATTCCCTCGTCTCTCCCTTTTCGGGGAATGGCTGCAATCATAACCAAGTGATTGAATGAGTGGGGGTCTCCGAAAGCACATGCAGGATAAGCAGGTGTTTCAGGAGACGGTCTAAAAAAGTATCCGGTCCTGAAAGAAAAGAGAACTCTCAACAAGCTGGAACTAATCAAGATCAATAAATAGGAAGAGGAGTTAGCTAGGAAAACATCCATTACGGAGATCTCTCCAATAAGACCACTCACTGGTAAATAGCGCAATACTTCTTCGTGAATACATAAAAATAGCTGCATGCGCGGCAGCACCAACTATATGCATGCAGATGAAATGCCCATTTCAATTTATTGAAAATAAAATTGGAAATTCAAGATGTCACACATATATTATGGCTTTGCGAGATACCCCATGGTGGTAGTTTGCGAGATGTCCTAGTGGTTGGGATGCTCCAAAGAATGTTTTGGGATGTCTTGGGAGTTGAGACGTCCCTATGATGGGGATACCTTGTGGTGAAAGTTTTCAAGATGCCTCGAAATTGAGATGCCCAAGTGGTTGGGATGCCTAAGAAAGTTGGAGAGGAAATATTAATGAATAAAATATATTGTCATGTGTAAAACCAAACATTATTTACATTATTTGTTTATTTGTGTGAAACATGATGTACACATGCATGAGTCTAGATGGACGTATCGTTGATTAACAATTTCTATGATAAATGAAAATGGGAAACGAAGAGTCTGTTTATGTTTTTATCACACTTATCAGATGATTATGCATTCATTTTGTGTATGCCAAATGAAGTGATAAGAGAATTCTTTTAACTTAAAAGTTGAGATTTCATTTACTGAGTTTCGGCTCATTTCTTTTATTTTTCAAACATGTAGAATGGACACCCTTCAACCTTTGCGCTACAGAGTCCTTATAAGTTATGAAGGTCTTTTTTATATATGCTTTGACTAGAATCTGAAATAATATATATAAAGTATAGTTCTATTGTGTGGGTTGATGTAGGAGGTTTCACGAAGTGAGTTCCTTTTCAGTTCGTTTCCTAGTACTAGGACCTTGAAGGTGAGTTAGTCAATCCATTGAGAGACTTCGATCTTGATGATGGAGACACAGCAAGTGGAGAAGTTATCAACCCGTGATTTTAGTCGGGACATTTATATAAACAGAGTTTTGGAAATATAGTATAGTACAAAAATAGGTCTCCCCACCTCTACCCAGACTTTTGTTTTTTGCTCGTAAGTAATAAAATTGTGAACTCAAATGTTGTATAAATAAAATAGGCATAAATATGTTGATTATATTTGTAAGGCCTTTAATTGTTAAAAGGAATATTAATAAATGTTTGATTACGTTTCCACGTGCTAAAAGAGAATAATAATATAAAGAACACATATCAATTAACATTCTGAGCGATACACTTAGGCACCTAATATTTTCTCATGGCAACTTCTCTGCGTCATAACTAGTCATACTCTCATCACAAACATCATTGCTTCTGGCTCTGGTGGACGTCGCAGTTTCCCTACTGCTCTTCCGACCACCACTATCGCTATCACTAGTGTTGATCGCCTCATCGCTGCCGCTGCCTCTGATCGAAGCTGCGTCACGGTCGCTGTCATCGCTATCATGCACTAACACACCAACATGATCCTTCACCTCCAGCTCTGTGCTCACCTGTAGCTGCAGTGCAAACTTGAGGCCCCACACAACGTCGTTCATGGAAGGCCGCTTGGCCCCCATGTCCTGCAAGCAGCTCATGGCGATCTCGCAGAACTTGTTGAGGCACTCGGGGGCGATAGACCCCTTCAGGTGCGGGTCCACCATTTCCTCGACGGACCCACTCTTACAACAACTCTGGGCCCACTCAGCCAGGCTAATCTGCTCCATCGGGGCCATCCGGCTCACGGCAGGCCTTGCACACAGCACCTCGAACATCACCACACCGAAGGAATAGACGTCGGACTTGTCAGTCAGCCGCTGGCGCCTGTAGTACTCCGGGTCCAGGTACCCGAAGGTGCCCTTCACGGCCGTGCTGACGTGCGTCTTAGACTCGCTCGTGGGTCCGACCTTCGAGAGCCCAAAGTCGGACACCTTGGCAACCCACTTCTCGTTGAGCAGGATGTTGGTCGTCTTCACGTCGCGATGTATGACGGTGTGCTTGGCACCGCTGTGGAGGTAGTGGAGCCCCCACGCGGCGCCTATGCAGATCTCGAGCCGCTGCTTCCAGGGGAGTGGGGATTATCGGTGTTGTAGAGATGGTCGCTGAGGGTCCCGCGTGCCATGTAGTCGTACACGAGGATCATCTCTCCCGCGTCCTTGCAGAACCCAATCAGGGAGACCAGGTGGAGGTGCCGGAGCTGCGAGAGCATCTCGATCTCGGTCCTGAACTCATGGAGGCCCTGCTGCGATCCCTGGTTCAGCCGCTTGATCGCCACTGGAGTGGCCCCGCCATCGACATAGCCCTTGTACACGTTGCCGAACCCGCCCACGCCGATAATAAACACCTTGTCGAAGTTGTTCGTGGCCGCTCTGATCTCCGCCAGCGAAAAGTGGCGGCACAGGTCCAACGGCAGGGACGACCCCTGGGTCTTCATTGACTTGGTCTTCGAGCGGGAGACCGGGCCCCACCATGAGGTGCCGTCGCTCGAGGTCGAATCCTTCGCTCTGTTTTGTCGCCGGTAAAGGAAGAAAGCCAGGAGAGACAGTACGGTGAAGCCCGAAGTTCCACCAGCAACGATGGCAATTTTTGCTGCTTTGCTGAGGCTCGACGATGCTTTGCTTGCCGGTGGAGTTGGATCCGGGTTCGGATCTGCGAGATTCCTGCCTGGATTGCTGATCTTGAAAATCTCGAGGCCATTCAAGATGGCATCAGAGTAAAGAGTAGAACCATCTGGAAGTGCGCCCAACGCGACGGAGAGGTTGGTTCTCTTCTTTCCGCCGTCATACGGGGCTACTGCAAAATCTCTATAGATGGGCACGCCCTTCCCGCTCCATTTAATGACATCCGCGACCCTCGACCAGTTGTGAATCCATAAAAATCTCAAAAACCCTATCGAAGGGCTTATTTATCTGTATCTGGAATTCGCAGAAGTGTAACCGGACCAAGTAGAAGAAGTTCGTATCCACCTCAACGGACCACGTGAGGTTGTAGCTCAGATTGATTCTTTTGTCCGTTCCCAAGGTCCTTGCAGTAGTGTATACGGGATCTGGAGCCGTGTAATTTGGCACTTGCTCACTGTAATTGAGTTGGATAGTTGTGTTAACTGGCAAAACTCCGATGTTTGAGGAAGTCACGTAGTCTTCATCTGGTTCCCAGGTCCTGTACATTCCCGTGTCATCAGCTGGACCGACAAACTGTCCTCCTATGTTCAAGCGCTTTACCGTTTCGAGAGCATCAGTAGTACCCCAGGTGTGTGGCGACGGTGAACCTACCACCCCGATTCCCTCGTTTGAGTCGATGAAGGTGTTGTAGTAGAGATGATCGGGCATGGAAACGACTTTGATTCCATTCACAAAAGCATACGTGTCTGAATTACCAGGAGTGGGAGTGAACGTTATGCTCAATATCTGGTCCTCTCCGACACTTAAGCAGAACTCTTTAGAGAAGCTCGCGGAGAGGGTGTAATCAGCAAAGAGGGAAGCGCTGAAGTTGCGGAGCAGGGTGTAGCCAGCGACCTCGACTGAGAAGAAGGAATCAACACGGCGGAAGTTGGGGTAATCCGAAGGGAAGAAGTGTAGGCGAACGAATTTGGGCCCTGCGCTGACGTGGAAGGTGTAGGCGAACTCGGAGCGGGAGAGGCGAGCCGTGAGGTATGGGGCTTCGCGAGGGACGCTGGGAGATGAACTGCTTGCCTGTGTAGTGATAGAGGAGTGAGTTTTCTCAATTGGAGAGTAGTCCGAACGGTCAGCGGCGTCTCCAATCCAATTCCGTCCACCCACATGAAAGCTGCTGTTGGAGCCACAGTCAACGGCGATATCATCGGTCGGATGGTAAGCGCCAACGTTGTCGCCAGTGACTGAGACCGGGAGTGCTTCAATCGAGACGGAGATGAACATGAATAATAGAAGTGGGGGGTTTCATGTTCGTCATCTCGCTGCTCGACGACAGAGGGTGGCAGACGAATCGATGAAAGCACAAGGAGTGCGGGGTCTCGGAGATGAACCGGTTTTGACTATTGGGGAATTAGGAAGAAGAGCGAAAGAGAAGGCCGGCACTAGTGACGAGATTAAGGGAAGACCAAAGTCGTCGCTAAGATATCTGCAAGGGGATAGAGCCCTCGCCTATCACAAGAAAATCAGCGGACGGGATTTGTGCCCTTCCGGGTGCGCTATCCGTGGAAGGTTCAATTGCCTTAGGAAGGTCAGGTCAGGTCAGCGGTACGCTGCCAGGTCCCATGCAAGAATGCTCTCTCGAGGCACCACCACCAAACCGTGTTTTCTATATCGCGTCCTTCCATTTTCTACTTTTGTCCTTTCAAGGAGGAAAATTATTTATGTAACAGAAATATAATCAAACGCTTTATTGATGTATCGTATACCGGATAAATCCATTGATGCTTAGTCAGAGACTTCTAAGATTTTAATCTTATACCGTACCCCATAAATGTCGGCCATTAGATTAAGATAGAAGGATCCCAACTGTCGAAAGTTAGATGTCCAATACTAGAAAATGCACGTCCGACACAAGAAAATGCACGTCCGACATATTAAAATGAAATTTACGATGCTTTAAGCACTAGCAAATGGGTGCCAGACCCGTAGAATATTGATGTCATGGCACAGTAATAATCAAATTTAATAAAGTTTTATGAGGTTATATTGTTAGTTACATTGATTGTTGCAAACCTTTATAAGCCATTGTAGTTTGAAAGGATTTAAATTCACAATGTTGAGTTTTTTATTACAATGGAAAGTTGAAATTTTTTAAAAGCATTGTAATAAAAAAAGTTTAAAATTTGCAACATTTTGTTCATGGTTACTTTCTTAAAGCGTTGTAGTTGAAAAAAAAAAACAAGATTATGACATTTTGGGTGCGTTTGGTTGGACTTTTGGGGAAAGTCTTGGGGAAAATGCAAAGGACTTTAAGTTAAAGGGGTTTTCCAAAATGCAAACTGTGTTTGGTAAATTATAGTTTGAAAGTCCATTGTGAAGTGATTTGAGTAAAATAGTGTTTGGAAAGACTACATTTACAAATGACTTTGGTGATTAATAAAAAAAAGAAAAAAATTATCCAAAAAAAAAAAAAAAAAAAAAGTTCACCGGCAAGGTAGGTGGCTGCCGCCGGCCTTAGGTATCCTCCGAAGACGACCGACGAGAGCTGCCTAGGGTCGAGCGACCTCCGGCAAGGGTCGCCTAGGGTCGGGCGACCCCCGACGGCCCTTCACGAAGGTCGCGCGACCTCACGGTGACCAGATTTGGTTCGCGCCTGAGGTCGCGCGACCTCGCCACGGCCCGATCTGGTCACTAGAGGTCACGCGACCTCGTGGCAACCAAATCTGGGTCGCACCGATCGCCGTGAGGTCGCGTGACCTTTGGCGACCCAGATCTGGGTCGCGCCTAAGGTCGCGTGACCCAGAGCTGGGTTGCGGTGATGCGACTGGCAGGCGGTCACCGCGACTCGCCGGGGTCGCGCGACTGGCTGGTGATGGTCGCCGTGACCTTGCCGATCTCATCTATGACCTCGTTGGCCTCTCGAGCTCATCTCTGATCAGCCACGCCGCTAGAGAAGAAGATGAACAGTAGACATGAACAGTGGCAGAGGCATTCCGAGAATGCCGAAAGCCCAAGGCAACCTAGGACCTGCCTTGGGCTTTCAGCTTTGCAAATGCGAGCTTTGCCTCATTGCCCCTTGGAAAGTAGTTCCCAAACACCTTCATTTTGGCCCAAAGGCCTTCAGCCTCCCAAAGCCCCTTGGATAGTAGTTCCCAAATGCAGCCTTTATCCTTATTTGGGAAAAACAAACATAACCCTTTGTAAATAATTGTATTTGAAGAAAATCCTAGTTTTGGACGTTTTGCTCTTGTCATGACTCTCTGTAAAGAAATTCTCAATTTATGACAATTTCTTCTTTTTCATGACAAACGGTCATAAAAGTGGGTAAATTTAAGACGTCTTGCGCTTAGTGACGTCGCAAAATCGTAACACTTTGGAAATAACTTCGATTTTATTCACAAAAGCACACGCGTCTGGGTTACCAGGAGTGGGAGCAAACGTGACGTTCAATATCTGGTCAGCTACGATGGTTAAGCAGGACTCTTTGCGGAAGCTTGTGAAGCCAGTGTGATCGAAAAAGAGGAAAGCGCTGAAGTTGCGGAGCTGAGTGTAGCCGGCAGCCTTGACCGAGAAGAACGAATCGTCACGGCCAACGTTGAGGTAATCCGAAGGGAAGAAGTGGAGGCGAACGAATTTTGGCCCCATGGTGACGCTCGTGTGGGATGCGGTTGTGGATGGAGGGAGATGAACGGTTTGCGCTTGCAACGATAGAGTAATGAGTTTCATCGATTGGAAAGTAGGTCGAACCATCCTCGGAGTCCCCGATCCAAGTCCGCTTGGACACGGAGGAGTTGCTGAGGGAGCCACAGTTGACGGCGATACCATTAACCAGCAAGTATGCGCCAACATTGTCACCGATGACTGAGACTCTAAGTGCTTCGAGCAGGACGGAGATGAAGAGGAATAATAAGAGTGGTGGTCTCATGTTCTTCATCTAACCGTTTAATGTCTGAGAGGATCGCAATTGAATCCATGAATAGAAGTTCACATGGATAGTAGACTCTCGAAGATGAACCTGTTTTAATCATTGGGATTTAGGAAAGAGCTAGGAAAAAGCGAGGGAAGGAAAAGTTAGATAAGATGGGGAAAATTAGCAATTTAGTCCTAAATTAACGAATTCCGATATAATCTTAGACTTTTTCAATTCAATTTTTTTTTTATACTCCAACATATTCTTTTCAGCTAATTTTATCCGAAAATGTTGACATATCAGTCCAATCATCTCTAACCATCTTTAGTAACACGACTGATCATATGATTTGGACAAACATAATTGAAATAACATGATTTTAAATATTTTTGTGAATTTTCTGATTTGTTCAGCTCTTTCTTCTTTCGCACTTTTGCTCATCCTGAATCTCTCAGGGACATATGGTAAAGCGTTGCAAGAAAGCTGATTTTTCTAAAGTCAAGCTGAAGTACTATTGTTAATCCCGAATCTCTTCGGGAAACATGGTAAATCATTGTAAGAAAGTCGATTTTTCTACAGTTAAAACTGAGCTGGTGGCGTGGCTGCCAGTGCTTCTTCATGGATTACAGAAAAGCATTTCAGTTCGGAAGATCTAATGGCGGTGCTAAAAAGCGCGTCTCGATAATCAACCCGATAATGCTCAAATTTCCGGTGAATAGTGCCGAAGCTAGCTACAAGCGAACCAGTCTCATAAATTCCCAGTGATCCCGGCCAAGCCCATTTTGCTGCGGCCGGCGCCAATCTGCTTGGAGGCGCAAGAAATCAAGGCAAATGGTGAAGATTCATCATAATCGAACGAATTCCCACCCGATTTCGCCACGATTTGGTGTATTAAGGGAGTTGCTCTTTGTTACAATTCAAGCAGTGGTTGTGGCGCGGGATAAAGGGAGGCCTCAAGTGAAAATTGAAGCAACGGCAGAGGCACAATGAAAGGAAAATTCTATACTTCACACAATTAAGATCTAAAATACCGATCTAAACTTATAACATTTGTCACACACCCGACTCTAGCAAGTATAAGGGATGATACGGTCGTCATTTCATCCAAATAATATAGCTTCAAACGTAACTATATCTCAACTTGATATGGCAATATATACATCCATATATTTGATAAAGTGTCATTTGTTTACAAGATTAGAGTTTCCATAATCCATTAAAAAAAAAATTAACCTCTAACTAACAAATAAACTCATAGTTCAATGTAGACATAAACAACTCATATAAAAAATCCCACTATCAAAATATCCTCTTGAAAATGTAAACACTCTTACCCTATTTACGGCTACCTGAAGAACCTAAAAATAGAAGTAAGATAAATGGAATGGCCAATTATAGGCCAATGAGTAGTACAAATCTCTTCTAAACAGATCGGGATCCACTATGAATGTTTAGGACACAAAAAGGTAACTCATTTACACTAAATCCGATATATAACAAATTTACAAGATGAAAATGAACTATATTACTTCAACATAACTATATTCGTAACAAAAAAAATACCAATTTCATCAATAATATCAAAATAAGTATTGATGGTTCACTCCACTAATCAATTTCATCAAATCATACGTCAATGGTCCATCACGCGCAATGCCTTATGATAAAGGCGACTAAGATTCTCTCCTCAGCTAGATCTCTACTTATATTTCTAGTAGCCAACCCACAAAGATATCCTAAAACTACCATACATACTTACAAACCCCTCAAATGGGTTCCAGAGATAATGAGCATGAACACAAACTCACAACATTATCCTCCAAAATCCACCAACCTCTATATCATCAACCAAATTATCTAATCTTTCGCAACTCAATTCATCAATCAAAGTCCCTTTCTGTAAAGTATTTCTCTAATCTTTTCAAAATTTATCTCATAAGTATTTTTACAAAATAATACACATGACCTTTCAAGAAAAGTTTATCAGACCATCTTACAATAACTAAAAAATAATAAACACTCGATCTAGTTTTATGCAACAATTATGTTCTTCTTAGTTCAATACACACACATATATACACAAACACATATATAATATCAAATTAACTATTATTTTAAGACATGGATTTTATAATACTATAAAAGAAATCAGCACCACTCTACTCAAAGCTAAATAATGTAGCTATTTGAGTCGACAATATTCTATCAATTAAATGGGAATTGATGTCAAGACAAAGCAAACCACTAATTTAACTGATGATCTAAACTACACTTGTTCGGCAACCAATCGACTCCTACACAACAATGAAAGGCTTGTTGTAATAGTCATTCAAAACTGTCCGCTATGCCTAACTTGCGTGTCACCATTTTTTTGCACCACAACTCTCTTCATTGAACCATGATTCTAGCAAATCTTCTCTCTAATGAAAGACCTTTCGAGATAATTAGATTCCCTAAGTTTTGCCAACTCTAAAGATAGCTTAAGATGGGCCATAATCATTGGTAAACTAGGAAATTCGCTAATGTTACGGTATGCGCGTATAATTTCGAAAATTCATTTCGGGCAAACTATAAGCTTGAATAGAGTTATGTAAAATCCTATGGTTTAAAAATACCCTAAACTATTAATGCCCCATAATTTCTCAGTTTAACAACTCATAGAATTAACCTACGGGCTTAAAATTCACAAGGATCCAAAAGTAGGGCTCTATTTCAAAAATCTCTAATTAGATTAATTGGGCGTTGCGAGATAAAGTTAATCTAACTTGACCAGGTGCCATGGCATGTACTCTTCTTCCTTTTCCTTTTCCTTCTACTTCTTCACCTTTGTTTCTCTTCTTTTCTCTTTTTTTCTTTATTTGCCTCTTTTGAACGTGTATACCTTTTCTTGAGTCCACTTTTTTTTTTTTTTTAATCTTTACTAGTTAATATTGACTAAGTCAAAAGCCAGCCATTACAACATCAATGACTTTTTATTATTAGTATTGTCAAATCAATCCTCCGTCTTTATTGAAAACGAAGATGAAGAACAGAAAAAAGTCCACCCATAGTAGCATAGTGAATTGGCTCTTGTAAATGTTGTAGCCATGGGGTGGGGACATTGGATTAACACCCAAAGAAAAACATGAACAGTAGGACGGAAAAGGAAAGAAAGAAAAAAAGAAAGTAAATAAGAAAATCTATAAAGTTGGAGGCTTCATAGCAACTTGATACTGCACATTCTGCATTGTCGCGGCATTTCCCTGCACCATTTTCCATCTTAAAAGTCTGCCAAGAGTAGTAAGTACATTGTCCAACCCCTCTCACTTAAGCAATACTCCTTGCCCTTGTTGGATTGGGTATGAGCCTATTCCATTCTCAAACTGTAGATCTATCAAAAGGAGACGTGCTATGATGACTCGACCTATTCCAAACGTGGGCCAAACCCCAAAATGAATACTTGAGAAACCAGACAAGGTGACAAATTTTTTTGTAAAATGTGTTTGCTTCAGGTTGAAAAGCTCTATACATAGTGCTAAGGAGCACATTGGAATAGTAGCTAGACAATCAGCGTACATGTGTTACATTAATTTTCACTGGCTCACGTGGCTCTTATGCAGCTAATATGGTGCCAAATAGGCTGAGAGCCGCGTGCGTGTGCAAGAGAGAGATGGCGACCACCGTGTTGCAGTCGACGAGAGGCCATCCATCTTGCATCGCGTATCTCTTGTGGTAGCTACGATCACCTCCCAGTGGTCATCCTCTCACATCTAGATGGGAGCCTTCTTTCTCGGTGTAATTTCCATTGGTTGAATTAAGAAAGCACATAGTTTGGAAAGCTTAATCCAAAGAAACGACTAGTGAACCGAGCACCTCCAAAAAATCATGCCATTGAAAACAGCTGATGTTATGGATTTGATGGATGTCACAGAATTGTGCACAGTGCCATGATCCTAAATATGAGTCTGAAACTGTCTAACTGGTGGAAAAGAAAGTAATGTTTCAAGATGCAACAACGATACAGCACAGAAGCAAATAAGTTGTTGGACTATTGTAAGATATTCTTCGACAATTTTATTTCAATTCGCTCCTCAAATCGATGGAAACTTTTAGAAAGAAATTTGTTATTCATATCTGCAAATTGAAACTTCATAGTTCCATCGGCATTCGGTTTCTTGGACTTAGTGGTGACTACACAAGAGGATGATCTGAGTCACTGATGGATCCGATGTGATGTTCCTCGTCAAGCTCTCATGGCTTGCTGATGCATTGGAGGCACCATAACAACCTGATAATGCACATTCTGCATGTTTGCCGCATTTCTCTACCAACCTTGGCAAGCAACAAGAGGAAGCATCAGCAATTTCTTGCCAAAAACAAAGAAGAAAATGCAGATTTTTCTTTGTTGGTGACGGTAATCAAACCATAATGACGGTATTGTAGTGCCATATTTGCAATAAGTTGGCTTATTAAGTGCTCGTTTGGAGCTCAAATGGCTATAGTTGACATCAGTTTTGCCTATGGAAGGGTCAAGTCCCCTGTTCTTAAGCTCTCTGTATCCCTCAGAAAGAGCACAGCATTCGCAAAAGAAGTGAGTGATCCAGTCAGGAGCAGGAGACTCGATGAGGTTGAATTGGTTCCGGAGCTTGGTTCAGCAAGTGCAGGACAACAAGCACAGGCAACTGATGAGAAACTGGATCACACCGTACAGTAGCCCACTCGTTCCACATGCTGCAAAGCAAACATCATTCTTAACCGCATTAGTTCAATGAGACCCTTTCTTCTCATATGCTGAAGTGCATAAAAATCTCATTCCGATTGCTCTCTCCCTCATAATGTCGAAAGGACATTGAATCAAGGATTTAAAAGTCAGTTAAAGCATCCTTACTAACATGTGCTCCCTTGGTCAACAATCTCTGCTATATGGCTGAATGTTACGCAGGGGAAGCAACAGGCCACAACCGCTGCAAACACGCAAGAAATACTTAGAGATTCTCCATGTGTTACTCGTCCATTTTAGTATAAACTTGCCCAGGAAAAGCAAAAGGCGACTCTACCAATTATAAGGTCATCCATGCAGTTAAACAACCCCATTGTCCAAGGAGATGGTGGAGCAGATGGTGGCAATTGAACTATTATCCCTTAAGGCATCGGAGGCACGTTATTAAGATGAAATGGCACTTGAGGATAGTCTAAACCAGCAGTATGAAAGGGTTGAGCAGGAGCATTCATCGGCCCTATAGTAAAGCTTGGGACAGGATGCAATGGCTGGAAACCGGCTGGAATCTGAGAGCTCACGGGAATCGATTGCCCTGAGTACAGAGTTGACTGAGCCCCAAAACTTTGGTTCGCTTGTGGAATTTGTCCAGGACCAACCAGATGCTGTGGATTAGATTGCGGCATCGCGTGAAGTGGCATCGTCTACTAATTGTGGGGCTGGAATTGTACAACCTGCATGAGATTAATCGGACTGGTTTGCACATTCTGCTGGAGCCGAAACTGTTGCTAAGTCAAAGGATCGCTCACCTCCTCCGGTTGCATTTGTTAGTGGACTGAACTGCAAGGAGCAAATAGTTCGGTCAAGGGACGTCCCATCTTTTCTCAATCCTGATGATGCACGGCAAATTCCTTGGATGAGCCAAAGATCAACAAATTTTCAAATGGTTTTCATACAACTAAGTGAAACCCATCTCCAGTCCTAAAGATTATGACATAAACGGACCTTTCTCCGCTTAGCGTGGCTGGCATAGCCAGAGTCTATTAGAATCTGTTTTCACACAAAAGGTGCCAAGCAGGACACTACAAAGGCTTCGTTAACTTCCGAGAAAATGAATGACAACCTGGTGTGTATATATTAAATTGTTCTTTGGTTGATTTTTTGCATGATATCGGCCAAGCATAGTGGAAAGGGCATACCGACATTTCGGGTCTTTACAGCATGCCGTCTCAAAACCGGAAGAATAAAGTAGCTCTGAAGCTGGGGGCTTTCATAACAATCATTCAAATGGTGTATTCGTGCCGCCAAATATTCACATACCGAAGGCTTTCATGTCCCATCTATGGACAAGGAAGTCTCTTCTCGGTCACAAAAAGAGGAAGCATATGCTCTGTTCTGGCATTGATGTCTACGACGCTAGATTACATGCTCCATGGAGTTCAAACCATTTTTTTTGTGTTTGACGGCCGGATTTATGCATCGTGTGCCTGAATTGTAGTTCAAACCTTTTTTTTGGTGATTCATCAATTAAGTAATCGAAGTTGGGCCGACTTCTAGTTCGTGGCATAGTATCCACTCAAAATAGCACAAAGATTCAACCAGGCATGCCAAAAAAGATGTTTCACTGGTTTTATTCTCACAGCGAAATATCTTTTATCGAGAGTTCTTCTTCAGCTTTATTTGTAAGGGACGAGGGTTCCGTGCTGAATTTGGAGAGAGGATATCAAATGCAGTGCAAATGTTCAACTTCAACTTCAAACACCACTGTAGAATCCTAGCTGGAGTCTTGTTAATCCACTGACAGAACCCAAGCTATGCCGGAATCGAATTAACGGCTTTGTTTGAGGATGATAATAACACAATGCAATCTAATCGATAGCAATGTGCTGAAATAAAAAGTATAATGCCGGAATTTAATCAACGACATTGGTCCGGGATATGAAGAACGCTGGAATTTAATCGATGACAGGAACCTCGTAACTACAACTAAGAACACTACAATATGCTAAAAATAACATAAAGAAATAGCTTTTATTTCTTGTTTTCCCGAGGGGTCTTTGTTGGCTGACCTGCAGTATTTATAGAGATACTTTCCAGTAACCGCTCTATGTCATATCCACGTTCCATTCTCTTTATGGGTAATGTGTTTACATATTTGTGTGACTGATCCAATCGTGTCTTGGTGCCCCCTTGTTGATCGATAACGGTCTCGTAACTAAGTCTTCAAATATCAACCGCCTCTCATTTCTTGGGACTTCGGGGATATCTTGAACTTCTTTTGCCACCTGCTTAATTTTAGTAACCACCAAGTAAACCGCCGTCAAAACTCAACTTTTGAATTCATAGTGGAATCTGTCTTTGCCATCGATTGTTGAATTTTTTATTTTTTATTTTTTACGAGCTCATCGATCATACAGTAATATCCCCTTGGTAATCCAGTGTGATTTTGCCTAACTTTCCATATTTTTTACCCTCGTGACCAACACGTGATGTTAGGGTTGACTTTGGATGTCAACAATCTTCAATGGCTTCTCGTTGCTTCCTCATGCTTCCGGCTTCTTGTTTTTATATTAGTTGTTGACTCCAACATTTTTTGTGAATGCCTAGATGTCCAGCTGAGATTCTTTAGCATAGCCTTTACTTTTCTTTCCATTCTTCAACTTGTTATCATTGACAATAACAAATGACTGATATTATATGTGGCATTCCCTCATCCCATTTGCTTCTCAATACTTATCCTAAAGGCAGCAATGTAGATGGTTTCTCTATATCGGGCATTGTCTTGCTAAATTTTGTTTCATCCGTCTTTTCCTTGTGGAGCTCGATTTATTTTATTGCTCAACTTTTCGTAGATTCTTTATAACAATGTTTCTCATTAGTCCCATCCTTTTGCTTGCGGTTTCATACATAAGTTGCCCCATCACGATTTCTAGGAAATTTTCTCATCTATAGCTAGATAACTCTTCCTCGAGTGTTAGATGAGACAAGAAACACCTACTTAACTACAGTATCCAAAACTTGATTGCCCGTCTTTATCATATCATATCTGCGTTCTCTGCTAAAAAATGAAGCTAAGGGCTTTCGTGGAAGTGGGAAGATCCCTCATCCAATGGACAATCCTTTCCGTCTAGTAAAATGGATCTTGAAAAATAGATTCTATCTTGGCTTAGGACGAAATAGGGATCTCATTTTTGCCTATCAAGCAAAACCATCCATTTGGGATGACTCTAAAAGGTTTTTCAACAAATGAAAAGGAATTTTCAGAAATTTATTTGGATTAAGAGTCAAATAGTTCATTAATAATATAACACAAATCTATTCATTTGACTGCATACTAAAACCACTTATTTTAGACAAAATAATGGATTTGTCTTGACCAATATATGATTTTTGGAGCATAAGTCGGCAATCTTCCTAGAATGCCAAACCCATCGATCTAACACCGATCGAATTTGCATACATTCCGGAGGAACAGATTTCTTTTACAATGCGCCACTCATATGTGTAGGGGCATTTCGCAAGTTATAATTCTTGTCCCAAAGAAAAGAAAAACCCTATTTCATCCTCTAGTTTTTATAGCGAAACCTTGCCATAAGCAACTTAAAAAAAAACCAGGAATTGTTGAACTTGAATGTCCTTTACTCCACGAGCTTTGGGAGCACAAGCAATCAAATGTAAATTTTACACAAGTCCATTCAACACTTGACATGTGTCACATTTGGGCCCACATGTCAAGAACCCTTGCATCCTCTTTCTTCAATTGTATGTTTTTACTTTTTTCTTCTTTGTATTCTTTTTTCCTTTTTTTTTTCCTTCTTCTTCCTCTCAAATTGCAGGATGATAGCAGACGCCCATCAACTCATAATCTCTTTCAACTTAATCATGTGAATCTCCTTCCACCACCACCTCATCACCTTCTCAGTCCTCTTTCATCAAGCTCGACCAGTGAATTTGACTCTCTACTTTTGGATCTAAGCTCGAGCAAGCCCTAGACTTGTGATATAGAGGTCAGCTCGACCTCAAATCAACCCTGATTCAAGGTTGACCAAGGTTGGCCTAGGCAATGAACGAGGCGAAGGCGAAGACATGGTTCATCAACACGGCAGAGGGCCTTACCGCTTAGCCAATGCAGACCCTGACATATAAGGCAAAGGGGGAGTTGGACAGGAGGTGGTGGCACTGAAGGTTGGAAAGGAAGTGGGTGAAGATGGAGGCAGAGATGGAGGTGACGTGTCGGAGGCGGCGAGTCTAAGCTTGAAATGTGACAGGTGGAACCTTGTGAGCAAGAGAGTACTTGACAAAAAAAAAAAGAGATTGAGCTATTCTTTTTCTTAGAAGAAACGGAAGAGATAGGAGATAGAGTGTTGTATAATTGAAGAAAGAGAGGATGCAGGGGTCAAGTGGGCCCAAATGTGACATGTGCCAATCGTTGAATGGATTTGTGTAAAATTGACATGTCATCACTTGGTGTGACATCCAGAGTTTTCGTAATTGTAATACTATAATATTCAGAAACTCGCATTATGATAATGATACTTATATTATGAAGCTAAGTATTATTTGCCTTAGTATTCGAACGAACACGTGAAAACTTTTGTCGACCCGTAAATTTCATGGGAAGCAACAGATAATTTCCCTAAACATAAGTCATTCTAAGTCCGACGTGTGAATTGAATTATGTGTGCTCTAATAGTAGAACGGTATTAATTAAATTATTGTCGTCTTAATAGTTTATGGGTGTTATAAATTGTGTAGACTTTACTTAATTATTAATGATAGTGGTTAACTTATGCTAATGAATGTTGGAAGAAGATGACTACGTTCCTCTTGTTATATTTACCTTACAAAATTTATTAATTAAAATTATAAGTGCCACATGTCTTTATAAGAACTCTTGCATGACCATGTGTTTCTTCAAAATAATATTTTTTTTAACACTAATTTTGACACCTAGAATAAGTGATGCTTACTTCAAATTGAGTCACTTCTTCTTACATTTCCCTCGACCACGTGCAAGAACTTTGTCTTGCATTTATGCCTCATCAAGTTGGTGATTAGCATGCATAGTTACACCTAACAATGAAAACATCAAATTATCTTAGTTCATTTTGATAAAGCTCCTTTTATCTTGCCGTAGAGCCCCCTTTCACTTCTCTAAAATCCAAACAAACATGCATGTGCTATATTTCACTTTTCAATCCAAGAATTTAAAGAACAAAACTTCATATTTAAGAGCTACTAAGGTGGTGAAGGCAATTGATGGCTCGCGGTTTGCATTCGTTTGAGGTAAGTAAAGTTTCTAGATATTAAGTTGGCCAAATGTCCTTAAAACTTAACTTGGTTAGTTGATTGAAATGGTGAAACTTTGATGTGTATGGATGGGTATGGTAGTTGTTAAATAACATTGATGACATCTTACATGTCCATTCTGTTTCTTTCTACTTCATTCTGAGAAGTCAGAATCTGGCTGTTTTGCCACATTTATCTTAATGACCCATTGCATGTCCATTCTATTTCTTTCTACTTCATTCTAGATAATTAGAATCTGGTCGTTCTACCATATTTCTCTTAATGACCCATTGCAGGTTCGTTTTGCTTCTTCCTGCTTTATTCTAGGTAGTCAAATTTTTGCCGTTCTACCATATTTATCTTGATGAATCATTACATGTTCGTTCTGCTTCTTTTTACTTCATTCTGAGAAGTCAAAATTTGGTCGTTCTGCCATATTTATATTGATGAGCCATTGCCCATTCATTTTTCTTCATTTTGTTTCATTCTGCATAGTCAAAAGCGGTTCGTTATGTCATATTTGTCTTGATAATCTATTGCATATTCGTTTTACTTTGTTCTGCTAGAATTTTATTAGTTAAAATATGTTCGTTTTAGTTATTCTGCTAGAATTTCCTATGACAGAATCTGTCCATTTGTGAATCTGTCTTTTGTGAATCTACTCATTTGGTCGAATATGTTCACTTGTTGAATCTACCAAATTGTAAATCTGTTTTTTCATAAATCTATGTATTGGTTCAAACAAACTTTACTGAGTATAAATCTATTCATTGTTGAATCTACCAACTTGTGAATATGTTCGTTGATAAATCTATTTATTGGTTTAGACAGATTTTATTGAGTATAAATCTGACAACTTGTGAATCTGTTTATTAATAAATTTATCCATTGGTTCAGATAGACTTTACTAAATATGAATATATTCATTGTTGAATTTGTTCATTTGTAAATCTATTCATTATTGGATCTGTTCTTTTGTTCTAGAAGCTTCTATTGCCGTTTTGATTGTTCAAACTTTACGACCTGAATGTACTTGTTATTCTAACTCGGAATGTACCAATTTTACATGTTCAAACTTTACATCTAGAATATATTTATTCATTCGAATCCTACTCACTGTCCAGACTCAAAATGTACTCATTTGAATCTCTAGACTTTAACGACTAGAGTATGACTAAATGGTTAATGTATTAAATTGAGTTTAGATATGTGTGATATGCTTGTAAGTATACATATATTATGGCTTTAAATAATATTAATGTGATTCAGTCACCCATATAGTGGTGTGTGACAATGCCCCATGGTGTTAGTTTGCGAGATGTCCTAATGGTTAGGATGCTCCGGAGAATGTTTTGGGATGTCTCGAGAGTTGAGACGCCCCTATGGTGGGGATACCTTGTGGTAAAAGTTTTCAGGATGCCTCGAAATCGAGATGCCCCAGTGGTTGGGATGCCCAGGAAAGTTTGAGAGGAAATATTAATGAATAAAATGCATTGTCATGTGTATAACCAAACATTATTTATATTATTTGTTTGTTTGTGTGAAACATAATGTGTATATGCATGAGTTTGGATGAATGTATTGTTGATTAACAATTTCTATAATAAATGAAAATAGGAAACATAGAGTCTGCTTATGTTTTTATCATACTTATCGAATGATTATGCATTCACTTTGTGTATACCAGATTAAGTGGTAAGAGAATTTTTTTTAACTTAAAACTAGAGATTCATTTACTAGGTTTCAGCTCATTCCTTTTATTTTTCAAATATGTAGAATGGACACCCTTCAACATTTGCGCTATAGAATTCTTATCAGTTATGAAGGTCTTTATGAAATATGCTTATACCAGAATCTGGAATAATATATATCAAATATAGTTCTATTGTGTAGGTTGATGTAGGAGGTTTCACAAAGTGGATTCCTTTTCAGTTTGCTTCTTAGTACCAGGACCTTGAAGGTGAATTAGTCGATTTGTTGAGAGGCTTCGATCTTGATGATGGAGACGCAGCAAGCGGAGAAGTTATCAACCCGCGATTTTAGTCTAGACATTTATACAGATAGATTTTTTGAAGTATAGTATAGTACAAAGATAGGTCTCCCCACCCCTACCTAGACTTTGTATTTTGCTCATAAAGTAATAAAATTGTGAACTCAAATGTGGTATAAATAAAATAGGCATAAGTATGTTGATTATACTTGTAAGGTTTTTAATTGTTAAAGGAATATTAGTAAATGTTTTATTACGCTTTCGCATATTAAAAAAGAGTAATAATATAAGAATCACGTATCGGCTTATGTCCTTAGCGTTACACTTGAGCACCTAATATTTTCTCGTGGCAACTTCTCTGCGTCGTAACTAGTCATACTCTCATCACAAACATCATTGCTTCTGGCTCTGGTCACGTCGCAGTTTCCCTACTGCTCTTCCAACCACCACTATCGCCATCACTAGTGTTGGACGCCTCATCGCTGCCGCTGCCTCTAATCGAAGCTGTCATCGCTATCATGCACTGACACATCCACATCATCCGTCACTTCCAGCTCTATGCTCACCTGTAGCTGCAGTGCGAAATTGAGGCCCCACACAACGTCGTTCATGGATGGCCGCTTGGCCCCCTTGTCCTGCAAGCAGCTCATGGCGATCTCGCAGAACTTGTTGAGGCACTCGGGGGTGATAGACCCCTTCAGGTGCGGGTCCACGATCTCCTCGACGGCCTGCTCTTACAGCAACTCTGCGCCCACTCAGCCAGGCTGATCTACTCCATTGGGGCCATCTGGCTCACAGCAGGCCTTGCACACAGCACCTCGAACAGCACCACGCCAAAGGAATAGACGTCGGACTTGTCAGTCAGCCGCTGGTGCCTGTAGTGCTCCGGGTCCAGGTACCCGAAGGTGCCCTTCACGGCCGTGCTAACGTGCGTCTTAGGCTCACTCG